>CM076583.1:491470081-492070081 GCA_034641835.2 Pinus albicaulis
ACTTCAACCCTCAAGCAACCTACAAGGTGAGTGCTGCAAAATTTCCTCCTTGGTGACACCAACATAAGATAAGATTATTCCATAAGCCAAGTGCTCCACCAATCCATCCATGTCTTGCTCCTCCAATGTTCTAATGAGATGCAGTTAACTCATCCCATAAGGATACAATAGATCATATGAAACAAGCATGGTTTGCCCCATGCTCTCTTCGACGTGAGACATCCAATACATGGAGAGTGGTCCTCTCATGTGCCTGCACCGTCGCCAGTTCTTGCTGCCCATGCCACATCATCATGGTTGAAAGTGTGATGCATGTTTGGTGCTTTCAGAGCACCACCTTCTCTTTGCAAAAATCCCCCTTTTCCTTTCAAGGGAGTGGCTCAAATTAGAAAATTTTGGAGCCCAAAAATTGACGAGGCTCACATGATATATCATTTCTCTATTGAAATATTTGGCCTGAAAAGAAAAAACATGGTGCTAAGAATACAATCAGAAGCCAAAACATGTATAACATGATCATGTCCTTCCAATAGTTATCTCCAATTAAGGAGAGGTTCATGGTTCTATTCCCTCCCTCCATAGAAGGAAGAGTGGGCTGATTCAACCCTCCCAAAGACATGTTGTTGATCCACCTCTACAATGGTAACTGCCTCTTTGAAAATTCTGATGTGGCCACCTCTTTCAGAGACCTTCCACCAATAGCTTCTTAAGGTGTATGTTGGAAGGCTCCCCATGCCCCATGCTACTCAAAAGTAAGTGGCCACCCCACCACTTGTTTGTAAATAAGCTTCTTCAAAATCTTGGAAATGATAGGATAATGATTATTGGCTGAATGGAATTCAAGAAAAACATGCTATGCTCCCAATTCCCTCACATGTGAGGGACTTCCCTTCATGATACCAACTCAATACATGAACTTTTACATAAGGAAAACATCATACATAATGCAACGGGTCATATAGGTTCATCTCTTGATACCATTACAATTTGGGAGATTTCATTCACCATGAACACATTCACCCAATTTGTCATCTTCACTCTCATGTTTGGAGCATATTATAGTTGAACCAGCCTCATATGTAACCTTCCACAGTAGGTTACAATTTCTCCCAAGCCTAAGTACATCCATTATTTTGAAATGCATTCTAAATAAGAAATTCATGCACATACATGATGGGCAAAAGTAATTGTATGGACATGGGAATTATCATGTGATGTCCCATACCTCTTTAACCATCGCCCAAACACCATGCCTTCTTCTTATGCAACTCACCAAGTTACAAAGCATGTGACAAGAAAATCAAAAATTTGGGGGAGTGTTTAAACTCTTAAAACAAGAACTAGCACAAGTTGTCCCTTCACTGATCCAAATATGAATGTTGTAAGTAGTTCCATGACCAATTGTAATTCTCCCTTAATATTACCATGTAAAGTGATAATTATATTTGGTGCCTTAATATGTAACACCCATCATGGTGTAAAATCTTCCTTAGCCCATCAGGGAGTGGTCATGTTTGGGGGCTAATATTGACCCATAGTTGGCCAAAGCTTGTATGCTACAAACACTCCTCTTGGGGAGTGCGGGGCACCAAATATGGAAGCCAAGAAAATACATGAAACCATAAAATGAAATTTGGATTCTCATAAGCATGCATCTTTTAAGTCTCATTTGTGATAGTTCCCCCACAGGGAAGAGATGACATTGATGCAAGGTTGAGGGAACACTTTCTCTTCTCATCATGGGAACTCCTTGGTGGAATTCCTTCAAATAAGGAGACATCCGGAGACATAGATCATGATAATATGTAGGGCCAGTATGTCCTTGATTTTATTGCATTGATCTTTCAACCTTCTGTTTCTCAACCCTTGACAGAGAGAAGGGTGTGTGCTCTTCTTCTTGAGATGCTCTTCCTCCTCTCTTCCTCCTTCTACCTTCAAGATCTAACTACTTGGTAATGATAATACATGCTTCCCATGCATGGTGCCAAGATCTTGATGTGTGGTTTGTTTTTGGAACTCCTTGCAAGAATGAAATATTTTCCCTCCTTGGAGCAAACGCTCCATTCTCCTCTTGGGGAGGTATTTTGGGCGTAGAAACTTTAGAGGGCTAATATTTGCAAGTGGGCTAATTTTCCATTTTTTCCAAAAAAAAGATTAGCGATTTCCATTTTTTAAAAATTGATTCACCAAATTTTATAGTATAAAAATATTTTACCCTTAAAATCACCAAACATTTATATCCTAATAAAATGATTAGAAAACTAAATAGTTTTACAAAAATAACATCAAAATATTTACAATTTTACATATTGGGGACTATTAAGGTTAGCGAGTTTTTAAACTTTAAGATAAATGTCCCATCCTTAAAATTTTCCCCTAATTTGAGTGCCTTTTTGTGTTGCGTTAGTACCTCTTGCCTTCTACAGCTACTTCAAAATTGAAATTTTTTTAAACATCAACAAGAGACCTTAGATATTGGTTATATTTTTGAAGGAGAAACCTTCATGCTTCCGTCTGAAAGGGATCCTTCACCCAAAAGGAGATGCGGCCTTGGCTTTCTTCTCTTCGTGGAAAGTCACTAATAGAATACTAAGGCTTAAGTGATATGGATTAGTGCACATATCCATGAGATGAGGATTCAAAATTTTCCTCATGTATGAATCTCGGGAGATGCGATCGAGAAGATCTTCTTCTTCTTGAAACTTCCCAAAAGTTTCAGCAGCACCACTTTCTTCTTCTTGTACAATCTCTTCTAACGCGGATGCGAATATTGATGAGAGTAAGCTCATATCCTTCCACATCTTTATACTCTCTAGTTTTCTTGGCTTCTTCGGATGGCTTGATCTCCCACGGTGGAGCCGGAGATCATGCTGCGATAACTGCATAATGTTCCTTTTAGAAGCGCTCACTTGAATCCGACAAATGAGAATATTTTTTTCGAAAACATTACCCGTCAACAACTGAATTATTACGAGAGATTGGGGCGCGGGGCGCTACTTTGGATATGTCACCTCTAAAAATAGGGTGGAATCCGAGAGCTGGTTAATCCCTCTATGGGCTCTATCTATAAGAACTTTTGTTGGTGTATCCCAAGGAGGATTTCTCGGCCAATACATGCACAGAAAAATGCATTTTCAGGAATTTATGCTACGGTGGCTTATACCAACCCTTTAATTGCTTATATTAGAGTATATAATACCTAAATCCAAGAAGAGGCTTCAAAAAATCACTCTAGGTGGGTTAAACAAATATCCCCACCTAATTGTAGCCAGAAAATTGCCAAAATCAAGAATTGCAACAATCGAAACTATATAACGGTCCTAACTTGAATAATAAACTTTGAAACCAATGAAACAAGCAAAATTACGGATCTAGAACCATAGTATAAATAAATATGTTCAATCCCTTCATCCAATAGTGGGGAAAAGTGAGGATTTATGCACTAAAATGGATATAATAGGGAAATCTACGTAAGAATAAGGAAACGGATTTGGGATATGTCAAATAGGGTTATATGGAACCTCCATGCAAAATTTCAGCTCAAAAAGGCGTTTTTCTATGTTAGCAGTTCCTCCTTCCCAACTAGTCGAAAAACCACTGATTCCTATGACCTCGAGTATGCTGATTGGAATGAAGCTTCAACGGCGTGATTTTCTGAATGGTTTAGTGAGTTTATTCATGAATATCAGTATGAAAGTTCATAATAGGAAGCATATGGATTATACTAAGAAAAACAAGAATTTTTCATAAGGAAAAACCCCACATGATAAGATGTTGCAACACATAAGAAAAGGCGCATGACCATGACAGCGTTATTTTATGGGGCTGAAGTGATCTCATTAATCCTCAAATATAAAAGCATATCGGTACATAAAAATATATATCAATACAGAAATAACTACAAGAAATGCTGATCTATACATTCCCCTTGGGGTTTGTGCAAAACATGAAATCTCGGAAAGTAGATACGAGATCTAAAATTACGAATCTGTGAGAATGATTGGAAATTATTGAATAATAAAATGTTACAAAATATCAGATCTTAAACTAAAATGGATTGGATGGTCAATCCATGGATCACCATAGTGAGAGGAAGAATCTAACACCGGATATCTCTCTAGAAAAATATAAATTCAAAAACCCGGTTGTAGATACGCAAATAACGCGATTTGAAATGCGCATTTCCTCTTCTAAAGAATGGATTTTCTTTGATGCCAAGATGTATATATAAATCCCAATGAGTCTAAAACCAGCTTATAACCAGCTTATCAATTGGATATATGGTTCCCGGTGAAAATGGGTGCTAGAACTCCCTAGATGCGGAAGATCTAATCTCCACTGTATAAACACTCATGAAAATTTCAGCCCTAAATGAGAATATGCTATGAATGCGAGATGAGTTTTGGCCAAAATGCTAAATATTAGAGAAATGCAACACAACCTCCTCCAAGGAGCTACTCCATGGAAGGAGAGAGGGTTCTAAATGAGGAGACCCTCTTCTCTTTCGCTAACTAGCGAGAGAACTGCGAGGATTGCTCAAGCAACCACAAATCTTCAACAACCACTTCATGTGCCTTCTCCTCATTTTTATAACATTAGGGTCTCTTGGAAAACCTAAACCACTTCATCTCTTTGGCCCCTTTCACTTGGAGACCCCTTCTAGAACAACGCAGTCCATCGAGAGGTTCCAGTAACGTAGACAATGTTGGTTGACTTGGTCAAATAGGATCTCCTTTGGTGGTCTTGACCCTTTCACTTTGAAAGTTTTATTCAAGTAGGTCAAATATGCCTCTTTTCACATAGATACTAATTTACTCTTGAGTTTTGAGTTTTTTCCATGTCCTCCTTTCCATTTTATTCATTAGTACATAAAATCAAGACAAAATGAAATGCTCCAATTAGCTTGGGATAATTAGGAATATTACACACAACATGGACGTAGCCATATATTATGAGTAGTATCCTAAATGATGAATAATAAAACTCCTCGTAGCTTGGATGGTGGAAACTAGATCCGGGGTCTTGATTTCCTCTTCTCGAATTAGTACGATTCTATCATGCGATTTGTTATTGTCGAAGTTGAACATGGTAGAAACCACTTGATTACCGGTCCAATAATGTGTTGTTAACAAGTGTGAGAGTAACACGATAATGACAATATTTCTCGAATTAATCGATACAATATATGAAATGTGAATTTGTGATCTGAAGTTGAACATTTCACAAAATCTCGACTGATCGAGTCGATGATCGAGCTTTGTCATCGAGCAGGGTCGACCATTAGGGCATGTAGATCCCAAGGGGTGATAGGATTCTAGATCAACTTTCTAGATGATGAGCTATCATGGAGTAAGTGACCATAATGGGGGAGGGTGCAACATTGTGACTTCTCGGGAGGTCACCCATCCCAATACTACTCCGGCCCAAATGCTTAACTGAGTACGATGGGGATCTGGTGCATTAACGTTGGTATGATCACACCCATGAGATCTCCCCTCTTCAAGGGGCTTGTCGAGCCACGGAGGCACAACCCATCCATGGCCCTCGATCTGTTAGTCATCGGTAATTTTCTATTATCAAAAGATGATTAAGTTGTAAAGCCTATATTTCTAGAAACAATATTTGAAGAAACATGAATTCTGAAATCTCCTTTGCCCTTCATCATCCTAAACCTAAGCGGTCTTCTAAAATAAACCTATCTTTTTCCCCCTCAAATTTTACCTTGCCCTACAAAAGAAAGCTCCATATTTTTAGGCATGTTTTCCTCATTCTCATTTCCCCATTTACCCTCATTCATTCTCTTCTTCCCTTTAAAATTGCTCAAAAAATCCCCCCACACATAATTTTCTTCTAAAAAACCCCTTAAACAATGTAAAAACCATTTTTTTACATTGTTTAAAGTATGGCTTCCTATTAGACCATTTAATTTCTCATAAAGCTCTTTTTTTATGTTAAAAGCACATTTTCATAAATTAGGCCTTTAGCCCTTCTCGTCTTAGCCCTAGTTCCTCTTGCCCTAATAAAACCAGGTCTTCATCCACTATGCCCCCTATCCCCCTTCCCTATTCGAAGGGACTCCTCCCACCCTCTTTATTTTTACCCTACCCCTTACCTTATCAAAAACCCACCTAAGGCAACCAAAAGTATTAGGTGGGCCCCCTTTACTTCACCCCGCCTTCTCATTTACTTCAAAACACACCTGCGACCATTGGTTAAAGGCTTTGGGCCCTAATCCAATGATCATTCCATCTCCTACTTCGACCCATTATATAACCCAGCCCTACGATACAAAAAACTACCATGCCACCATATCACGGGCCCCACCTCCCGAGTTTACGCCTCCCGGTCCACGAGCTTTCCGCATCTCGTTGATCTCATTTCACAAGTTTGACGGCTCAAGTCTGATATCGCATAGGTTTTTGCAATAGGTTTAACAACCCCAACCCACGCGAAATGGGCGGTTCACCACTGGACACATGGCAATCACCCGGTGGAATTGTGGGGCCTCTCTTAAAAACCACTTACTACTTAATGAAATTGCGATAAACCACTATGGTTTCCAAAACCAACTTTCTCCCCCTCACGCCAAAATTTGAAATTATTTGCCTCTCCTCCGCAGTTCCACCTGCGGAACCTTTTCTCTACCACAGTCTCCTCCTACACTGTCTGCCCCTAATAGCTCCAAACCTCGAAAAGGCAGTTTTACCCCCTTCCACGGACTTTAAACTAATATGTGTTTGATTTTTTTTGCAGATTTTAATGGCGGTAATCCCCACGAGAGGCATTCCAATGGTAAATATCCTGCGGATGACGATCCATAAGGAGAGAATTTGCATTAAAAGGGCTATTGAGCCCCAAATATGTCCTTCTTTCACCACATTTCACTTTATTTCCTTTGTCCCTCATCAATAATTCACTAGGACTTAAATGATAAATGGATGAGTTAGGATTACTTCAAGAATGTGTATAATGACTAACTTGCTATGTTTTCATGATTTTGTGTTGTTGTAGTAATTTTTTTCTTTTGGACTTGGCTACGAACGAGACGATGCAGCAGCCAACGGTCTGTTCTACGGCTATCTTCATGTTTACGTAGGTTCCAAGTGTCACTACAAGAAAAAACACATGGTTTGTATTCATCACTCCCCCATCATTTCTTTCTCTCCGGAAATGCGAGCTCGAGTCTCTGAGGTGGTTATGCACGTGGGAAACCGAACTAGGAGGCTTGAACCCTTCTAATAGGACAAGGGTTGTACGAGATGTCCTTAATCATAGTATGAGGCCACCACCGAGTCCTGGTTTGATTTTAATTGGGAAAGATAATTATTCTATTTTTATCTCAAATACGATTTATGTAATTTTTATTATAATTATGGCTCGAGGAAACTTAGAAACAACTAGCTAGATTTATGCTTTATTCACTGGAATCCTCGACGTAAATACTCTTGTTTTGAAGAATTTCTCTTTTAATGAAAGAAGAATCACTTTGTTAGGAGAGTGAGTCAATATTTAGTAGATTTTCCTTTTCATGCGGTAGTGAAAGGTCTGCTACTGAGAAGATTTGTTCATATGGTCTAGATAAGTATATTAGTCTTGTTTCATTATTAGTTTAATCAATTTTTTCTAAACTTTGTGTTTTTATACTTACTTACGGTGGATGCCGAGTTCGTCTTATCCTCACAAATTATTCCAAAATATAACTAATATTGGATGAAGGTATAAGCTGTAGTATTTCGAGGTTGATTGCATTCTCTTAAATTTATGGTTTTGTGCTCAATTACATCGATTTCGCTACTGACTAGTCATGATCTTATAAACTCTTCCAAAATATCACTAACTTCGGATGAGACATAGCTTTGTGATGTTTTAGAGCTTTCTTTGTGTTTTGTTGAATTTTATGCTTTCATGCTCATTTACATAACACGTTGCAGCCGAGTCCTATTCTACAAACTATTCCAAAATACCACTAATTCCGAATGAGGACGGAAGTGAAACATTTTAGTGATTAGTTGCATCTTTTAGTACAGTTGTAGTACTCTAAGTAGATGTTACTCTAGTTTAATTAAGTCATAGTGTTTCAAGTTTGATAATGGCACTCTAGTATAACTCTTGTCCACTATACTTTAAGTTAGACTAGTGACATTCTATTCGAGTTCCGATCCTTTGTATTTCAAAGTTAGGCTAAAATCATTCTAGTTTAGTTGTGATCAATTGCATTCTAGTTCAGTGTCATCCATTGTTCTTTAAGTTGTGTCGAATGTCAAAATTAAACTTCACGACCTTCATTGTTTACAAACTAATCTTGTTCTGACTTTCTACTAATGCATCATCATATGGACAAGAATGAATTAGTGATATCAGTTTAAGGCCTTGATTTTTCTGCAATCTTTTGCAATTTCACAAATAAGCCTTTTTCCCAAAACTATTATAGAAAATCTCTAACTTTCAGATGAGGCTTACTGCGTGAGTTGGGCTGCGAGCCGAACTAATTTTAGCATTACGAGTCAATTCGGAGTAGAAATCTTGTTGTGTACAAATAATCTTTTCAATTGTGTTCCAAAAAACTTCCCTAGCCATGGATGAGATTCTTTGTAATGTTGTAAGATGATTGTGGACTTCGGAGAACCTCATTTATAAAATTTTCCTTTTCTCAAAATATTCCAACATACTCCTAATGAATGAATTGGATGAGTTCATGCTATGAGTTGAGTTCATGTTGTGATTTATTTCCTTACTAGGAGTCATTATCAAGCTTTTCATTTGTTCTTTAGTGTCATAGACGAGTTTAGAATAGGTTCTGCTGCATTTTAGTGCAACCATCCACTTCTCTTTACCAACACTTAGTTCTTTTCCTTTTTTACCATAAAACCATAAAAACAAAAACATCAAAAAAAAAACACTAAATACAACGTAGTGAGAGAAACGATACCTAGGCACATATAGTGCACCTCACTTCGATTTACTAGCCACAGTTGTGTTTTATGACCTCGGTTAGGAACATATAAGTTGAACACTACACATTTTAGGCACCATTTCCGGGGAAGTGTAATTGTTTAGCCTTGTTTCTTACCACCCAAAAACAATGATATACGTAGAGAAAGAGACTCAAGGGGTAGATTCATAGTAGAAACGTTTCTAGAACACCACTTGTTTCACGAGACCAAACTGACACACCTCCAACTCAAACCCCACATTCCATCCTTCCTTATCCTAGACTTCTAGAGGACTTAAGATCAGATGTTCCATTAGAAATACCTTCCACTTTACCCCTTTGAACCTGTCTTAGAAGAGGTCGGGAACCCACCCATATAGGGACATAAAATTTTCAACTTCTATAGAAGAATCAGCTATGGCGGAAAGAAGGGGGAGGAGGGTTTTGTGCAGAACACACACTATTTGGAGGGTAGAGGTGGGGTAGAGAGGGTGAGGTAGAGGCACGGAGAAGGAGAAGGAGAGTAGAGAAAGAGAAATGGGAAGCTCTTTTTGGTTTCCTATGACCCAAGATATGAAGAAACCATTAAAACTATGAAGACTTGTTCACCCTGCGGTCCTTCCAAACTTTTGTGGACTTAAAGCTGAAGATCCTGAAACCTTCCTATTTGAATTTGAAGTCCTATGTAGAACCTGTGCTACTTACAAGATGCTCAAAAACTTAAATTGTTTCCTTCAACATTGAAAGGAGCGGCATTGAAGTGGTTTATGAGTTTAATCAGCAGTTCTATTAGGACATGAGAAGACATGAAACAAGCACTTCTAGAGAGGTATTTGGACTATTATGTGCCGGTAACCATAAGGAGGAAGTTTTTAAATGCTACAAAAAAGAAGATGAAAATTTGGAAGATTTGTTGGAGAGATTTAACTACAGCATCAAAGAAGAAAAAATGGAAAACTGAGCCAAGACACTTTGAAAGCTCTCTTGTTGAAGACAATTAGGGATGAATGAATAGATATCTTAACATGATGGGAAAAGGGGATATCTCAGCTCACATTACACAGTAAGCTGAATTATGTATCAACCTTTCAAGAGGGAAATCTAAAGCAAAAAGGACCAAGAGACCTGTCTTGCAAGGGCAAGTAAGTCTTCTTCTGAGGACGATCGTAAATAGAAATAGGAAATATGCTTGATGAATTCAAATCTGATATCTTGGGGAGTCTTAGTGAACAGATAGACACCCTTAAGTTACAAAACAAGAAAAAATTTGAATATGATGCCTTAGAAATCTTTTGTCCCAAATGTAGAAAGAAACACGCCTTCGAAGTGCCCTTTGGATGCAAAAGTTGTAAGAGACTGTGTAATTTGTTCGAGAAAAACATGAGACCAGAGTTTTCCTTCACTTCTGGTCTTAAAGTTGTCTTTCGGGAATAAACTCCTACAAATTCCACGAATCTCTCAATTTTGTCTCTGGAAAACCTTAGCAAGGACCCTCGAAACGAAGGATTCCACGACCATTTGTATAATCAACCCCCACCAAATTGGAATTCTTGGCAACAACCTTGGCCCCAATTTAAAAATCAATCTCAAACACAGGCACAAGGAGCACAAAATCCCTATGGAAGATACTCTCGGTATTACCAATATCCACCATCCTCTCCACCATATCACATTTCCCTCCTCGACAAAATCCTCAACAAAATCTTCAAAATCCATAACATCAAAATCAACCGCTTCCATTACCATTTCCTCGGAAAGAAACAAATCGGTTGTACGCCCAACCACCAAACTATGATAAAAATTCCCAAAACACATACATGATAGAAGGCCAACAGTTTCCAATATTTGATCACTCCCTTTAGACCTTAGTGATGTTCAACTTGGAGTGCGGAAGAATACTGAAAAAGAAGAAGCATGCAGCAATCATACACAAGAGCAAGACAATTAGAAAGATTACTACGGGTAAATAAAAGTCTTGAAAAAAGAACACAACTTTCCAAGACTCAAACATTGAAAAATCAAAACAAAATAAATAATTTCAACTCCTATTCGACGTACATCAACATCACTTCTACACCTCCCTTTCGAGGAAAGATTACAAATTGATAAGGGTGTAGAAAAACAAGTGTGGTGCCTAATTATGATTTCTAGATGGTGAGAAATGTTTTTATTAAGATCCCGTATTACAAGCCATCAAGAAATTCCCGTATTAACAAAAACAATAAAGGAGTTGAGCATGAATAAAATAGGAAAAAGAATAAGAGAGACAAAGAAAATTCAGGCGCGGAAAAATAAGCGAGGATATCATGATGGGTAAGATTGCTATTCCAAAGTATCTAGACCCGAGAGATACGGTTCGCATTAGAGATTCATCAATGGAATTGAGATCCAAAAACGCACTCATTGATTTAGGAAGCGACAATCAATATCGCATTGAATTATTAAATCATGGATAAACTAAAACTTCCTAATCTTCTTTTTACACCACATTATTACAATTAGCGAGATAGATTTGTGATCAAGGCTTTGATGGGGTAATAGAAGATATTCCGGTGTCCCTAGATTCTTGGGAGTATCTGTGGATTTTATGATCCTAATCCTAAGAATAATCTAGGAGGACACCCTATTATATTAGGAAGACCTTGGTGCTTCTATTTGATGCTTTCATTAGTTGTAGATCCGGTGATATGTACATATGCGATGGTAGTTCAACCAGAAATTTACCTTGTATCCTCCCGAGGCAAGAACAATTACGGAGAATTAGATGATACTCAATGGATAGAGGATGAAAGACTTACAACCTCTCTTCACAATTTCGAGAAATTAGTGAAGATAGCGAGATTCTAAATGCCTTGAAAAGCACAAGATGCTCTTCGGAATACAAACATGAAAAATTTCAAGAAGAATCGGTATTCATTTTTATCATCAATATAGATGTCTCTTTACTCCATGGATAAATTTGGCGACTCTACAATTGAGATATTTCCGGGAAAAAACTTTAAATATAAACAAGAACCTAGAGAAATCTCAACAAGAAAAGTTAGTCAAAATATTACGGAGAGACATTCTTGCGCCGCCATGGGAGTACATTGATATGAAAGGGATAAGCCCCAAAACTTACACTGTCCATCTACATAGAGGAAAATTTTAAACCAATCGGACAGCCTTGAGACCGATGAATCCAAATCTTAGGCGGATTGTTAAAGAAGAATTGAGGGTATTGAATGTCAACTTTATCTATCCTATTTTAGATAGTGGGTGGGTTTCTCCTTTGGTAATTGTACGAAGAAAAATGGTAAATGGAGGGTATGTATTGACCTCTAGGGAATTAAACAAAGCTACTCTTAAGAATCATTTTCCCTTACCTTTATGTAGATCAGTCGTTAGATACATTGGGCGGCAAAAGTACTTCTCATTTTTATATGGGTTTAGTGGTTATAATCAAATCCAAGTAGCAACGGAAGATCGAGACAAAACCACATTTACATCCTTGGGGTACCTATGCTTACAGTATTTCCATTTGGACTATGCAATGCTGACAGCATTTCAAAAGGCGGTACTAGGAATTTTCGAATCCTAATACATGATTGTGTAGAGGTATATATGGATTGTTTCGTAGTTTATGGAAACACATTTGAAGAAGCCTTAGCAAGGCTTTGAAAAAAGTCTTAAGAGATGTAAAGAATAAAATCTTTCACTAAGTCATGAGAAGTGTTTTATGATGTTTACTGAAGGAAATTGTTTTGGGACATCACATTTCAAGGATGGGATGGGTAGTGAGTCAAAGTTGAGTACATCTCAACTTATCTATTCAAGTCTTGTTTCTCTTTAGGAGTTTTCTAGGATTTATAGGATATTATCGAGTTTATAGAAGAAAACTTCACCAAGATAGCATCTCCACTCTTAAAATTACTTACCAAGGTAACGCAATTCAACGGAATCCTTATTGCCGATTGGCCTTTGAGACCCGGAAAGCAAAAATATACGGAAGCACCTATTTTAAGGGGACCTAACTAGAAGTTACCTTTTCATGTTCCAACATATGCCTCGAGATACAACTCTAGGAGCGATGACAGGACAAAAAGACCTGATTCCATACTGCCATCTCTATTATCGGTAAAAATTTGAATCCTTCGAGGTTAAACTATCATGGCGAAAGAGTTTTTTGGTGTTGTTCATGCCATAAAAGTGTCGGACACTATATAACGAGCTATGAAACTTTTGTTCACACGAGATCACTTTCTTTGCAATTAGATATCTAATGAATAAATCAATTACTAATGGCGAGTCATAAGATGGTTATTGATTTTTAAATAATTCAACATTACCATTCTAGATAGGCCTGGAAAAACAAAACACGGTAGTTAATTTCCTATCTAGACTCCAAAACATCAAAGAAAATACTCCGATTGAAGAAAAATTCCTTTTGATGAATATCTTTTTGCAATTTCACTCAAACTCCTTGGTTTAACGACATTGCTAATTATTTAGTTTCGGGGGAAATTTCATTCAATAATGAATGCAAGAGACAAAAGAAATAACGTCATTTATGACGGTGAAAAATATTCATGGGTTGCTAATGAGTTATACAAAATAGGTCCGGTTTTATCATTAGGAGATGTGTTCGGGGAAGATGAGATGCTGAGATCCTCCAAGGCATGTCATGATGAGCCTTGTGAAAGACACTTTCTTTGATAAAAGAACAACCTATAATATCCTTCATTTAGGATACTATTGGCCATCCCTTTTTAAGATGTAAAGATTATGGCAAAAGTGTGAAAGTTGCCAAAGGGTAGGAAACCTTCTCCTTCGGGTGAATGCCATTGCGGCCTCGGTACATATTGAACCTTTTGAAAAATGGGTTAGTTTTGCTTAGGACCTATTAGTCCTCCATCAAGACAAAAGAAATATATATTATTTTTCATGATTGTGTTACCAAATGGGTAGGGCCAAGCCATTGCTGCCTTTCTGAAGAATGCATGGTTAATTTTCTTTTTGAGATATTTTTACTCATTTTGGTGTCCCAAGGGGGTGCACAGATCAAGGAGCTCAATTCACATCAAGACTAGTGGAGAAAATGATGGAAGTACAAAATCAGACAGCGAAAATCTACTCCCTATCATCCATAAGAAAATGGTCAAGTGGAATGTACTAATAAGGTCATTGAAGGGATCCTAACAAAGATTGTTCATTTACATAAAAGAGATTAGGTAGATAGGCTTTACGAAGCCTTGTGGACCTATAGAACTACATGGAGAAGCACAACGGAGCCATACTCCTTGTAAAATTGTTTATGGAAAGCAAGTTTTGTTTCCCATAGAGGTTCAGTTCAAACTTTCAAAATGGCGGTTCAATGGGGACTTCGATCTAACGGAGGCACAAAATCACGGATTGGGACAGTTAATGAATTGGATGAAATCAAACAATATGCGATTCGGAAAACGAAGTATAGTCAGCGCAAAGGATTAGATGGCATGACAAGTACATCAAGAAAAATAAATTCAAAGAAGGTATTTGGGCTCTCTTGTTTGATTCAAAGTTCAAGGGATTTTCCAGGTAAATTCCAAACACATTGACTTGGTCCATGAAATTATATGAATTTTTGATAATGGAGCAATAAAAATCGAGAACTGATAGATGAAGAGAGGTCACTTTTCTTGTGAATGGTCATAGATTGAAGAAATTTGTATCATAAGCCACTCTCCAAGAGAAGAATTTATAAGAAAATTCCCGGGAAAACGGTGATGGCAGTTCTTGAAGAAAGAATCTTTTCTTCTTCATCAACTTAGTGGGTACTACTGAAGTCAGACATTTAAAAATAAATAAATAAATATATAAAGTATAAACATGAAAACTAATCAACGATTAGCATGTTTATACGGAAAGACAAAGTGAAAATCGGGGAATCATTACGACACTCTAGCTTTTCAAATTTGTTTTCTGCAAATAGTCCTTACAAAGTCATAAGTTTCACTCCATCATGTCTCATTCCATTGCATATTCTATCCACTCCATTCATTCATATGTCATTCATTCCATTCATCCATACTTCATTCATTTCTCTCCATGGTCCACCTCATTTCCATCAAATTTTTAAATTTGATCTTTTACTGCAATTGAATAATACACATCGAAGTTGCGGGCCACTTTTTCACACTCCACTTCATAATTGTGATTCATTTCATTCCATTATTCACTTCACCCATACTCCATTGCACCATATTTCATTATCCATTTTTAACTCATTTCATACAACATTCCAACATTCCATTCGTAGCAAACCATTCCATTTCAAGGCTTCTACGGGTACATTAACGATCAATTAGACATTCTGTGACCAATCGGACATTCTGCATCCGATCAAACATTCTACGGCTAGAATCCACGGAAAGGCACTGTCGATAATCACTGATTTAGCAACAAATTGATCCTGCATATCCAAGACAACGAGAAAAATTAAAGAAGTTATGAGGACTGAAGATCAAAGGTTTTCCACGGAGAAAGGCATATCAAAACCACAAAAGAATCAAAGGGAAGGCAAGGTAAAAGTTATGAAATTATTATAGTGACGAGATCATGAAAATTTTAGTATAGTTAAGTCATGTATGATTCAAAAAGTAATTTTGGTTAGTTGTGTTGATCATTCCTATTAAATCCATCATAAAAAAATTGAATAAAAACCCTTCCATCTTGCTGTATTCGATCATCATTTAAAACTTAACGGTTAAAATGCGAAGTGATTTAATCGGTCACGTCACCTAAACCAAAGTAGCAACAGTGATTTTGAATTGTGTAGCGATATCTCCGCGGTCTTTTCTTCGGCGGTAGCTTTCAATATATTCCGTTCGTGTTGAATTATCCTCACCGCATTACACTGCGTTTCATAACCACTCCATATCATTCCTTTCCGCAGCCAATACTTAGTCATTCACAGGTACGTAAGCAGAGGAAAAATCTTTAGGGCGAGAAACATCTCTTTAACAACCATTTTCCTGCAGAGCGAGAGGAGCGATGGTGAAGGTTGAAAAAGAGAAGCTATGGGTCTCCCATAGTGAGGGCCCGAACCGATTGGAGCCAATTAACTTGGAAGGTTATCCACAAATCAGAGAAATGCTACAGCAGGCTGGGTGGTTACATTTTTTTGAAAAATTTAATGGTTTTCATAAAGAAGTAACCAAAACATTTGCACGGTCCTTCAATGGAGCAGAGGTCGAAATAGGAGATATTAAATTCACTATTACAGAGGCTTTCATTGCAGAAGCAACAGAATTACCCAGACAAGGAGAACACTGGTTCAAAAATAGGGAATTTCATAATGAGGCATGGAGGCAAATACTCAAAACACCAAGTATGGATGTTTCCATTTTTAAGAAAGGTATTCCTAGCTCGGCACTGAAGAATAAATGGAGGAATATGTTGCTCATTTTGCAAAAAATTATCACTTGTGAAGGAAGATTTGGTACCCTCTATGTTTATCATATTCGGTTAATGATGCATTTTTTAGATGAAGAAATCAATTTTCCCTTTTTCCTACTTCATAGTCTGAAAAGAATGGCCTCTAATGTTCAAAAGAGGGTTCAATTTCTAGAAACCACTTTGTATCACCATGGTTTATTCAAAATCCTAATTGAACATCATTTGAGAAAAATGGGAGATAATTGGGATGAGTTTCTAGTGAGGAACCACTTTGAAGAACCCAAGGAATCTCCACCTGAAAGCAAACCTACAAGAAGAAGCAGGAGAAGGAAAATTTCTGAAGCTGTTGAAACTAAAAATGGTAAGTCTATACAAAAGGACAGTGAAGAGAAAATTCCTGAGAAATTGACTGAAATTATGAAGCAGCTTAAAAAGGAAAAGATGATAAGAAGGTATGCCAAGGAGAGAGGTGAAGGACCATCTCAACCAAGACGAAGCCACAGACTTAGAGGTATATTGAAGAAAACAGGGATTAAACAAACGGGAATCATAAACATTGAGGATGAAGAAACACCTACTGCTAGATCACCTGAGTACCAGTACGAGGAGGATCTTGATGAAGGAGCTCCAGAGATAGACCCAGCACAGCAACAAATTTATAATTATGTTGAGACATTAGAGAAGAGAGCCTCAGAAAGTAGAGACAGAACTCCTAGCCCACCAAAATCTGCAATTGATGTACTAAGAAGAGACAAATATGAGTTAGAAGTGCTCAATAGGCATATCAAGAATGAGAATGAAATTTTAAGGGAGAAGGTTAAGCTGAAAGGTGATATGAATACAACTCTGTCTCTACAAATGAAAAAGTTGCACAAGGTCAGTGAAAAATTGAAAAAAAAAAAAAAAAAGTTAAGCAGGGCACTTACAAATTTGAGATTCAAGTTGATCATAAGGAAGCCTAGGAGGCCATTGAATGTCAAGAAAATCAGAAGAAGGGGCCTAGATGTCCTAGTAGAGGTCTCAGAGTACATGGATTAGTTGCATGAGGACATGCAAAAGCCTTGCAGTGGGGGTATGTTGAGCCCCAAAGATGTCCTTCTTTTCCACCACATTTCACTTCATTTCCTTTTTCCCTCATCAATTACAGGCTTGAATGATCAATAGGATTGATTAGGATTACTTTAAGAATGTATATAATGACTAACTTGCTATGTTTTCATGATTTTGTTGTTGTAGTAATTTTTTACTAGACTCGGCTACAGAACGCAGTCATTCTGTAGCCAGTCGCCTATTCTGCAGCTATCTTCATGTTCACGCAGGTTCCAGGTGTCACCTCAAGGAAAAACGCATATGGTCATATTCCACATCACTCCCCCATCATTTCTTGCTCTCCACGAAGTCTGAGCTCGAGTCTACAGGTGGTTATGCACGTGGGAAACCAAAACTAGGAGATAGACTTCTAATAGGACAAGGACTGTACAGATGTCCTTAATCATAGTACGAGACCACCACCAGAGTTATAGTTTGATTTTAGTTGGGAAAGACATTTATTCCTATTTTATCTCAAAGACAGTTATGTAATTTTGTTATAAGTATGGCTCGGGAGACCGAGAGACAGCTAGCTAGATTTTGTTTTGTTGCTAGATCTCAGAAGACCGTAATACTCTGTTTTTTGAAGAATTTCTCCTTTAATGAAAGAAGCATCACTTTATTGCAAGAGTTGAGTCAATCTTGAGTAGATTTGCGTGCTAATCCGGTGGTAGAGGGCCCCTGCTACCTGAGAAGCTTTGTTCATATGGTTTAGATAAGTAACTTAGCCTTGTTTCATTCCTAGTTTAATCAATTTTCCGAACTTTGTGTTTTTATACTTACTTGCAATGGATGCCACAGTCAGTCTTATCCTTACAAACTATTCCAAAATACCACTAACATTGGATGAGATATAACTATAGTATTTTAGGAGTTAATTGCATTTTTTTTTCCGAAACTTTATGTTTTATGCTCATTTGCATTGAATGATATAGCCAGACTTGTTTTTAAAAACTATTCCAAAATATTACTCATACTGAACGAGATAGGGCTGTAGTATTTCATAGAATTAGTTGCATTTAGTTCAGTTGAAATACTCCGGAGGTAGATGTCACTCTAGTTTAATTCTGTCACTATATTTCAAGTTTGATAATGGCACTCTAGTTCAACTCTGTTCACTATATTTCAAGTTAGATTAGTGGCATTCTAGTTCAGTTCCAGTTCACTGTATTTCAAGTTAGATTAGTGGCATTTTAGTTTAGATGTGGTCACTGTGTTTCAAGTTTGATCAATTGCATTCTAGTTCAGTGTTATCCATTGTTCTTTAAGTTGTATTAACTGTCAAAATTAGACTTCACGACCTTCATTGTTTACAAACTACTCTTGTTCTGACTTTCTATTAATGCATCATCATATGGACATGAATTAGTGATATCAGTTTAAGGCCTTGATTGTTCTGCAATCTTTTGCAATTTCACAAATAAGCCTTTTCCCAAAAACTATTCTAGAAAATCTCTAACTTTCGAATGAGGCTTAGTAGTGACAAGTTGAGCTACAGAATGGATTAATCTTAGCATTACAAGTTAATTCAGAGTAGAAATATTATTGTGCTACAAATAATCTTTCCCAATTGTGTTCCAATAAACCTCTAGCCATGGATGAGATTCTTTGTAATATTGTAAGATGATTGTTTACTTAGGAGAACCTCATTTGCACTAAACTTGTCCTTTTCTCAAGCTATTCCAACATATTTCTAATGAATGAATTGGATGAGTTCATGTTATGATTTATTGAGTTCATGTTGTGATTTATTTCCTTGCTATGAGTCATTATCAAGCTTTGCATTTTTTGTTCTTTAGTGCCATACACAGTTTAGAATAGGTTTTGCTCTGTTTTAGTGTATCCATCCACTTCTCTTTACCAACACTTGGTTCTTTTCCTTTTTAACATAAAACCATAAAACTAAAAACATCAGAAAAACACTAAACACAATGTAGTGAGAAACAGATACCTAGACACATATAGTGCACCTCACTTCAGCAGTTTACTAGCCCTGGTTGACAATTTATGACCTCAATTTAGGGACACTAAGTTGAGCACACATAAAACATCCTAGAATTCAAGACCCAATGCCCGCAGCACCAGATGCATAATGGCACTATCACTGGGTAGAGGCATAGGGTAGGTAGCTACATAGTTGACCTGCGGTGGGACATATACAATGGGTAGATAAAAACCAAGAAGGGATGATGGCGGGCCAGCTGCCATATCAGGACCAAAGAACGAAAGCTAATCAATGGTCACGATCGTCCTTCATGCGGAAAACAGACCACATGAAAAAGGGAGGAGACAAGCACTCCCATGGCATAGGTGTAATCGTGCCCCAAGAGTAGAATGAAATCCAAGGGGCCTGGAACAACCATCACGTCCATATGGATGGTTTTACCTCCCAAAGTAACAGGTAACCTTGGAAGGATCCCTAATGGTTGACTAGTTCTTTTGTTGAACGTCAACAGATTCTGTGTAACAGGTGCAAGTGGTGATGAACCGAAAGCATGCCAAGTAGTTGAGGATAAAATACTAACAGACGCACCTTTGTCTATAATGGTGTTGGGTACAACCAGACCAAAGGCCTGTACCATTATCTCTAAAGGAACATAAGACGAAAGGCGGTATCCCGCAAATCGATTCCAATCAAAGGAAGAAACCAAACTACTTGGAGGGGCTACCATCGAACTGAGATGGTATTCCCCTGGTGTTATGGAAGAAGAAGGAGCATCCTCCACGACCTCCATCTCTAAGGCGGGAGGAGTATCCTCTAGGACCTCCATCACGGGAGGTGGAGGAGCAACTTCTTGAGATATAGGGACAAGAGAATCTTTCTCCAAGTCTGAGGAATCTGAAGAAACAAGAAGAACCTGAGGGATGTGAGGTCCACTCTCAATGGAAAATACCTGGTGCACCGTAGACGGGGCCAGTTCAACCGATCCCACGACCAATGGTTGGTCGGGAATGGATTCCTGAATTTTAATTTCCGAGGGAGTGGGATCGACCAAGGATGACTCTTGACCAATCATAGGATCAGCTAATGGAGGACTCAAAGAAATCTGTTTATAACCAGCTGGAAGGCATGGTGTAGAAATAGTTGAGTTGTCCAAAACTCGTTTGGCTTCATTCATATACAGAAAAAGGTGAATGGCATGATGCCCTTCACACAACTTACATGGATTAGTAATCTTGCCCTGTTTCTTAGGAGCTTTACCAGCACTAGCTGAAGATGTGCCCCCAACATGACTCCCAGAAGTTAAAGACAACAGTGGATGACCGTTGGACCATGCTTCGAGCACCTTGGGAATGCCAGGGCAATCTCGAAGAAGATGGTCACCTTGACACAAAATGCAAGGGAACTTAACTTTCCATGGAGGGTTGGAAGGTTTATCAAGAGGAGATGTTTTGGAAGTAGTAGTTGCATCTTTAGCCTCTCTCTTATCAGACTTCTTCTTCTTTGTCTTCTTCTTCTTCTTCTTAGCCACCTGGTTACTCAAATCCAGACTTTCACCAGGTGAAGTAAAAGAGGAGGACGTAGAAACAGGAGAAGAAGGGGAGAGGTCCACCTTGGAATCAACATGATGTTGTTCAGGCAGAGGAACTAATTGACCAGTAGCCGAGAAATTCGAGACCACAGAGGTTGAAAAAAACCAAACAGGCAACCCAACAGTTAACCCAGGAAGGGACAACGTTGCCATATAAGGAGCACCAACATTTCCAAAAGGAGGAAAAGGACCCAGATTCCCATCAGAGAGGATTCCTTGGTTGGTGAACTCCGGAAAAGTTTCCATTAGAAACGACTCAACACAACACCCTAAGGAAACTAAATTTAGCCAAGAATATTTCGTGGGAAGTTAATTTTAAAAGATTGAAACAAAACTTTGTTGTTTCATATTTTAAGAGTCAAGAAATAGGCAAAAGGTGACTCTATCACTTTCAGATTGGAAAAAAGCGTGAAAGGACAAGCTCTTGATGACCTTTTCAAATTTAAAGAGTCAGAAAAGATCGAAATGACTACTCTGGTAATCTAGGCAAAATGTGTACCAAATAACCGCGAACTGCAATATACACCTTGGTTTCAAAATGAAAGAGAAATCAACCAAGGACTTAACGTACGTGCAGGAAATCTCCCCGAATTATGTGTCCGGTGTATCACGGGTATAGGGTGGCAGACTCAGCTTCATATGGATAAAGGATAGCAACCTAGTGGGGTCTCCCTTTATATACGCGACGGTACGGGGAGCACAAGTCCGTACTAGCGTTGTCTAAAGCCAAGAGGCGAATGATAGCTGCTAGGTTTAACGACACCGGAACACGTCACTAGCCTAGACCTCTAAATATTTCTTTAATGTTTCAATGCTTCCTTAGGTTGATTGAATAAATTTTATGGTTTATCTCCAATTATGTTTCGGTTTCAAGGCCCTACCATATGTCATTTGACAATCTCCTATATGCAGCTATGTGACGAAAGAAATCTTTCAATTCGATGAATGTTATCTAGTTAAGGGAAGAGCTTCAAATGATGCAACAAACAACAAAACTGCAAACGAAATTCTTTCAAACTAGATGACTTTCACTATCCAAAAGTATTCTAAAACATTCAATGATGCGAATAATGAAATGTAATCTATGAAAAATCCTCTTTTTCGAAAACTATGCAATTGTAATCTATGCACAATTTCCCTTTTTCTTTTCAAATGATAAGAATGCACTCAATGCATTTTTCGATGAAATTAGAATCTACTTAATGCATGCTTTTAATGAAGGATAATGCACTCAAAGAGATTTTTAGCTTTCAATCATTAAACAATGTAATCTAAGTTCAATGATAAACCTCAAAAATAATTTTCAATGCAATGTGATCTAATGCATGAAAAGAAAACTTTGAAACAAAAACTAAAAGAATGCAAAACTCCTTAATGAAGGAGGAATGCAAAAGATATGTAAACAAACACTATGAATGCAATCGTTGTTTCAAACACTTTGTAACGAAATTCCTCAAAAGGCTACAAGACATATGAGTTCAAGCACAAAAAAGGACTTCCAAAGTATGAGATCAAAACAAGGCATTCATTCCCTTTTACATCAAGAAATCATGGAGAGAAGACATTTCAAACAATGAGCAATGTAATCTATGCTCATACAGAGAAAATACCGGAAGGGAAAGACACACTGGTGAAGGATTTAGGGAAAAAATCTCAATTTTGACACACCCTGAAATTGGCACGACTTTGTCACTGACAACTAGCGCCAACTGGCGCGACTTTCTCACTGAAAACTAGTGCCAATGGCCACTTGGTGCGGGTTGCTAACTGACAACAAGCGCCAATGCCTAAAAATGAAAAAACAAATAATTTCTCCCAACCAAGACTAGACTCACCACTTCAAGTAGTATCTAAAACAAACCCAGAAGAAAAGTATTGACTAAAAGAAACTTCTAAACAAGGGTAAACCATAGCACCTATAGGAAATGGTGTGACTGTCTGGCTGTAATCTGCGCCAGACAGGGGATGGCGCGAGTGATGAACTGGAAACCTGCGCCAATTGGCGTGACTATCAGGCTGGAAACCGCGCCAATCAAGCCAACCATGAAAAGATGAAAATTTGGAAAAAGAGAGGTCAGATCTGATCCTCTGGGGGGTGAACAGAGGTTTTACGCTAGAAAAAAGAAAACCAAAAGAGTTGATCAAGCAAACAAAGTCAAGAATTGACCAAAAAGACAAGACAATACCCCAAATCAACGTCTCCCCAGTGGAGTCGCCAATTTGTTGTAGAGGTATATCCCCTCTGCGGACAGAGGCAATCCCTACTAGCCCAGATAGGGTCTAGCAACAATCATATCACGTTAAGGTGAAAGTTCCTAATTGCAATAGACCAAATTGCAAATAAGGCCTACCTTAAGTCCAAATCTATTGTTCGTAGAGAAGATAGCACTCCCGTTTCCTTGCTCCGGCAGATCACAATTCTCCCGCTTGTCGTGATCAAACACCTGCACATACAAGAAACACGACGAACAAACAAGCGTAAAACCCAATATATACAATTATGTATCAGTCAGAGAAGACACAACTCATGATCATAATGAAAAATACGAGTGGAACCATAACCAAAGTCACTTATCATTAATTAATACAAAGGAAAATACAACCTGGCTCTGACGTTGAATCTTCCTTCGGCGGGTCGACAATGGAATACGTCTCGGTAAAGCTCGTCAGGCTTGGGACAAGCCTCTCTCTTCGGTTGTCTTGAAAATAATCTACTTGCTACTGATTTGGCTCTATGAGGACTATCAAGGCTCTTGCAGCATTCTTTAGGCTATGAAGGCTCTTGGAGACTCAACCATTCAGCCAGTTCAACCATTTAGCCCGTTCATCTATTCAGCCATTCAGCCAGTCATCTATTCAGCCATTCAGCTATTCATCCATTCAGCCATTTAGCGAGTCAACTATTTAGCCATTCAGTTATTCATCCATTTAGCCATTCAACCAGTCATCTATTTAGCCATTCAGCCATTCAGCCCCTTCATCAATGGAAGATGGCTATATTTATAGAGGAGAGGAGGAGGTTGGGATCCCTACAATAGTGGAAGGGATGCCTTATCCCTTGGGAGGTTCCCCATAAGGTGGAAACAAGAGGCCAAAGGAGGAAGGCTGTGGTTATTCAGTCGAAACCACTCCTCATGACTCATCCACGAAGTTGTTGTAATCGAAACTTCGCCTCTTTTTTTAAAAAAATTTCCATAAGAAGATTGGTGCGGGTGCTTAACTGGGACAGAGCGCCAACTGGCGTGGGCTCAGTGTTAATTTTTCTCATTGGCACGAGGACATAATGGGCTACCAGCGCCAAGGAAAAAACAGGTGTTTTTAGGGGTCTGCTCAGGAAATGATCAACAAAAGGAATGTTTTCCTCATGGCAAGGGATGCAATGAAGGTATTTGCAAGGCATGACACTGCTTATTGGTCATAGAAATGACCCTCCAATGGGCGAGATGGAGATTGTAGGGACGGTGACAAATTACTGTGTAACAAGGATCAACCCAAAGCTACTTCCATCCATTGAAAAAGAGGTAAACAGATTGTAGAAATATGGTGTCATTGCCCCAATTAGATTTTCTGTTTGGATTTTGAATTTGGTCCCGGTACGCAAAAAGACAGGAGAAATAAGGCTGTGCATAGATTTCCAGAATCTGAATAGAGTATCCTTAAAGGATAACTATCCACTTCCGAAGATGGATCATATTCTGCAAAGAGTAGTTGGAGCATCAAGGATGTCACTACTCGATGGTTACTCAGGTTATAATCAGATCTTGGTGCATGAAAAAGACCAAGACAAAACTGCTTTCACAACACCTTGGGGAACTTTCCAGTATGCCAAAATACCATTTGGACTGAAGAACGCTGGAGCCACTTTCCAGCAGGAAATGGACATCACTTTTGCTAATAAAAAGGATGTTTTTCTGGTTGTTTATTTGGATGATCTGACAGTGTTTTCTGGTTCTGATGATGAAAATTTTCACCACTTGAGGGTTGTATTTCAGCGATGCAGAAAGTTTGGGATTTCTCTCAATCCAAAGAAAAGTCTATTTGCTATGGATGAAGGCAAGCTGCTGGGGCATATCATCTCTAAAGACGGTATCAGCATTGATCCTTCAAGAGTGGAGGCAATTCAGTACATAGACCTCCTATGTAACAAAAAGGAGATTCAGGCATTCAATGGTAAGATGAACTTCTTGCGTACCCAATTTGGTTGAACATTTACGAGAAATGACTAATATGTTGAAAAATGATAGCACTGTCAAATGGAGCGGGGATGCTATCAATTAATTTAATCTGGTAAATTTTTCTCTGTCCAATGCCCTAGTCTTGATTAGTCCTGATTACACTCAATATTTCATTACATTTTTATTTGCATCGGAGCATACCATGGCTATGGTATTGATGCAAAAGAGAGATCAGATTGAACAACCCATTTCCTTTTTCAATAGGACTATTCGAGATGCTGCCTTGAGGTATAATATTATTTAGAAACAAGCATTGGCTCTTATAAAAGCATTAAAGAAATTTAGAGTATAAATTATGCATTCACATACCATAGCATATGTTCCTAATGCAGCAGTAAAAGACGTGTTGATGCAAACTGATCCGGAAGGAAGAAGAGGTAAGTGGATAGCAGCAATGTTAGAATATGATTTGGAGATTAAACCCACAAAGTTAATCAAAGGAAAAGGTTTAGAAAAACTAATGGCACGATCAAACCTGCGTACCCTGGACATAAACCTCATAGCAACAATGTCGGAGGATGAGGATGATGGTTTGCTTGTTCCAGTTTCAGAAATATTTCTACAATTGCCATGGTATTCAGACATATTTTATGTTCTTTAGCATCTCTCGCCACCTCTAGGGATGTCTAGAAGCAAAGGTGGATCACTAAAACTTAAGTCTACTAAATTCTGTATTTTAAATAGTGCTCTTTATTGGAAAGATCTGGGAGGTATTCTACTTAATTTTTTGGTTGAAGATGAGGCTCAGTAGGTGATGCATGAATTTCACAAAGGTGATTGTGGTGGTCATTTGTTTTGGAAAACAACAGCTAACAAAGTGTTGAGAGCAAGATATTATTGGCCCACTTTATTTTCAGATTTGTATAAAACAGTGATGAGCTGCCATGAGTGTCAAATTTTCCAAGGAAAAAGGAAACTGCTTCCTCTTCCTTTGAAACTAGTTCAAGTAAATGATCCTTTTTAGCAGTGGGGACTCGATTTCATAGGGGAAATCCATCCCGCATCATCAGCACAACATTGATGGATCTTGATAGGTACCGATTACTTCACCAAATGGATTGAGGCCATTCCAGCAAGGCAGGCCACAGATATGGTAACCATTCAATTCTTAGAATCAAATATCTTGTCTCGTTTTGGTTGCCCTCACAAAATCATAACAGCTAATGCAACAGCATTTAGATCCAAGAATATGGTGGAATTCTACAATAAATACAATATTGTGTTGGGCCATTCGACAGCATACTACCCACAAGGTAATGGCCTAGCAGAATCATCAAACAAATCTCTGATAAACATAATCAAGAAAATGCTGGAAATAAATAAGAGGAATTGGCATCGAAAGCTCATCAACGTGTTATGGGCAGATAGAGTCAGTTGCAAGAAATCCATAGGTATGTCACAATTTGAATTAGTTTATGGCACTGACACTATGTTTCCTACATCGCTTACAGTTCCGGTCATGAGACTATTGCAAGAGGCTGGCAGCGAAGAGGACGATAATCAGCGAAGGATCAATTAAATGATCCACCTTCAGCAAACAAGGGAGGAATTCTCTCAGAACACTATTTAGTTGCAGGAAAAGATCAAGAAAATCTATGGCCGTAAAACCAAAGCAGAAAAATTTCAGTTGGAAGATGTGGTGTTGAGATGGGATGCACGAAATGAGGAAAAATGGAAACACGATAAGTTCGATAACCTATGGAAAGGACCGTAAAATATTTCAGCATACAAGGGACATAATTATTTCTTGCTCATAGAGATGGGCGGCCAAGATTTCCCTGAAGGACTAGTGAATGGTAGGATTTTGAAGCACTACCACTTTTGAGATAATGGATCCAAAAATTATGTCACAAATCATTGTATATACCATGCCATTGCTGGTCAGATTTCAAGTACAAAGTCATTGAAGTTTGGGGCCCGAGGTGAAGGCTATAAAACTTGAATGATATGTGTAAGGTTTGTTGGGTTTAATTTAGTTTTCAGTCATATTTCGAGTCAGAGTTAGTTTGCATTGTGTCAGTTTTCAACCATATTTTCCCAATGGATAAGGCTACTTGGTCTACGGTGTTCTTGGCACCTCCAAGGAGCTACCATCCCCATTAGAGCCAATGTTAGTGTCAGTTTTGTCATACTACCATCAATGATCAAATTTACTCTTTTGAATTTGCATAGTAGGAGTCCCATACAATAAATTTTCATCATTCCATTAGGTCTTGGATTCATTTATGGTAGTGGTCTTTCACCAGTTTTCCCTCATGTGAAAACTTGTTGATTCTCTTCTCTATGGTCTTCAGTCATGATTCACTTTCAATCTGTAATTCATGTTTTTAGGTCATAGGGTTGGTATCATTGGGTTCTAGGGTCTCATCATGGTCAAATTAATGAGCCAAGTGTCAATGAATATCATCAAGGTCATGAGGAGTTCCAATAAAATCAAAGGCACAGTATCTGGAAAAATCAAAGAGTTTTTCTATTAAGCTTGATGTAATTTTCACCTAAAAATATGTTTTGAGGTGAAAACATGGTACTTTTCTTTTATTATCATTTATTATGTAATTTTATATCTTCATATGTAATAAGTTGAGATTCATAAACTGTTATCTCTACAAAGCCACCACCCTGCTTTTCAAAGGTGTTCTTCACTGGATTTTCACTATAAATCATGTTCTGAGTATGTTCATCAGAAGGAGCTCGGAAAGAGCTTTCCAAACGATATATTATACTCCCCAAACTGACTTCTGGATTGGAAGATATCCCTAAGTGAATAAAAGCCCCCAAAAGCCTAACCTTACCCTTCTTTCTCATTTGGTCCTTTAAACTTTATAATTTCTACCTTTTCATATGATTTTAAAAAAAGTCTTCATCGCAAAGGTCCCTTTGTATTTTCATTGCCATCTCCTACAAACCTCCGATGTGATTGCATCGCATCCCAAGTCCGATCACATCATCACAATCCCCTTCCTCTGATCTGATCACACCATCACATCACGATGTCACAGTACTAAAACCACCCTCCATTCGTTTCGCTGATGCGATAGTCCTTATCGCATCGCGCGATCGCAACTTCGCAGTCTCCACAGTGCATTATCCCGCCAGCACTTTGACTCTTGCCGATGCGATAATTTACCATCACACTATGGCATCACATGTTTGCATCCCCACCATGTTTAACTTAACCTGCTCCCCTTCCACTACGATTTTCGATTGCGATTCTCCCTGGGTCCCACCTAAAAGCCCTCTGCCTTTTCAAAAGAAAAGGGTTTTTCTCCGTGTAAAAGCGGAAATTTCATTTCATATTTGTTTAAAATAATTTCCTCTGCCCTCCTCTATAGCTCCCTTATCCTTTGCTTCATTGCTCCATCACTCCATCGCCATCACATATCGCAATTTCCTCTGCTATGTGTTACACCCGCTCCCCTTCCGATTTGTGGTTGCGATTTCCCTAGTCCCACCGTAAAGCCCACTCCCCATCGCACTTTTTTCCATAGTATTTCATTCCATCGCACGACCTTCCATCACATCGCTCCATGATGTAATGTGCCCTCCCCCCTTCCGATGTGATTTTCGATTGCGATTTTGGCCCACCATCCTTTCCTTTCGCTCTTTTTCACTGAAAAAGGGACTTTTCTTCATTGAAACGACAAATGTGATTTTCATTGGTTTCAAAGGAATTTTTCTTCGGCAGAAGGTTTTCTTTAAAGAGTAAAGGCCGAGAGCTAAATACAAACACATAATCATTTTGGCCTCTTCAGCAGCGATTAAAAGGGATCTGTTCTGCAGTATTCTTCCTTTCATTTATTGGGTATGACAACAAATTTCTCCAGGCAGTCAAATGTATTTCTCCTTCTTTTCAGGGGCATATTTTTGGTTTATCTTCTATGTTCAAATTTCAGTTTCTGGGCAAGTGAAACAACCCCTCCTTCTGTGGATCTAACCCCCTTGAAACTGATCTATTTAATGTATTTTTCATCATTTGTAAAGGGGGGGGGAGTGGAATAAGTTGGAATTATTAAGGACACCTTGCGCTCCATCTTGTAACAATTTGGAAGGGAATTAATAAATAAATGAAGCAATGATTTATGGGATCCCTGTGGTATGGATTTTAGCACTGTTATTTCTTTTGTGATCATCTATTAATCGTTATGTTTACCATTCATTCATTCATATTTCTGTTTGGATGCTTTTCAAGATAGATAGGTAGAATCCATTGTATAATGCTCTGCCTTGGGAAAATCATTCAATACTTTATGTTTTCTGCTATTTGAAGAGGAACCATCTGCTATGCCCTTTTCAGCTCCTCACCAGTCTTAAACACTCTATCATTATTTAAATTTTTTTTTTAAAATCCCTGCCTACCTTGCCCTATAGAATACCCTATATCTTTGATTTAATTCCCCAGATTCAAACTGCCAAACCCCATCTGATCCATCCAACCCAGAAAAGTGATAAAACATTCTGAGCTACTATACCTAGCCTAAAATCAATTTGTCGTTATATTTCATTGAATATTTTTCACGGAGAGAGCCCTCTCCTGACCTTGTAGGGCTAGCTACAAGGCTGAGCATGGTTTGAGGTTACCCTGATTTGCCTTCCTTCAGCCTGAGGTTCAAATTAAGTGCTAATAGAGGGGAAATTTCATATTTATGGCTAGAATTTTTCTACCAGTACTCTTAGCACTATCTGCAGGTGCTTGGTGTTGAGCCCTAGAATTGTCTTCTCTTTTGCAAACCCTCACTTCATTTCATCATTTATTTATCACTTCATAAGCCTAAAAATCAATGAAGAATGATTAAGATTTCTTAAAGGTTACATACAAATGATTAACATGTTGTATTTTCGTGATTTTTGTTGTTTTAATAATTTTGAATAGTTTAGCTACAGAATACAGGCATTCTGTAGCTAGTCAAGAGTTCCACAACTATTTTTGTGTTTAATTATGATGCATGTTTCAATTGGAGAAATGGCGCACATGGGTAGTTCTCAAATCTTCCCTACATGATTTCTTCCTATCCACGAGGATTGAATTGACAACTGGAGGTGTCTAATCCAATGGTCAAAGGAAGAGTCAAAGAAACTGTTTTATACAGGAATTAGGACTCCTGATTTTCTTTGCAGCAAATCACGAGTCTCAAAAGAGTGTCAATTCAATTTTAAATTCAAGATTACAACTGTACCTATTTTTGTTCGACATTAGTTATGAATTTTCATATAAATTAAGCTCTGTAGAACCAAGAAAGGACGGTTGATAACATATTCATAATTACAATGATACTATGTTTTTCAAGCACTGTTTTAATAAAAAGAGATTAGCCTTGATGCTGTTTTGATTACAATTTTAAGGAGATAAAGGATTACACCGAATTGGTAGCAGAGGGCCCCTACTATTTGAGGAGGTTTCATGTGTTTTTCAGCTAAGTCATTTTAATTTCTGTTTTAGTATCTTTCTTTACTTCTTGCTTTCTAGATTGCTTTCTTATTTCACAGTCATTGTGTTTCCCTGAGTTCATTTTATTGAATAATAAAGAGTGACTTATAAGTACAATGATTGTTTCAGCATTTTATTTTATGTCATAGGAGATCCTCATTACACTACAATTAATCTCTTTCAAAACCATTCCAATAAACCTTGATTGAATGAATAAGATTCGGTTGTAATTTTTTTGAGTTATTGATTGTTTCAGCATTTTATTTTATGTCATAGGAGATCCTCATTACACTAAAATTAATCTCTTTCAAAACTATTCCAATAAACTTTGATTGAATGAATAAGATTTAGTTTTAATGTTTCTGAGTTATTGATTGTTTCACCATTTTATTTTATGTCATAGGAGATCCTCATTACACTAAAATTAATCTCTTTCGAAACTATTCCAATAAACTTTGATTGAATGAATAAGATTCAGTTGTAATGTTTGAGTTATTATTTGTTTTCATTTCTTGAATCTTCAATTAAGCTGCAATATCGATGGATTAAGATTTCTAGTTTTCATCATTTCTTAATTAGAATATAGACTCAAAAAAATTGTAAATAAAACTCTGCTTTAATTCATTTGACAAAATTTCCTTTTCCTTCCTTTTTAAATAGATTTAATCTCATATTTCTAGTTTAGAATAGAATGATAAGGATCAAAATATAAAAACTCCCAAAACATCAACAAAACATTAAAACAATGAAGTAAGAAAAAGGGACACTTAGGCACATACAGTACATTACACTGCATCAGTTTACTAGCCCTAGTCGATAATTTATGTTAACAATTTATGACACTAACTTGACTAAACATTTTGGCACCGTTGCCGGGGAAGTATAACTAGGTAGCCTTATTTCTTACATCCCAAAAATAATTACATGCGTAGAGAAAGAGACTCTAGGGGTAGATTTATAAGAGGAAGAAGCTTAATTCCCACAAAACCACTCACTCCACCAAGACCAAGAAGTAGCAAATCTCCAACTCAAACCCATATTCCATACTATACTGGTCATAGGCTTCCATAATTTTTAAGATCAGATATCCAATTAGGAAGATCTCCCACTTCATCTACTGAAGTGATTCTAGAAGAAGAAGAGGATCCAAGGACTCTTGCAGGAGAGATAACATTTTTCACTTCCACAGGAGAATACATTCCAGCAGAAGAATTAGAAATCCCTAGTGAAGAGGAAGAAGAGGAATCTTTCTTCAATATACCCTTGATAAAAGAACCAAAAGAACAATTAGCTCTCCAAAATGAACCCTATATCAGTTCGGAAGAATATATCATGGTAGGAAGAGGTATAGAAGGAGAAGAAGGGGAAGGAGAAATATTTAATGGAGAAAACTTGCTATTTGGAGGAGGTAGAGGTAGAGGAGGAGATAGAGGAAGAGGAAGATAAAATTCAGAAGGAGGTAGAGGTAGAGGAAATGCAGAAGGAGGTAGAGGTAGAAGGGGAATTGAAAATTCCTTTGGATTTCCTATAATAGATGAAGAGACAAATGCTACCTTGAAAAATATCTCACTCTTTGTTCTTCCAAACTTTCATGGACTGAAAAGTGAAGACCCCGAGACATTCTTATTTGAATTTGAATTTCTATGCATAACTTATGACTATCTACAAGATGCTCAAAAACTTAAATTGTTCCCTTCAACATTGAAAGGAGCAGCACTAAAATAGTTTATGAGTCTAATCGATGGGTCTATTGGGACATGGAATGATATGAGGAAATTTGTTTCTAGAAATACATATGGATTATTGTATACCAGTCAACCATAAGGAAGAAGTGTTCAAAATGATGAAAAAAGAGGATGAAAATATGGAAGATTTACTTGAAATATTTAGCTATAACATTAAAAGGGAAAAAATGCAAAATTTAGATCAAGATACTTTGAAAGCTCTTTTGTTAAAAACAATTAGAGATGAATGGATAGATATCCTTAACATGATGGGGAAAGGAGATATATCTCAACTTTAATTACCTGATATAGGATAACTGTATATTAATCTCTCAAGAGGAAAATCTAAAATTCTGAAAGGACCAAGAGACCCTGCCCTTGCAAGGGTAAACAAATTTTCAACTGGAATAGTAAGTAGGGCAGAAATAGGAAATATGCTTGATGAATTCAAAACTGATATTCTAGGGATTCTTAGTGAACAAATAGATACCCTTAAGCTACAAAACAAGCAGAAAGCCGAAACTGATTCCTTAGCAATCTTTTGTCCCAAATGTAGAAAGAAGCATGCCTTAAGAGAGTGTCCTCTCGATGCAAAAGTAATAGAGACTTGTGAAATTTGTTAAGAAAATCATGAGACCAAGAATTTTCCTTCAATCCCTGGCCTTAAAGTTTTCTTTCAAGAAGAAAAAACCACAAATTCCACAAAATCTCTTAATTTTGTCTCTAGAAGACCTTGGCAGGGACCTCAAACACAAGGGTTTAATAATCAAATGTATAATCAACCCCCACCAAATTGGAATTCTTGGTAGCAACCTTGGCCCCAATTTCAAAATCAATCTCAATCTTGGGCTTAAGGAGCACAAAATCCTTATGGTAGGTTCTCTCATTATTATCAATATCCACCATCTTATCCATCATATCCAAATTTTCCTCCTCAACAAAATCCACAACCTCAAAATCAGAATCAAAATCCACCACTTCCATTACCATTTCCTCAGAATTCAAACCAGTTACCTGCCCAGCCAATATCAAACCCCAACAGTAAAAATCCTCAGAATCCATATATGATAGAAGGACAACAATTTCCAACTTATTTGATTACTCCTTTAGACCTTAATGATGTCCAACTTAGGTCTGGAAGAATACTTGAAAAGAGGAAGCCTTCTGTAATTGTACAAGAACAAAATAATTCTGAGGAAGATTCTCTACGGGTGAATAAAAGTTTTGAAGAAAGAACATCTCTTCAAAACCAAAATATTGAAAAAGAAAAACAAAAAGAACCAGTGATTTCAACTCCTATGTTAGAGCAACCATCAACATCTACTACTACACCTCCTTTTCCTAAAATATTACAAATTGATAAAGGTGTAGAGAAACAAATTATAATGCCTAACTATGATTTCCTAGATGAACTGAGAAATGTTTGTATTAATATTCCATTATTACAAGCCATCAAGGAGATCCCAATCTTAGCTAAAACAAAAAAGGAGTTGAGCATGAAAAAACCAAGAAGAAAATTAAAAGAGATAAAGAGAATACAACTAGTAGGAAAAATAGCAGACATAATGAAGGAAAATATTGTTATTCCAAAATATCTAGATCCCGAAAGTCCAATTGTCAAAACACATATCAACGAAATTGAAATACCAAACACATTAATTGATCTAGAGCAGCAATAAATATCATGAGTAAGCAAACCATGGAAAAACTAAAGTTTTCTAATCTTCTTTATACACCCACATTACTACAGTTAGCAGATAGATCTATAATCAAACCAGATGGGGTAGTAGAAGATATTTCAGTGTCCTTAGATTCTTGGGAGTACCCTGTGGATTTCATGATCCTAACTCCTAAAAATGATTTAGGAGGACATCCTATTATACTAGGAATACCTTGGTTAGCTATAGTTGATGCCTTCATTAGCTGTAGATCCGGTGATATGTACATATTTGATGGTAGTTCAACCAAGAAATTTACTTTATATCCTCCAGCAAGAACAATCACAGAAATAGATGATAATCAATGGATTGATGATGAAGAATATATACAACCTCTATTCACTATTTCAAAAATCAGTGAAGATAGTCAGATTCTAAATGTCCTAGAAAATCATGAATCTTCTTCAGAATACAAACATGAACAATTTCAAGAAGAATCCAATATTGAATTTTTGTCATCAAGACAAATGTCTCTTTACTCCATGGAAGAATTTGGCAGCTCTACAATTGAAATATTTCCAGGAAACCTTAAACATAAATAAAAACCTAGAAAAATCTCAACAAGAGAAGCTAGTCAAAATATTACAGAGACATTCCTCTGCATATGCATCAGAATACACTGATATGAAAGGGATTAACCCTAAGACTTGCACTAATCATATCTACATAGAGGAAAATTGTAAACCAATCAGACTGCCTCAGAGAAGGATGAATCCAAACCTTAGGGAGATTATTAAAGAAGAGTTGCAGAAATTGTTAAATGTCAACTTTATTTATCCCGTTTCAGATAGTTAGTGGGTTTCTCCTTTGGTGATTGTACCCAAGAAAAATGGTAAATTGAGGGTATGCATTGACTACCGAGAATTAAACAAATCTACTCTTAAAGATTATTCTCCTTTACCTTTTATAGATCAGGTGTTAGATACATTAGCAGGCAAAAAGTAATTTTCATTTTTGGATGGTTTCAGTGGTTATAATCGAATTTAGGTTGCACTTGAGGATCAAGATAAAACCACACTTACCTATCCTTGGGGAACTTATGCCTACCGAGTATTACCTTTTGGGTTGTGCAATGCACCTGCAAAATTCCAAAGGGAAGTATTGGGAATATTTTCAGATCTAATACATGATTGTGTAGAATTATACATGGATGATTTCATAGTCTATGGTAATACATTTGAAGAAGCCTTAAAAAACTTGGAAAATTTTCTAAAAAGGTGTAAAGAAGCAAACCTTTCATTAAGTCATGAAAAATGTTTCATGATGTTTACTAAAGGGATTGTCCTAGGAAATCATATCTCAGGAGATGGGATTAGAGTTGATGAGTCAAAAGTTGAAGTCATCTCTAGACTACTAGTTCCAAGTTTTCAAAAATATGTTAGGAGTTTTCTAGGATTTACAGGATACTATAGAATATTTATAGAAAACTTCACCAAGATAGCATCTCCACTTTTCAAACTACTCACCAAGGACTGTGAATTCAATTGGAATTCTGACTGCCAGTTAGCATTTGAAACCCTGAAAACAAAAATATCTAAAGCACCTATTTTAAGGGGACCTAACTGGAAATTACCTTTTCATATCTCAACAAATGCCTCAAGTACATCCCTAGTAGCTGTGTTGGGAGAAAAAGACCTGATACCTTATGTCATCTACTATATAAGTAAAAATTTGGCTCCTTTAGAGTTGAATTATACTGTAACTAAAAAATAATTCTTAGTTTTTCTTCATGCTATAAATAAATTCAGACATTATATAACAGGCTATGAAACCTTTGTTCACACAGATCACTCTATAATTAGGTATTTAAAGAATAAATCAATCACTAATGGCAGAGTCATAAGACGGTTATTTCTTTTGCAATAATTTAACATCACCATTCTAGATAGGTTTGGAAAACAAAATACAGTGGTTGATTTCCTATCTGGACTCCAAAACATTAAAGACAATACTCTAGTTGAAGATAAATTCCCTGATGAATATCTCTTTGCAATAACTACTTAAACTCCCTGGTTTGCAGACATTGCTAATTATTTGGTTTCAGGAAAATTTCCTTCAATTATGAATGGAAGAGATAAAAGAAGAATAATTTATGATAGTGCAAAATTTTCATGGATTTCTAATGAATTATACAAGACAGGTCCAGACCTTATTATCAGAAGATGTGTTCGAGAAGATGTGATGCCTGAGATTCTTAAGACATGTCATGATGAACCTTGTGGTGGACATTTTGTTGACAAGAGGACATCTTATAAAATCCTTCATCTAGGATATTATTGGCCATCCATATTTAAATATTCTAAAGAATATGTCAAAAGGTGTGACAGTTTCCAAAGGGTAGGGAAACCTTCTCCTTCAAGTGAAATGCCATTACAACCTCAGGTACATATTGAACCTTTTGAGAAATGGGCTTTGGATTTTGTAGGACCTATTAATCCTCCATCAAAACAAAAGAAGTATATCCTAGTTTTCACTAATTATGTCACTAAATGGGTAGAAGCCAAGGCATTACTTTTTGCTAATGAAATATCTGTAGTTAATTTTCTTTTTGAGGATATTTTTACTTGTTTTGGTGTCCCAAGAGAAATTTTCACAAATCAAGGAGCTCAATTCACATCAAATTTGGTGGAGAAAATGGTATAGAAGTACAAAATCGGGCACAAGAAATCTACTCCCTACAATCCACAAGCAAATTTCCAAGTGGAATCTACCAATAAGGTGATCGAAGGGATTCTTACAAAAGACTGTTCATTTACATAGAAGAGATTGGGCAGAAAGGCTTCCTGAAGTCTTATGGGCCTACAAAACTACATGGAGAAACACAACAGGACACACTCCTTATGAACTTGTTTATGGAAAACAAGTCATGTTTCCCATAGAGTTTCAGATCCAAACTTTCAAGATGGTAGCCCAACTAGGACTTGATTTGACAGAAGCACAGAAGCATAGACTCGAGAAAATTAATGAACTAGATGAGTTCAGACAAGATGCAGTCCAAAGAACAAACATAGTCCAACAATAAAGGAATAGATGGCATGAAAAATATATCAAAGAAAATAAATTTAAAGAAGGTGACTGGGCACTCTTGTTTGATTCAAAATTCAAGGATTTTCAAGATAAATTTCAAACCCATTGGTTTGGGCCATATGAAATTGAGAAAATATTTGAAAATTGAGCAATAGAGATAAGAACAATTGATGAAGGGAAGGTATCATTTCTTGTAAATGGGCATAGACTGAAATTGTATCATAAACCACTATCAAGAGAAGAATTTATCAGAAAATTCCAAGATAACATTGATATGAAGTTAGTGAAGAAGAATCCTTCTTCTTCACTAACTTAGCTGTATTTTTATTCATTAATTTTTAAAAAAAAAATTTAATATATATATATATATATGAAAACCAATCAGTAATTGGCATATTTATACAGAAAGTGCAGGGTGAAAATCAAAATTTTTCTGACACCCTATACTTTCAATTTTTCTTTTTCTGCAACTAAATATTACAAGTTGCAGGTCCATTTTTCACTCCATACTTCACTTCATTCATATTTCATTCCATTCCATACTCATATTTCATTCCATTTCATGCTTCCATTTCATTCCATTCCATACTCATGTTCCATCTCATTCCATTCCATATCCATATTTCATAATCTTTTGACAGGTACATTCTGCAGATGTCTATTCTGTAGCCAATTCTGTTCTACAGCTAATCTGACTCTGCATCCTACTTCAATAAACAAAGGATGATAGTCAAAGGAGACTATGGAGCTTACAATATCAACATTCCACAAATGAAGGACAAACATAACAAGTAGCAAAGACAAAAAGGTCTGAGGTAAATTGTGCAAAGTTATTTTGATAGAAAAAATATAAAAACATGAAAAAGATACAATATGCTTAATCATATGTCTCCTAAGTAAATCTATCATTCGAATTGATCTTACTTTATCATAAAAACACCTTGACCATATCCCTTACCCTACGCTCCATAACGGTTCATCATTAATTAAGAGACTAAGGGTCAAAATCTTAGATGTGACCTATTAGGCCACGTCTTTGGAAGATTGTAGCATTTAGTTATGATTCCAAAGATCATCATAAATATCTTCACAGCTATTTCATTCTATATCAGACCCTCAACTTGATTATTTTCATCATTTTCCCATCACCTCGTTCATTCACCACATCATTCACTCACTACCATTACATTCTATAACTAGTTCATCTACAGAAACAGAGAAGTCATTTTAAAGGTGAGACATCCTTCAGCAACTACTATTTATTCAGACACATGATCAGAAACAGAGCATCAAACCCTACAGCTAAGAAAAGGAAGTAATCTATACAGAAAGAAATGGGGTTAATTGTAAGAATAGAACCAATTGGATTCAAGTACTTAGAAGGATACCCACAAGTTAAAGGGCTATTACAGCAAGTTGGGTGGTTGAGTTTTGTAGAAAAATTCAATGGGTTCCATAAAGAAATTACAAAATAATTTGCTAGATCATTTTATGGATCGGAAGTGGAAATTGGAGACATTAAGTTTACCATAACAGAGTCATTTATAGCTGAAGCCATAGAATTTCCAAGACAAGGAGAACGTTGGTTCAAGAATAAGGAGTTTCATAATGAGTCTTGGAAACAAATGTCGAAGAATCTAGATATGGACATTACAATATTTAGAAAAGGAATTTCGAGTACATATTTAAAAAGTAAATGGAGAAACATGTTATTAATTTTCCAAAAAATTATAACATGTGAAGGTAGATTTGGTACAATGTATTTTTATCATATCAGGATGCTAATGAATTTCTTAAATGATGGAGAAATAAATCTACCTTTATTCTTGCTTAATAGCTTGAAAAGAATGGCTTCCAAAGTTCAGAAAAGAGTCCAATTTCTAGAAACTACTCTACACCACCATGGTTTAGTTAAAATTCTAATTGAATTCCATTTGAAGAAAATAGGAGATAACTGGGAAGAGTCTCTTTTAAGAAACCATTTACAAGAGCTAGAGGAAACGTCATCTAAAGAAGAGACTGTTAGAAGAAGCAAGAGAATAAAAACTGATAAAGCTGTTGAAAATAAACATGATACATCATCACACGAAGAGAATGAAGAATTGATTTCTAAAAAGTTGACAAAGATTAGGAAACAGATTAGGGTCAAGAGAAAAGAGAAGATGACAAGTGAATATACTGATGAAGAAAATGAAAATCCACCAAATTTAAGGAGAAGTTCTAGACTCAAAGGAATAATGAAAAAGACATTGGTTAAGAAAACATGAATTATAAATATTGAAGATGAAGAAACTCTAGTTCAAACACTAGTTGACAGATCTCCTTTAAATCAGTTTGAAGAAGACCCTAACAGAGGAAATCCTGATATAGACCGAGCTCAACAAAAAAAATATGATTATGTGGAATCTCTGGAAAGAAAGGCCTCAGAAAATCAAGAAAGATCCCTCAGTCCACAAGAACCTCCAATAGAAACCCTGAGAAAAGATAATAATGAATTGGAGATACTGAACAGACATATCAAGAATGAGAATGAAATCTTGAGGGAACAAGTTAAATTGAAGAATGATATGAGTGATACTCTCACTCTGCAATTGGGTACACTACATAAAGAAAACAGGAAGCTAAATAAGAGAAATAAGAAACTGAACAGGGCCCTCATAAATCTTAGGTTCAAATTATTCATGAGAAAACCCAGAATGACACTGACCACCAAAAGAAGCAGAAAGATAAGGCTGGATACTCTAGCAAAGGTTTCAGAGCACATGGAATAAAGTTTTGATGGAATTGCATGAGAAAATGAAAGAGTTTTGCAGTGGGGGTATGTTGAGCGCTAGAATTGTCTTCTCTTTTGCAAACCTTCACTTCATTTCATCATTTCTTTATCACTTCATAAGCCTAAAAATCAATGAAGAATGATTAATATTTCTTAAAGGTTACATACAAATGATTAACATGTTGTATTTTTGTGATTTTTTCTTTTTTAATAATTTTGAACAGTTTAGCTACAAAATACAGGCATTATGTAGCCAGTCAAGCATTCTACAACTAATTTTGTGTTTAAGTATGATGCAGGTGTCAATTGGAGAAATGGCGCACATGGGTAGTTCTCAAATCTTCCCTACATGATTCCTTCCTATCCACGAGGATTGAATCAACAACTGGAGGTGTCTAATCCAATGGTCAAAGCAAGAGTCAAAGAAATTGTTTTCTACATGAATTAGGACTCCTGATTTGCTTTGCAGCAAATCACGAGTCTCAAAAGAGTCTTAATTCAATTTTAACTTGAAAATCACACCTGTACCTATTTTTGTTCAACATTAGTTATGAATTTGCATATAAATTAAGCTCTGTAGAACCGAGAAAGGACGGTTGATAACATATTCAGAATTACAGTGATACTTTGTTTTTCAAGCACTGTTTTAATAAAAGGAGATTAGCCTTGATGTTGTTTTGATTACAATTTTAAGGAGCTAAAGGATTACACCGAATTGTTAGCATAGGGCCCCTGCTATTCGAGGAGGTTTCATGTGTTTTCTAGCTAAGTCATTTTAATTTCTGTTTTAGTATCTTTCTTTACTTCTTGATTTCTAGATTTCTTTCTTATTTCACAGTCATTGTGTATCCCTAGGTTCAGTTTATTGAATAATAAAGAGTGACTTATAAGTACAATGATTGTTTCAACATTTTATTTTATGTCATAGGAGATCCTCATTACACTACACTTAATCTCTTTCAAAACTATTCCAATAAACTTTGATTGAATGAATAAGATTCGGTTGTAATGTTTTTGAGTTATTGATTGTTTCAACATTTTTTTTATGTCATAGGAGATCCTCATTACACTACAATTAATCTCTTTCAAAACTATTCCAATAAACTTTGATTGAATGAATAAGATTCAGTTGTAATTTTTTTGAATTATTGATCGTTTCAGCATTTTATTTTATGTCATAGGAGATCCTCATTACACTACAATTAATATCTTTCGAAACTATTCCAATAAAATTTGATTGAATGAATAATATTCATTTGTAATGTTTGAGTTATTAGTTGTTTTCATTTCTTGAATCTTCAATTACGCTGCAATATCCATGGATTAGGATTTCTAGTTTTCATCATTTCTTAATTAGAAAATAGACTCAAAAAACTTATAAATAAAACTTTGCTTTAATTCATTTGACAACATTTCCTTTTCCTTCCTTTTTAAATAGATTTAATCTCATCCTTCTATTTTAGAATAGAATTCTAAGGATCAAAATATAAAAACTCCAAAAACATCAACAAAACATTAAAACAACGAAGTAAGAAAAAGGGACACTTAGGCACATACAGTGCATTACACTTCATCAATTTACTAGCCCTATTCGATAATTTATGTTAACAATTTAGGACACTAAATTGACTAAACACTTGGGTTTTGCAAGTTCCACCAGTTGGAATTCATTCACTTATCTGGGCCTTCCTATCTTCCAAAAAAATTCCACTAGCAAAGATTGGCTCCTGTTGTTAGAGAAATTTAAGATCAAGATTTAGGCCTGGGGATTCACGTGGCTTAATCTTGCAGGGAAAATAGTGATGATCAAATATTTCCTAAAAATCTTGTCGATCTTTCAATTCTTTTTTTTGTTAGCTCCTATATGCATCCTCAGAAAAATGGAAGAGTTGGTTAGAAGGATCTTCTAGAAATGAGGTAAGAAAAATGATAAGAGAATGCCACTCGTTAGCTGGGAAAAATTCACCAAGCCGTTGCTGGAAGGGGGACTGCACTTCAAATATTTACGCACCCAAAATGTTGCACTAGGGGCAAATATTATTTGGAGGCAAAGTGCTCCAAATCCAGGATGGGCTCAAAAATATTTGTGGAAGAAATACTTTAGTGGGCAAAGGAAACAGAGTTTGGACAGAACTCCTCCCACAAAAATTGGATCTCAATTGCATAAGCTATGCATGCAGACCATCCCTTTGATTCAACAACATGCTTACTGGATTCCAGGAAATGGTAAACTAATAAGAATTTGGGAAGACAACATGACGAATGAGGCCCCTCTAGCCGATACCCAAGAACTTGAAGAGATGTGAAATTGGATGTCGAGCTCTAGTTTCAATAAATTTTGGGATATATCGTGTTGGGAGGGCAACGATTGGGTGAATTGGAAGCAGCTAAAGGTTCCACTGGGGCTAACGCAAGCCTAGAAAGACTTGATGAAAAAATTAAAAGGGAAGGCCCCGATCCATGCTAGGAGGCAAGACAAGAGAGGGTGGGGTTCTCGCTCTGGGAGCTACACGGTGGTGCAGGGATATGCTAAGTTGAAGGAATTTTCATACGTCTCGACCTGTCTAGCGATTTGGAAAGGACTGTGGAGACAAAAGAACATTCTGAAAATTGATTTCATCAGCTGGCTCTTGTGCCATAACAACATATTGACATAGGATAGGCTTAATAAAATGGGATTCGAAGGGCCCTCTAGGTGTTCGATGTGCCTTGGAAATGAGGAGAATTCCCACCATCTTATGCAGGATTGTAATTTCACTAAATAAATTTGGGGAGAGGTGCTAAGACCTTGGGGAAATAATATTGTGATCCCCTTCTCCATCGCAGATCTATTCGCTAATTGGTTGCATAGCTATCCGGTAGACTTTCCAAACAACGACGGATTTAAGGCTGACTGGCTTTCCTTGCCAAATATTGTTTGCTGGAAAATATGGCTAGAAAGAAATAAGAGAATCTTCCAGGGAAAAGTGCAGAACGCTAAGTTAATCATGGCCAAGATCAAGATCCTACTAAAAGATAATTTGGGCGAGCAGCTTGAGGGAAAAAAATTAAGCCCTCGGGATTTGGAGTGGGGTGGTATGATGGGCCTTCAATTTTCTGTGGCTGAAAGGCAGAGGAGGACCAATAAAGAATGGAAAATTAGGCTAAACGAGAATTATTTCTCCACTTGGATCAAAAAGCAGTCCAGTTATATTCTATTCTTTGATGGGGCAGCCAAAGGCAATCCCAGAAAAGCCGGGGCAAGAGGTGTCATCAAGAATCTGGAAGGTAACATTGAGCACCATTATGCTTGGGGCTTGGGCCAAAATATCAACACCCAATCAGAAGCATTGGCCCTGCTGCAAGGCCTCAAGAAGTTAAGGAAATTTAGCATCAAAGAAGCGAATGTTATTGGCAACTCCCAATCTTTAATAAAAATTATCGTGTACAACACTGTCCCTAAAGAACTCAGGTTAGAAAGGTTGGTAACAAGAATTAAAAAACTGGTAAAATATATTGAAAGTGTTAAATTCTTCCATGTTTTACAGGAAAATAACAAGAAAGTGGATTTGGAAGCCAATAAACTTGCTCTTCTCTCTGCCAGCACTCTTCTAAGAGATGGGGATGAAGAGTGGGATCTGATCCCTTAGTTTCTTGTCTTCATGTTTTATTGTATTTTCTGTAGCAATTTGTTTGTATCCACAATCTAGGGAAAATCTCGGAGATAGATTCGATTACCAAATGTAAGAAGCATCAACATATTAGTATCCGGGTAATAGAGTTTCGGGTAGATGAGGAAAACTGGACTTTGGTTCCAAATTTTGTAATCCGATCTAAGGTATTCAAGCCAAGGTTTTAATATAAAACTATAACCATTTCTAGAAATTAATCTATATATATATATATATATATATATATATATATATATATATATATATATATATATATATATATATATATATATGGGTTAGAGGGGTACAACAATAACAGTAAGGGTGTTACACTAACAATAGTAAGGGACTATACCTTTTGACCAACATATTAGCTTCCACATCTACTGCATTGTCTTTCATTTCTTTGAGTGTTGTAGTGTTCCTTTCTCTCAATTGAAATGCCATTTCCAGATGAAAGGCATCTGGGTAGTGTAAGAGAGCTAAACCAAGAGGAGGTTTTATATCAATAGGCATTGAATGGTATACTTGATTGAACCTAGTTGAAAAGTGTTGCATTGTTTCTCCTCGTTGTCTTATCGAATGATTATATTCTTCTAAAATCATAAAATGATTCCTCTTGATCGCCCATTTATCAAGGAAGACTTTCACAAACTAATGGAAATCGAAAATTATTGTAGCTGACAAGTTTTTGAACCATTTCTTGGCTTCGGCTTGCAAAGATAGAGAAAAAATCCTGATACTGACATCATCTTATTCGACCTCAAAAATTTCATGAGAATTTTCAAAACCTTTAATTTTTTTTCATCAGTGATGTTACCATATTCTCCATCAAACCTAGGAAGATATTTTAAATAATGTTCAGGGAAATCAGGGAGTATAGGAGGTAATATGAGTGGCTTGTATCTATCTTAAATTTTACAAGGTATAGGATTATGTACAGAAGTTGTAATATTAGTCTTGATCTCTTGAGGCTCATCAATTTGAATATGGTTATCATAGGATTTGGAAGAAGGGTCTTGACCAAGATAAAAAACATAAGGAGAATTTGAATTCACAATTTTCAAATGAAAGGAATCAACTGCAGGTTTGTGATCTTTTCTCAAATATACTATAGATTGGAAAAACTTCTTGAGATTCTCAGGAAAAGAGAATAAATAATTTATGACAAAGAAAATGATGTCTTGGATGAAATTCCAAGTTGAATGCCACATCTTCCTATATTTTCCTTTCATGTTTATGTTGGTAAGGTTCATCCTCCAGTGGAATCTTTGAATTTGATTTCAAAACTGGATTTGGAGTCACCGGGTGAATTATTTTAGTCTTCCTGTGTCTGATCACTATCTACCATTAAAAAATTAGATATGATCCTTATCGTTAACACCCAGGGAAAATGTGACCTTTTTCTCCCTGGAAACGGTGCCAAAATTTTTAGGGTTCCTTAGTTTCTCAAGGCTGAGAAAGGAAACCAAAGAGGTAACCATAAACCAACTTTCAATTTGGCAGCTAGCCCTACCAAATTAGAGAGGGCTCTGTAATACTCCAAATTTTCCATCAGTTAATTGGAATATTAGAGTTCTTACTTTTCTTATTTAGTTAAGTAAATAAAAGGCTGGAGGGACCCATAAACCTACTAGATGAATAAAATCCACCTCTATAGTGTGAATGTGGGTTAATTGAGTAGTGGAGTAGCATTATGGAGTAGTGGAGCAGCATAATAATGAAGAAAGAGTGGAGGCCATAGAGCATTAATGAGGAATATGTTGGAGATAGTGGAGGAATAAATGCAAGATGATGGAGATAGTGGATAAGAAATTGCAGAGATGATGGAGGAAGTGGTGCATTAAATGCACACATGATGGAGGAAGTGGAGAGTAATTGCAGCAGTAATGGAGATCATGAAGGAAAACGCAGTCTTTATGGAGGGTAGTGGCCACATGTGCAGCGTAGTTATAAGGTGGGCCAAGGCTAGGGAAGGCTCACAACCATAAAAGGAAGATCAGGGAAAAAGAAGAAGGGGTGTTTGGATTTTTATTGTTGAGTGTCGTAAGACATTTATTTGCACACTTAAGATGTTTAGCTAAGTCTGTTGTGTTGTTTAGCACTGGGTGTTCCTAAGTGAGAATCCCACCCTTACCCATATGAGACTTCGAGTGCCTACTCTAGGAAGGCTTTCTTGGGCAGAATTCATCATCCGGAAAATAGTGCCACTTTTAGCCACTCTCATCTTCACTTCTAGCTACAGGAATTATGATTTTCCGAACTTGGATTTGAGAGTTGGAAGGTTTTTCTCAGTACTTCAGCTAAGAAACCTGTGGAGGGATTATTCCTTCAAATTGTGGATCCATTTCAGTCTTTCGGGAGTTTCATTGTCATATCCGACATCAGGCCATCGATCTAATTCTCCTATGCAACAACATTTCTTGCAAGAATTGTATAATTATGTAGTGAGGGTTTGAGGAGAAGAGGAAGTTCAAAGGAACTCAGCTTGGAATCCTGTGAGGGATTAATCCTTCACTCTAGGGATCACTTCAGCAGCCTAGGATCAACATTGTATTATCTATAAGTAGAATACATCATCATCCGTCCTAGACAACATAGTATTACCCAGCAGTTGTGCATGCAATAGCTCCATATTCAGTGGAGGAGATATATCTTAAGTTTCTCAGCTTGGGATTGAGAGAAGGGACCAACCCTTCAATTAGTGAGATAATTGGGTTCTATTATAGTAGATAGATCATTATTTCAGCCCTAGATCAGCAGTTGTCTCTAGGGAGTGTGTAACTCAGCCAGGAGGGGTGCAGTGTGCAACCCAAAAAGGGCCGAAAGTCCAAAGTCAAAATATGGCCAAACCGTTTATGGGTTTTTCTGGGTGTTTCGAGTAGAACCCATGGTTAAAATGCCAGATATTTCTGAGAACTACAACATCCTCTCGCACATATATATTCTTCCCAACATAAGTAGTTTATACTTTCTAGTGCTAGGTTTCAGTAGTGTATTTCAGCCATCTTGTGGCTTGAGTGCATTCCTTTTGGAGCACTATGTACTTACATTGTTGTTGATACATAATGATATGGCTCAATTGTTTCTACTAATGTTTTAATGTCTTGATGTGATATTCCGGCATTTCCAGTATTTTACAGTTTTTTGCTTACATTCTGGTTATTTGCTTGATTGAAATGTTATAAATGTTCTATATTCTTGTCTTTTCCATTTTGGGATATTACAGTGGTACCAGAGCATGATCTTTGGCGCAGCTTGTGGGAATTTCATGACATCGTAGGATTAAGAAGAAGAAGAAAAAAAATAATAAGTCCTCAATGGTGGAAGGATTGAGTTTTTCCACACTTTTCTTCATATATATGCAAGATCTTACCATGGAGATCAAATAAATGAGAAGGGAAATGCAAAAGGAAACCTCAAGAGGGTTGAAGGTCTGAGCACTTCCTATCAGCAGTATAAGAAACCGGCGGTGCAAAAAGTTCCACAATGCCCTACTATGCCCACTTTCCTTGCAGAAGGAAATGAATGGCATGGAGATGGAGGATATTTGGAGCATGAGACTCTTATTTATTATCTTGCAGAGTACAAATCTCAATCTAGAGCATTGAAAGTGAATCTGAATTTCCAACAGTTTTTCCAGATTAAAGAGAACCGAAGACCCTGCAGCAACAATAGAAGAAGAGGGAATATGTAGAATAGATTATTTCTGCCTACATTCGATGGGTCATCCAAAACCATGGAAAAGGATTGGATGGAGAAGTTAGATGATTTCTTCCAGCTACACCCAATAGCAGAAGTAGAGGCTATTCAGATTGCAATGCTACACCTTGAGGGTGAAGCAAATGACTGGTGGTTCGACAGATTGAAACATGCAAGAATGACTGTGTATGCAGAGTTCACTCAAATATTAGTAAAGAGGTTTGATAGAAAAAACCGGAGGCACTTTCCATTGAGACATTTTCCAACATTGATGAGGAAGTATATGAGGAGCAAAAATAAGATGTCAACGTTGATACTCTGGGATATGGGAAACTACCACCACCACTAGCTGTAGTAGAGGTACTTGCATCAGTGGGAGGAACACTTGCATATTTGCAATATGGTCCTGAGCATTTGACTTTGAGAGTCCCAATCATGATTCAGGAGCTGCATGAGGAAGAGGAAGCAGATACCAGCATTTGTGCAGTGGGAGAGAACCAACCATCACCATCACCAGCAGTTGGAGAAGCAATTGTACCGGTTGGAGGAACTCTTCTAGCTTTGCAATATGTTCCCAAGCATTAGCTGATCCAAGGTATGCAAACATTTCCACCCCATATTATTTCAGCACATTAGATTGAGGTTTATTGGGTCATGCCATCAAGGAAATTGCATGACCAAGGGTTATAGTACATTGTTGATTTGGAGCAGAAAACTATAATTTCGCAGAGGACCCTTGACTGGTTCAAGGAGAATATGTATAGCTATCCCAGTTTGACATTGTTGAGCTTCACACAATACTTTGTGTTGGAGTGTGGAGTTTCTGAGGATGGGATTAGCATAGTCCTAATGCAGGGAATCTATACAATAGATTTCGAGAACCGAAAGTTATTGTCGCATGAATTATCGTATTATACTTACGACAAAGAGATATTGTCCATGCATTGGTCAAATTTCGGCAGTTTTTTATTGGTAGTAGATTTCAGGTGAAGACCAACCACCATAGTCTCTAGCATATTTTTGAGGAGGAGCAGTAGCTGCAGAAGAGGCAGCAATGGTAGATTAGTACAATGCAGGACTATGAGTTTAGCATTGTGTATGGAGAGGGCCATGAAATAGCAGATGCACTATCATGGAGATCAGCAATGCTGTCACTAAGGAGAAGTGATGATTTGAGGGCCCAGTTATTATTTGAGAATTCCAATGACCACTTCACTTATGAAGGATGGGAATATGGTAGATGGTAGACAACATGTAATGGATACCATCTTCCATTATCAGGATAGAGCCTTCTTGATGAGCACCCCACAACTCAAAGAGAAGTTTCTACATCCAACATATTCAAAACCTCATAGGTTATACTATGCCATCGGAGAGAGGTTCTCATGGAGATACCTCAAGGGGTATGAATTTTGAAATATCATGGAGTGAAAATATTGTCATCAAATTGTGGAGGATGGTAATGTCGACATTGGTCCATTGTTGAGGCATGCACATTTATTTGAAATTTTCACACAATACATCTCTTCACCCATGACCATATTATCTTTCTGGGATGTCTTCATGCTTCATGGCCTTCCCAAGTCCATAGATAGTGATGGGGACAGTTATTGTATGAGAAAATTTTGGTGGGAGCTTCTTCATTGGGTGGATACCGAGCTAGTGCATGATATGAGACATCACCCACAGTTGGATGGATGGATGGAGATGATGAGAAAGTGGCTGAAAAGCTACTTGCAGATCTATGACATCGGGCAGTAGGAAGCATGGTTGCACTGGCTGCTCTTGGGTGATTATGGTTACCACCCAACATTTTAGATTGGTATGTTCCATCCCTTGCACAAAACTGAGGTGATGCAGTAGCAGGAGGCATGGATGTGTTGGCTGCTATTGGGAGAGTATGGTTCGAAATTTCACATGTCAATCCATATGTCTCTATTTCCTACTTTTCACAGTGTTGAGATGATGCTTAGATAAATCAAGGCCATCAAGGCCAAGGATTGGAGCATGGAGAGACACAAATTAATCCATGTATCATGGGTTGGAGAGATAGTTTATGAGTTGGGATTGCCCACTGGGGAAGGAACCACTACACTTCACATATCTCATGCAGAGAAGAGGCTCTTGGAAAGCAGATGGTTGCCACTTGGGGACTCATTGATGAGGAGATACATCTAGATACACAACTAGAGGCCATTATAGACATTATAGAGAGCCATCTATGGAGCTGGGCATTCATAACACATTGGATAAGATGGGGAAACCTTCCATATGAGGATGCCACTTGGAAGGGAGATGGGATTTTGCAACATCTAATTTTGCAGTTTCTTGAGGACAAGTAAAATTTTGGTGGGGAGGACTGTAATATTCCAAATTTTTCATAAGCTAATTGGAATATTAGAGTTCTTACTTTTCTTATTTATTTAAGTAAATAAAAGGGTGGAGGGACCCATAAACCAAGTATATGAATAAAATCCACCTCTATAGTGTGAATGTGTGTTAATTGATTAATGGAGTAGCATTATGGAGTAGTGGAGGAGCATAATTTTGAAGAAAGAGTGGAGGTCATAGAGCATTGATGAGGAAGATGATGGATATAGTGGAGGAATAAATTCAAGATGATGGAGACAGTGGAGAAGCAATTGCAGAGATGATGGAGGAATTGGTGCATTAAATGCACACATGATGGAGGAAGTGGAGAGTAATTTCAGCAGTAATAGAGATCATGGACGACAACACATTCTTTATGGAGGCTAGTGGCCACATGTGCAACGCAGTTATGAGGTGGGCCAAGGCTAGGGAAGGCTCACAACCATAAAAGGAAGATGAGGGAAGAAAAGGAAGGGGTGTCTAGATTTTTATTATTGAGTGTTGTAAGACATTTCTTTTCACACTCAAGTTGTTTAGCTAAATCTGTTGTTTTGTTTAGCACCGAGCATTCCTGAGAGGGAATCCCACCCTTAACCATGGGGGACTTTGAGTTCCTTCTTTGGGAAGGTTTTCGTGGGTATCATTCATCATCCAAGAAACAGTGCCACTTTCAGACTTTCTCATTTGCACTTCTAGCTACAGGAATTATGCATTCCTAAACTTGGGTTTGAGAGCTGGAAGGATGTTCTCATTACTTCAGATGAGAAACCTATGGAAGTATTAGTCATTCACATTGTGAATCCATTCTATTCTTCTAGGATTTTCATTTTCATATCCATCATCAGGCCATTGATCTAATTCTCCTATGCAACAACATTTCCTACAGGAATTGTGTAATTTTGTAGTCAGGTTTGAGGAGAAGAGGAAGTTCCAAGAAACTCAGCTTGGAATCCCATGAGGGATTAATCCTGCACTCCAGGGATCACTTTAAAATCTTGGGATCAGAATTGCATTATCTATCAGCAGGCTACAATATCAGCCCTCCTAGACAACGCAGTATTACACAGTAGTTGTGCATGCATCAACTCCATATTCAGTGGAGGAGCTAGATCTTAAGTTTCTTAGCTTGGGATCAGGAGAAGGGACCATCCCTTTAGTTAGTGAGCCGAGTGGGTTCTATTGCAAAAAATAGATCATTATTTGAGCTCCAGATCAGTATTTTTCTCCAGGGAGTGCGTAACTCAACCAGTAGGGGTGCAGTGTGCAGCCCATAAAGGGTTGAAATTTCAAAATCAAAATATGGCCAAACCATTTCTGGGTTTTTCTTGGTTTTACGAGTCGAATCCTTGGTTAAAATAACGAATATTTTTTAGAACTCTAGCAGCCTCTAACACATATATCTGATTCCTAACAACAGTAGTTTCCAATAGCAGCATTTTATATTTTCCAGTGCTAGGTTTCAGTAGTGTATTTCAACCATCTTGTGGCTTGAGTGCATTCCTTTTGGAGCACTATGTACTTACATTGTTGTTGATACATAATGATATGACTCAGTTGTTTCTGCTAATGTTTTAATTTCTTGATGTTATATTTCGACATTTCCAACATTTTACAATTTTGTGCTTATTTCTGGTTATTGCCTTGATTGAAATGCTATAAATGTTTTATATTCCTATCTTTCCCATTTTGGGATATTACAGGCTCTCTCTATATCAATCTCATAGTCGATGGAAATAACTTGAGAATAAGGATTTTAGGCTAGTTATAAGCTCAGTAAGGTTTTTTTTTATTTAGGTTTGATTAGGGTGTGTTGGACAAACAAGCACCAGGTTTGGAAAGTAGGCAAGATATCCCAAAAAGGTTAGCTGCAGACATAATATGAGGCATGTTAGATGTGATTCAGTGACATAATTGGTTTGTCATTGTAGTGTGGTAAGGAGGGAAACATATAGAAATTAAGTGAGCATAATTAGTTCACTTATTCAGAAGGATGAAACATTTAAATTCTTATTATAAACGAAAATAGAGCATAAATAGTTATTTTTGTTTTAAAAATTAAAAGATAAAGCATAAGAAGAAAGTAGATGGTTTCTTGAACAAATTTGTCATTAGATGCATAATAAAAATGGATAGGAACAATGTCACTAGCCACATCACAATAATCTCATAAAATTAGTTGCAACTTCCTGTAAATTACTTCTGCAAATAGTCAAATACACTAGTGCCAAAAGAGTGTGAAATTCAATATCCAACCATCTCAATGAATTAATTCTGAGTAAATATATAAAATAAAACATGATTCCACCTCTAGGGGTTGAATCCTGATCTAAATCAACTAATTAATTCACCTAATGACTCATAGCCTAATCCTAGGGAAGTTCAAAAAAAATTTCCCCTTTTTTAGCTAACAAGTTGAGTTTTTCTCTCAAGTCATTAAACATAAGATTATTTTACAGAGATGACCATAAATAGGCCTAATAATCATTAGAAAACTCATGAGACAAATGTTACATCAACCAAGTTGAAATTTGACCTCCATGTGTCATGAAAAGCCTTCAAACCCATAAACGCAGCAAAATTTCTCAGAAACGCAGCAAAAGCGCAACACAACTTTGGAGGATAATTTTGAGGCCTTCCCAGATGGATTTTTGGCTAAAAATGGTATAGATGGAAATCAGGAGATGTCTACAACACCATGGAATCATAAATAACTAAAAAACACTACTTCAAACCTTTGAAAAATTGGCTTGAATTCAAGTTGTCCTAGAAATGCAGCGAGTGGTCTGAAATAGTGGCAGAAAGGTAAAAAATGGGCATTTTGTCATTTTATAAAAATATATAAATTTTCAAGCTTCATAAAGTAATTTTATGTTATCATAACATCATTATCCATCTCCACATGCTTTCCAATTTTCAATTGGATCATTTGGGAAAAAGCGTAGCGAGAAATCGTTATGTTTCTGTAGGGTCAATTTTTTTGTGTTTTTTGTAAACATAGGGATCACCGATGGAGTGACCTCTTCAACCATAACACTTTTTGCAAAAATTGGAGAGGTTTTTGTATATAAGGTTGTATTTAATAAAAACCTCTCTCCGTTTTTTGAAATTAATTCCCATATTCTCAGAATCCGTGCCACACAAGAATGACTCAAATAGAAAATTAAATTGGAGAATTTGATTTTCTGAAAAATAGCTTTCACACTTTGCTGCATATCTTCCAAATAATAACACCTGTGAATAAACTGGAGATATTTTTCTTTGGTGTGTGGTTGACAAAAACCACTTTCAATTTTGTAAAATACATCTCCATTATTTCAGAAACTGATTTTGAAGTAAAATTGTCCATGTGTGCAATGTAAACCCTAGAAAACGATCACAAAACTCAAAATTTAAAAACTTTGTCTCCATTTTCTTTGATTTATTATTTTCTTACATACCACCAGTGATGCATCAACCAATAGTTCTAGGTTATCCTGTTAAATAATGATGGTAGCCCACCTCTTGCACCTTTTGAAAAAACCCTAGGCCGCCTGCCTGCTCAAATGTTTTTCTGATGAATTTACATCTTGGATATGAATGGGCTCATATCTTGAGATCTATCCTCCTTTTAATTTCCTCTTTACACTTGTCTCTTCCATTTTTTACTTTGCTTCTAACAGAAAACCCTAGTCTCACACAATAATGGGTAAGGGGACTTGAGCTTCAAAATAGGGGAGAAAATGCAACAAGTTGAGAGTATGGAATGGAGGGGATGAAAGGCAAGAAAAATTCTAAATAATTTATGGGGACAAAATAAGGAAAACATAGCCCTAGTCTAGAAGTGCAACAAACTAGCTAGGGTTTGTGTGGGAAATTGATGAAATGAGTGAAATAAAGTGAGGGGAGTGGTGGGGAGTATCTAATTAAGGATATTAGGGATGTATAGGCCAAGAAACTAGGAAATTTCCTTATCAACTGAAGCAAAAACATGAAATCACAAAAGCGCATCAACACACCCTAAGGAAGGAATTTATCAATTTTGTGAATAAATTGAGTGAAATAAGGGTTTTTAATGGTACCAATTACTTTTTTGAAGTTGTTTGAAATAATGAGATCGATTTTTCACCTATTCTTTCCATCCTTATTGCTCCAAATAAAAAATTCAGCGAGTTATCATAAACACAACAAAATCGCAACAGGTTGATGAATTGAGCAATTTGGTGATGTAATATGAACTTCTGATGGCTATGGAAAGTTTTGAAATGCACGAGAGGAGCTCTTGAAGACCTGGAAGGATAGAATGAATTTTCAAAATTTTCCCTAATTTCTAACTCCCATGATGGTTGTTTGCATTGGAATCAGCACTTTGATTATGACAAGCGCCTGACCGGACACATCTTAAGCTCAAGGGATTTTGTTATGATTTGATTGAGTGTTTTGGAAAGTGGTTGGGTATCAAACACACTGAAATATATTTTGAACAGCTAGGAATCTCTCACAAATATAAGGGCACTGATGTATAATGTAGTAGCAGGATTAGGTTTGTAGCTTAATGGTTAGAAAATGGAAGATAACATTAGCTATGTAAAACAGAGGTCTACAGTTAGCAAGAAATGATGACAAAAATTCTAGACCTGTAATGTATAGTGAAAGAAAGCTGTAAAAAGACTTATAAAAGTCTCACTCTACATTTGAAGGATCCCATTACATAGAAAGCTTCCAACTAACATGACAAAACCTATCAGGAATGCTTGAAACATCAAGACCAACAAAAATAGATTGCTCATGTATGTTCATTTAAAAGACTTACAAGAATATGAAACAAGATTCAATTCAACCTCAAAGAATGAAAATGAAATATCTTTAGTTAATACTAAGTCTGGAATGCTTGATAACAATACTTACAAAAACAAACTAATATGCATGAAGGTTTATAATAATGATAGTAACATGAGGCAGCGTTGTGTAACTCATAATCTGGAATGAAATAATGAATAATGGAAACACATAAGAAGATGAACAATACACACACTCAACAAGTTGTGAATCCTCAAGAGTACTTCTGGATATATTATGTATTCAAAAATATAACACAGTATGCAATGAAAGGCACAACCAACTAACCCTTTTCTCCTTGCATTACATAGTAGATATACAAAAAATAAGTTCTCTAAAAATCCTCCATAAAAAGTGAAAATCTATTTCTGATACTGGATTACAACCATTTACACATAGTAGAGCTTATCCAAAACATAAAAAATAAAAAAAACTAAAATAGAAATGAAGACAGATCATGGTGTTAGCTCCCGATCTGGACCTTAGGCTGAGAAAGGGAAATCAGGGTAACATCTAAACCACGCTCAGCCTTGTAGCTAGCCCTACAAGGTCAAGAGAGGGCTCTCTCCGTGAAGGGATATTCAACAAAGTACAATTATAAACTGATATTAGGCTAGGTATAATAATGGGAAAAAATTTAATTGAAATAAATTAATTTTTCAGGGATGTGTGGGACAAATGGGACAGTTGAAACTGGGGAATTTATTCAAGATATAGGGTATTTCATAGGGAAAGGTAGGCAGGAAATTTTAGCAATAAAGTTTAAATAATGATGGAATGAAAGACTGGTGACGAGCTGAAAAGGGCACAAGAGATGGATCCTTTTCAAACAGAAGAGAAAACATAGAGTATTGAATGATTTTCCAAGGCAGAGCATATAAAATGGATTCTACCTTTCTGTCTTGAAAGCATTCAAACATAAATGTTTCTGAATGAAATGGTGAACATAAAAATTTACATATGAACACAAGGGAGAGAACAAATGCTAAAACTCATACCACATGGATCCCACAAAACAGAGTTGTATCTCTTATTAATTCCCTGTCAAACTGTACAATGGAGCGTAGAGCATTCTTTTCCACTCTATTCCCCTACTTCTGAATTACAGACTGCTTTACAAATGATTTACAATTACATTAAATAGACCAGATTTGTGGGAACATAGATCCACAGAAAGAGGAGCTGTTTTTACAGCTCGAGAACTGAAATCTGAAGATAGAAAAGAGAACCAACAATCTTCCCTAAAGAAGGAACAACATTACATTTGAGTACTTGGGCAGATTCACAGTTACGCTGTTGAATGAAAAATAGGCAATTTTAGGAGCAAATGCCTATTTTTATGCTGCTGTAGAAATCTCTTTTCTATATTAACTCTCGGCCTTTCATTGTCGATTTGAAGAAAACCAAATTTTTAATACAAATACCTTTGACATAACGTAAAAACGAAAGTATGCCTTAAGTGAAGGGAAAAACTAATTTTGGATGGAGGGAGCGAAGGGAAGGAGGTGGGGTCTGCATCGCAATTGGAATCGGAAGGCGGAAGAGGAGATACCATATAAAATGGAGTATATAAAACATGGTATGCGATAGAACAATCGCAATTGGGATCGGAAAGTTAGATATATTATGGGAACAAGCATATATAAAAACTCTGATGCGATTGGCATAGGTCCAATGGGGTAATCAACAACAGAGTGGGGAAATCCCTTTGAATGTAAATAAGAAAGGTTTTTTTGCTTTTTAAAAAGGGAGGAAATATTTTTATATTGAAAGAGCGGAGATCCTTTTGAGGTGGGACCAGGGTATATGAATCACAATCGGAATCGGGGAGATCGGGGAAGATATATCATATAATATATTTCCTTTGATGCGATGGGGATTAACTATGAAGGGGAACGTCCTTTATAAAATGAATTAATGTAAATTTCGATTTTTACAAAGGAAAAGGCTCATTCATATTTATAAATGGGCATAGGATTATGGTGGGACCGGGGTCAATCGGCATCGGGATATCGGAAGCTCGGGGCGGAGTATACATAACACAATTCCTTCGATGCAATGGGGAAAGCGATGGGGGCGCAACTTTGTAAAACTAAATAAAAATAAAATTTATGTTTTACAAATGGGAAGGGAATTTTATTATGAAAGGGCAGAGGGTAATATGGTGGGACTGAGGGTCAATAGGCATCGAAGATCGGGGGAGGGTGGAGTAAATATTTTATTTAAAAACGCCGATTGGGATGGTTCGATTGGCTGTGGGCCGTCAGATCGGATGATGAGATCGACGGCGGAGGAGTGGTCGGGGGTTTGCAATCGGTGGGGGGTCAATCGGATGAAACCATTTATGAAATCGTTGATTTTATATGGGCCGTCAGATTAGGGGGGCCGATCAACGGTCAGGATGTACATCGGACGGGGCCAATACAATCGCATCAGAGTTTTTGCGATATGCCAATTGGAATGCGTTGTTCAAATATCACGATTGCGATGGGAAACGACAGGGTTTTATAATATAAAACCTTTAACTTTATTATAAGTTAAAAGGCATGGAGGGGCAATGGTTTGATCGCATATGTGTTAAATATTTCATAATTTGATTTTGTAATCGGAAGAGGAAAAAGGGATTTATAAGAGAAAATATAAAACTTTAATAAAATAAAGTTTAAGGGAAAAGAGGGAAAAAGGGGAAGGGTTAAGATATAGGGAACTTTATTCACTTAGGCATAAATTTCAATCTAGAAGTCAGTTTTGAGAGTGCAATATACCGTTGAAAGATCTTTCCAGGCTCTTTCTACTGGAAATACTTAGAGCATGATTTGACATTGAACATGCCGTGGAAAAATTCTATGAAAGGCAGGGTGATGACTTTGTGGAGATAACAGCTTCTGAATTGTGACTTATTACATATGCTGACATAAAATTACATAATAAATTATAATAAAGGAAAAGTATCATGTTTTCACCTCAAAACATGGTTTTGAGGTGAAAATTACATCAGACTGAATAAAATATCTCTTTGATCTTCCAGGTGCTATGACTTTGAGTTTATTGACTTTCCTCATGACCTTGCTATTATTGACATTTGACTCATTAATTTGACCATGATGAGAGCCTAGAACCTAATGAGACGCATCATATGACCTATTGACATTATTTTGAAAGTGAAAGTGACTCATGAATAAAGACCATAGAGAGGAGAATCAACAAGTTTCACATGAGGGAAAACTGATGAAAAATCACTACCATCAATGAATCCATGACCTAGCAGAATGGTGAAATTTATTGGTATGGGACTCCTAATATGCAAACAAAAAAAAGAAATTTTGATCATTGATGGCAGTATGACTAGATTGACACTAAAATTGGCTCCAATGGGGATGGTAGCTCCTTGGAGGTGCCAAGAACACCGTAGACCAAGTAGCCTTATCCATTGGGCATGGAGTCAAAAATACTGAAAACTGACATAATGTAGATTGACTCTGACTCAAGACTAAGACTGAAAACTAAAATAAAAGCAAACCATACACATATCATTCAAGTTTTATAGCCTTCACCTCGGGCCCCAAACTTCAATGACTGTGTACTTTGAACTTTGACAAAAAATAACATGGTATATACAAATGATTGTGGCATAGCTTCTGATCATTATCTTCAACAATGGTAGTGCTTAGAGAGCCTCCCATTCACTGCTCCTCCAGGGAAATTTTGACCATCCATTTCTGAAAGCAAGAAAGCATTATGTCCCATGTATGCTGAAATCATGTATGGCCCTTTCCACAGGTTGTCAAACTTACCGTGCTTCCCTTTTTCCTTATTCCTTGTATCCCATCTCAACACTACATCATCCAACTGAAATTTTTTTGCTTTGGTCTTTCGGTCATAGATATTTTTAATCTCCTCCTACAACTGAAAAACATTCTGTGGCACTTCCTCTCTTGTTTGTTGAAGGTGAATCATCTGATTGATTCTTCGCTGATTGTCATCATCTTCACTACCAACTTCTTGCAATAATCTCATAACTAGAACTGTAAGAGATGTGGGGAAAACAACATCAGTACCATAAACCAATTCAAAAGGTGACATACCTATGGATTTCTTACTGCTAACTCTATCTGCCCACAGTGTGTTGATGAGCTTTCGATGCCAATTTATTTTTTTTGCCTCCAGCACTTTCTTGATTATATTTATCATCGATTTGTTTGATGATTCTGCCAGGCCGTTGCCTTGTGGATAATACGTTATTGAATGGCCTAGCGCGGTATTGTATTTTTCATAGAAATCGACCATATTCTTGGATCTGAATGCTGCTGCGTTATCTGTTACAATTTTGTGAGGGCAGCCAAAACGAGTTAGAATATTCGATTCTAGGAATTGAATAATTACCTTATCATTTGCTTGCCTTGTTGGGACAGCCTCGATCCATTTAGTGAAGTATTTTGTACTTTTCAATATCCACCGATGATGTGCTGATGATGTGGGATGGATTTCTCCTATGAAATCGAGTCCTCACTGCTGAAAGGGAGTGTTCACTGATACTGGTTTCAAAGGAAGAGGCAACAATTTCTTCTTCCCTTGGAAAATTTGACATTCATGACAACTCATCACTTTTTTTATATAACTATGAAAATAAAGTGGGCCGATAATATCCTGCTCTCAACACTTTGTTAGCTGTAGTTTTCCAAAACAAATGACTGCCACAGTCACCTTTATCAAAATCATGCATTACCTTATGAGCTTCTTCTTCAACCAAACAATTGAGCAGAATGCCTCCTGGATCTTTCCAATAAACAACACTGTTTAAAATACAATATTTTGCGGATTTGAGTTTCGGTGATCTAACTTTGCTTTTAGACATGCCTGGAGGTGGTGAAAGATGCTGAAGAACATAAAAAATATCTGAATACCATGGGGATTGTATAAAAATATCTGAAACTGGGACAAGAAAACCTTCATCTTCCTCTTCTGAAATTGTTGTTATAAGGTTTATATCCAGGGCATGCAGATTTGATTGGGCAATTAATTTCGCCAAGCCTTGGCCTTTGATCAACTTTGTGGACTTGATCTCCAAATCATACTCCAACATAGCTGCTATCCACTTACCTCTTAGACCTTCTGGATCAATTTGCATCAACACATCCTTCATTGCTGCATTAGGGACATATGCTATAGTATGTGAATGCAAAATATAGGCCCTAAAATCTTTCAATTCCTTTATGAGAGCCAATGCTTGTTTCTCAATAATATTATACCTCAAGGTAGCATCTCTAATAGTCCTACTGAAAAATGAAATTGGATTTTCAATATGATCTCTTTTTTGCATCAAAATTGTAGCCATATTATGCTCTGATGTAAATGAAAAAATGATAAAGTCTTGAGTGTAGTCAGGACTAATCAAGACTGGGGCATTGGACAGAGAAAACTTTACCAGATTAAATGAATTGATAGCTTCTTCACTCCATTTGACAGTGTTATCCTTCTTCGACATGTTAGTCATCTCTCTTATATGTTCAACAAAATTGGGTATAAATCGGCGCAAGAAATTCATCTTACCATTGAATGCTTGAATCTCTTTTTTGTTCCGTGGAAGGTCTATGTGCTGAATTTCCCCTACTCTGGATGGATCAATGTGGATACCATCTTTAGAGATGATATGCCTCAGAAAATTTCCTTCATCCATGGCAAAGAGACTCTTCTTTGGATTGAGATATATCCCAAACTTTATGCATCGCTAAAAAAAAACCCTCAAATGGTGCAAATGCTCATCATCGGATCCAGAAAACACTGTCAGATCATCCAAATAAATAACAAGAAAAACATATTTTTCATTGGCAAAAGCAATATCCATTGCTCGATGGAAAGTAGCTCCAGAATTCTTCAGTCCAAATGGAATTTTGGCATACTGGAAGGTTCCCCAAGGTGTTGTGAAGGCAGTTTTGTCTTGGTCTTTTTCATGCACCAAGATCTGATTGTATCCTGAGTAGCCATCAAGTAGTGACATCCTAGATGCTCCAACTAATCTCTGCAGAATATGTTCCATATTTAAAAGTGGATAATTATCCTTTAAGGATTCTTTATTCAGATTCCGAAAATCTATGCACAATCTTATCTCTCCTGTCTTCTTACGTACCAGGACCAAATTTGAAATCTAGTCAGAAAATATAATAGGAACAATGATACCATCTTTGTACAACCTGCTTAACTCTTTTTCAATAGATGGCAACAGCTTCGGATTGATTCTACTTAGCTTCTGTCTAAATGGATTCTGATCCGGCTTGATGGGAATAGTATGCTGGATTATGTTCTTGCCATACACCTTCAAATTTGAATAATCCTATGAAAACACATTAGAAAATTCAGAAAGAAATTTAACATACTTTTCCTTTACCTCGGGGGACAATGCCTTTGACAACTTCACAAACTTGGGCTTGTCAGCTGTTCCAAGGTTCACATATTCAACTCCTTTCTTAGTAGGAACCAAGCTTGGTTTCTTTGCAACAACATCCTAATCAAAAATCTCCTCTAAAGGTATGATACCTCTAGGAATCACATTGTATTTCAGCTGGAGTATTTCCATCTGATTTGCTTCCATTTCTTGATCATCAACCTCATAGTCACCTTCTATTGGAGTATATTTGAATTTTCCATCACTCTGCAAAAAATCATTGATTTCATTGTCATCCCAAAATACTTTCCAATACATTAAATTGTCCGGAACAACAAGCCTATGTTTGAAAAAAATCTAAAACTTGTTTTTGGAGTTCATCATAATCTTCAAATTGCTTGCAGTAGTGGCAAGAGAATCATCAATGATTTTATGCATTCTGGGTACTGTTGTCAAATTTTACTCAGGGAATGTCTTCAAGATATCCAGGACTGCATTTATGTATTCCCTCAACCGTGGCTACTGTTTGGTCAATTTAGTGTTTCCTAAATTGCTGCATTTAATTGTCAATCCGGGAATCGTAAGCTGATGAAGTGCGGCGCACTATATGTGCAAGATAACCTCTTTCTTAACTTTTTGTCGTTTTTGGTCTTTCTAAGGTAAAATGGAAATTCTAAAGTGAAAAACAAGCTTGGTTATATTTTTTCAAGGAAATGATATCCCCTATAATGATTTACCAATATTGAAACTTTAAAAGCAAATTGAAATTACAATGACAAAACTTAAAAGAAAGTAAAAGTGTACTGCTGAAATGAAAGGTGCTGCTAATCTAATGAATCAAAACAAGAAACTAGTGAACATGAAAACTAAACTATTTTTGCTGCCAACTGAACACAAAAGAAACTACGCTTATGGAAATTCAAAATTGCAATGAAATAAATCTAAATCAGATTACATCAATTCATTTTCTGACCCTTCATCATTAGACCAGCTATGACTTGCGGAAGTAATCATAAACAACTTGTATAACTAATTATTTAATTTGCAGAAAATAAACTAATACTAAACCATACACACATAATTCAATCCCTCGCCATCAGTCCAGCTGTGGCTTTCGGAGGCAACTGAAGATGTCATACATGATTTAATATATCTAAATTTGCAGAAAAGGAACTAATACTAAACTACACATTTCATCATGCAACCCCTCACCATCAGTCCAGCTGTGGCTTTCGGAGGTAGCTGAAGACACTATGAGCAGCTTAATATGTCTAATTTTAACTACTGAATCAGATAAGCAAAACTGAAGTGTACAAAACAAGACTGAAGTTAAACAAAAGCTGTGGAAAGAAAACTAGCAGCAGAATAATGTCAGTTTCATATCATTAGCCAAAATACTATGGAAATGCCCGGGCTGTCTACCTAAAACCTGCACAAGAAAACTGATCAGTGACTTGACAATCATAAAAACATGAAAGACAAGAATGCAATGGAAATTATTGAAATGTATGAACAGAAATGAAGCAACTATGAAATATGAACATGTAATGGATTATGATACAATGACTGTTTAAAGAAATGAAATAAAATATATATACATTAATACACAGAACCTCGGCTGAGCAGGGGCCCTCTACGCAGCTTTGGTAATGATCCTCAACACAAATTAAGTTGAAAACAGAGTTTTTCACATTAAAAAGCAGTTCATTACAGACTGGTAGTATTACGGCTCAAGGCAGCGTAATCACTACATAACAGAGTACGCACATCAACTATCAATTAACAACTCAACAGCTATGATCAACTAACTCTACGTGCGTGTGCAAACGCTCTATATAAAGCAATAAACTGTAACTGTCTCCTGAAGTTTATGATAGCAGCCAGCACGTAGACCACTAAGGCCACGGATATAGGAGTATGGCCATGTTGGAAAACGGATCTATGGAAGGTGGGCGCTTAAATTCAACTCCAGAACTTTGCACATATGTCAATTAACCTCCGCAAGCTTGGAAACGGCCGTATGGATGTTTATATGCCACGAAACAGAGTCCAGCCGACATAGAACTCCATAGTTGACTTCCACGTGGATGGCTTTGACCGCGGCTTTCTTTGACGAATTTATTTGAACCAATAGGACACGAACCATGTCCTTGTCATTCCTAGCCTGCCCATGTGGCTCGTTTCCTTCGTAGACACTCCGTAACATAGATTTGCCAAAATAGTTGCTGAGAAATCCTTGCTTAAAGCATAAGTTTTGTCAGCCGATGAACAAAATCTAAATCAAATAGAAAACACACAAACATAATTAAAAACCGTGTTAGATACCCTTTTGCACATGATATTGACAATTTTGGAGGTTTAGGTGAGTGAAAGAGATATGGAAAAGTGTATGGAAAAGAGGCAAATTCGGGACTCAACATACCCCCACTGTGAAGGTGTTGCATGTCCTCATGCAACCAAAATTTTGATACTCTCTGTTCAATTCATGTGCCTTGATACTTCAGCCAACACATCTAACCCCCTTCTCTTCTTCTTTGGTACTGCCATCATTCTGGGTTTCTTCATGAGGCACCTGAATTTGATATTCACAAGTGCTCTGCTCAATTTTTGGCATTTCCTTTTTAGCTTCTTATTATTCTTTTGCCAAATACCCAAATGTAACATAGTATTGTCATGGATAATCTTGTCCAGTTTGCCTTGCTCTTTGAGTGTTTCATTTTCATTTTTGATATGCCGGTTCAAAAGCTCAAGCTCAAAAATCTCCTGTTTTAATGACTGAACCAAATCATCCTGCAATGTATGAGGTTGAATAGAAGAGGTACTTGGGCCTGTGGCTGCCTTCTCCAGGGATTCTATATAGTCATAGACCTCCTGCTGTTTGGGGTCTACTTCTGGTGTCTTTTTCATTGGGCTGTCCCCAAAGTGTTGCAAGGGAGAATTATGTTCAAAATCTGGCCGAGGAGAACTTACATCAATATTTTGCTGAGAATAAGATGGAGTACGCTCATTGTCTGATTGGGAGTGAAAGGAGTCAGGTTCACTCACTGACTGAAATGGACTATGGTCAGTGGGAGACTGTTCAGATGTCTCCTCACCCAAATCAATGAAATGGGGACCTTTTATTTGTGTTTTTCTCAGTTTTCCCTTAAGCCTGCTGCTTCTCCTCACATGCTGTGGTACACTACCCTTTTGTTCTTGTTTTCCTGTTTTTGCCTTCTTGGATAGAGATGATTGTTTTTGAAGAAAAATTAATCTTTCAGATAGAATTTGGTGATCTTCTTCTTCAGAAGAAGGAGTTTTATGGACAGCCTCAATAATTTCTTTCCCTTTTGGTATTATTGGCTTCTTAGTTTTGATTTCCTTCTTCTTCCTTTTTACCAATCTCTCTTTCCTATCAGTTTTCTTCATAGTAGTAGTAGAAATATCTTGGATTTCATCTACTGTTCTTTTCCTTCTACTTCTTTTTGCTGTGCTAGCTGTGGAAATTTTCTGTGTAGGAGCAACTTGGATTTCATCATTCATTTTCTTTCTTCTACTCCTTCTAATTGGATTACCTTCAGGAATTTCTTGAGGTTCTTCAAAGAAGTTTCTAACTAGGAATTGTTCCCATGTATCTTTTCTTTCTTTTAGCTCCTTTTCAATCAGAATTTTTATAAGCCCATGATGATATAAATGAGGCTCTACATCTCCTAGGTGTTTTTGCACAGTGACAACCATTTTCTTCAAGCTATTGAATAGGAAATAAGGAAGATTGAGAGTTTGGTTTTCAAGAAAATTCATCAATATCCTAGTATGATACATGTACATAGAGCCAAAAAGGCCTTCACATGTAATAAATTTCTGAACAATGAGTAATAAAGTGGCCCATTCATCTTTTATTTCATGCACAGGGATTCCTCTTTTGAAAACAGTGATATCCATACCTTGATTTCGGAGGATTGTTCTCCATGCCTCATCACTGATACTTTTATTTTTGAACCAACGTTCTCCTTCCTGAAGAAGCTCTGTGGCTGCTGCTATTGATGCTTCATTGACTAAAAACTTGAGGTCTCCCACTTCTGCTTCCGAGCCATCAAATGATCTTGCGAACGCTTTGGTAACTTCTCTGTGGTAACCCTTGAATCTCTGAATAAAATGCAGCCATTTAGCTTTCCTCAACATCTCTTTTGCTTGTGGAAATCCCTCTATAAACTTCGGTCCTTCCGGCTCTGCCCTTACTAATTTTCCCATTTTACTTCTCTATGCTTCACAAGCTTGCCTCTATGAGGGTTTAAGCGGAAATGGAACGATGGAATACACAGAATCTAGCACAATACTGTGGGGATGTTATCACAAAACGAAAATGAGCACCATAAACAGAATGGAATAAGACTGTGGGTGAATATTCGGGAATGAGAGTGAGCAAAAGGAACGGAAATGAGTGAAACAGAGAGTGAGAATGAGTAGAGTGGGGTTTTGTAAATACGACAGAGACACGACAAAGAGGTTAACAAAGTATAATGCATTCGGCCGCGTTTTGAATTTTGGTGGCTGTGTCATAAATATGAACACGTTTCAATCAATGATTATGAAGTTATGCGGCTTGTAAGAGTCCTTTGTCAACTCAAATACGTATCATTATCTACGGTGGGATATTTGAATATGAGTGAGAGTCGGAATTTCAATAATGAAACCGTTTTGTGAATAAATGCAAGAGGATAGCATAAGGATCGTGGAAGGTTACGGACTGTCAATATAATCATTGCGCGTTATGGGTAGAGCTCATAGTTTAAAATTACATAAAAATGTGTTTTTCGATACTATTTGAAATAAACTTTATTCATACCTTTGGAATCCTTGCTTTTGCCTTTGGTCTTCAACTGATTGATCTTCATTAGTGTCTTGAATGTCCCATTGATCCTCTCCTGCATTTTATTTCATGATTTATGAAAATAACAACTAACTGTACATTCTTTTTGAAAACAGAGTAGTAGTAGCTGCGGAATCTGCTTCTGGCTGCGGAAACTGGAGTCAGCTGCGGAAACTGACACAACTATCACTTGGCTGAAATAGAAATGAACAAATGACAAATGACTAGGTGGAAATGGTCATAAAAAGATTTTTATTGATGGAATGGATGAAATGAAGTGGAATGAAGTGTAATGAAGTGAAATGAAATGAAATGAAGTGGAATGAAATGGAGTGGGTGGTGAGATGAAATGAAATAAAAGACATATTTTTTTTTTGGAAAATATAGAGTGTCAGGTGTCCCTGATTTTCACCCCATATTTTCTGTATAAGACTGCCAATCAATGATTGGTTTTCAGGCTTATACCATTTTTTTTCCTTTTTTATTTTTTTATTTTTATTTTTTATTTTTATTTTTTAACTTGAAAAACAAAAGCTAGCCTGGTGGAGAAGAAGAATTCTTCTGTACCAGCCTGATTGCAGAACTTTCTTGAAACAACTTGACAAAATCCTCTTTAGAGAGTGGCTTATGATAAACTTTCAATCTATGGCCATTCACTATAAGAGGAGTTTGAAACTCATCAATGGTCTTGATTCTTACAGCTCCATTGTTAAAGATCTTGTCAATCTCATATGGCCCAAGCCAATGAGTCCGAAATTTCCCTTGAAAATCTTTAAACTTGGAGTCAAATAACAATGCCCAATCTCCTTCTTGAAACTTCTTCTCTTTGATATATTTGTCATGCCATTTAGTTCTTTGATATTGAACTAGATCAGTTCTTAGAATTGCTTCTTGTCCGATCTCATCTAGCTCATTCAACTGCTCCATTCTATGCTTTTGGGCTTCTGATAAGTCCATCCCCAACTGAACTGCTATCTTGAAGGTCTTGACTTGGAACCTCAATGGGGAACAAGACTTCTTTCCCATAAACAAGTTCTTAGGGAGAATGTCCTGTTGTATTCCTCCATGTAGTTCTGTAGGCCCACAAGGCTTCTGGAAGCCTTTCTGCCCAATCTCTTCTATGTAGATGAACATTTTTGGTGATGATACTTTCAAGAACTTTGTTTGTGGACTCCACTTGACCATTTTCTTGTGGATGGTAAGGAGTAGATCTTTTGTGCTTGATTTTGTATTCTTCCATCAACTTCTCCACCAAATTGGATGTGAATTGGCTCCCCTGATCTGTTACAATTTCTCTTGGAACACCAAAGTGAGTAAAAATATCCTCATAAAGAAAATGAACAACTGAATTTTCAGTAGCAGATACTAATGCTTTAGCTTCTACCCATTTAGTAACATAATCAGTGCAAACCAATATATACTTCTTTTGCTTCGATGGTGGATTAATTGGTCCGATGAAATCTAAAGCCCATTTTTCAAAGGGTTCAATGAGTACCTGTGTTTGCAGTGGCATTTCATTTGAAAGGGTAGGTTTCCCTACTCTTTGGCAGCTGTCACACCTTTTGACATATTGTTTTGCATCTTTGAAGAGGGAAGGCCAATAATATCCTAAAGAGAGGATTTTATAGGCCATCCTTTTGTCTGCAAAGTGTCCGCCGCATGGTTCATCATGACATACCTTAAGAATATCAGGCATTTCATCTTCCTTGACACATCTTCTGATCACAAGATCTGGCCCTGTTTTAAACAATTCGTTAGAAATCCATGAATATTTTGAACTCTCCTGAATAATCTTTCGTTTTTTCTCTTGGAAATAAATGTGAAGGTAGTTTCCCTGTAACCAAATAGTTAGCAATATCTGCATACCAAGGGGTCTTAATAGTTACTGCAAACAAATATTCATCGGGAAACTTATCTTCTACAGGAGAATCTTCTTTAGTATTCTGAATCCTAGACAAGAAATCAGCTACTGTATTCTGTTTTCCTGGTCTATCCAACACAGTAATATTAAATTCTTGCAAAAGTAAAAGCCATCTTGTCACTCTTCCATTAGTAACAGGTTTGTTCATTAAATATCTAATTGCAGAATGGTCAGTATGAATAAAAGTTTCATAGCCTGTTATGTAATGTCTAAACTTATTAATTGCATGAACAACAGCTAAGAACTTTTTTTTAGTCACAGTATAGTTCAACTCTGTGGGAGTCAAATTTTTACTGGTGTAATAAATGGCATAAGGAATTAAATATTTTTGACCCAACACAGCTCCTAGAGCTGTATCTGAAGCATCCGTAGAAATATGGAAAGGGAGTTTCCAATTTGGTCCTCTCAAGATAGGTGCTTTAGATATTCTTGTTTTCAAAGTTTCAAAAGCTGATTGACAATCGGGATCCCATTTAAATTCACAGTCTTTTGTAAGCAATTTGAAGAGTGGAGATGCTATTTTAGTGAAGTTTTCTATAAATCTTCTATAGTAACCAGTAAATCCTAGAAAACTTCTAACATATCTTTGACAATTTGGAATAGGCAACTTGGAGATGACTTCAAATTTTGATCTATCAACCTTAATCCCATCTCCTGAAATATGATGTCCTAAAACAATCCCTTCAGAAAACATCATAAATCATTTTTCATGGCTTAATGAAAGGTTTGTTTCTTTACATCTTATAAGAACTTTTTCCAAATTTTCTAATGCCTCTTCAAATGAATTACCATAAACTGTAAAATCATCCATATAAACCTCTACACAATCATGGATTAGATCGGAAAAAATTCCTAGTACTGCTCTTTGGAATGTTGCAGGTGCATTACATAACCCAAAAGGAAGCACTCGGTAGGCAAAAGTTCCCCATGGACAAGTAAATGTGGTCTTATCTTGATCTTCAGGTGCTACCTGAATTTGATTACAGCCACTAAAACCATCCAAAAATGAAAAGTACTTTTTACCTGCTAATGTATCTAATACCTGATCAATAAAAGGCAAAGGAAAGTGATCCTTCAAAGTTTCTTTGTTCAATTCCTGTAATCAATGCATACCCTCCATTTACCATTCTTTTTAGGTACTATAACCAAAGGAGAAACCCATCGGCTATCTGAAATTGGATAAATGAAGTTTACATTGAGAAGTTTTGGAGCTCTTCTTTCACTATCTCCATAAGATTTGGATTCATCCTTCTTTGAGGTTGTCTGATTGGTCTACTGTTTTCCTCAATATAGATATGATGGATGCAAGTCTTAGGATCAATACCCTTCATGTCAGTATACTCCCATGCAAATGCAGTAGAATGTTTTTGCAAGATTCTGGTTAGTTCTTCTTGTTGTGAATTCTCCAGATGTTTGTTGATATTCAATGTCTTTTCTGGAAAAATCTCAAAAGCAGAATTACCAAACTCTTCCATAGAGTAGAGAGACATTTGTCTTGATGATAAATATTCTATGTCAGATTCCAACTGAAATTGTGTGGGGTCATATTCTGAAGTTATCTCAAAATTTTCTAATGTGTTCAGAATTTTACTATCCTCACTAATTTCAGAAATGGTAAAGACAGGTTGTATAGTGTTCTCATCATCGACCCATTCATTATCTCCTATTTCTGTAATTGCTCTTTCGGGAGGATACAAATTGAATTTCTTTGTCGAATTACCATTAGAAATGTACATGTCTCCAGATCTACAACTAATAAAAGCATCAGCTGTGGCCAGCCAAGGTCTTCCTAAGATAATTGGATGTCCTCCTAGATTACTTTTGGGAGTCAAAATCATAAAGTCTATTGGATATTCCCAAGAATCTAAGGAGACTGAAATATCTTCTAATACACCATCTGGTTTAATAACCGATCGATCTGCAAGTTGCAATAAAGTAGGTGTAAAAAGAAGGTTAGGAAGTTTTTACTGTTCCATAGTCTGTCTACTCATAATGTTGATAGCAGCCCCTAAGTCAATCAATGTGTTTGGAATTTCTATCCCATTTATATGTGTCTTGACAATTGGACTTCCTGGATCTACATACTTCTGCATGGTAATTTTTCCCATCATAATTTCTGCAATCTTTCCTACCAGGTGGATTCTTCTTGTGTCCTTTAGCTTTCTTCCTGGTCTTTTGAAACTCAACTCCTTTATAGTTTTTGCTAGAATAGGAATTTCTTGAATGTCTTGTAGCAATGGAATCTTGATACAAACATTCTTCAATTCATCTAGAAAGTCATAGTTAGGCAACAAGATTTGTTTTTCCACCCCCTTATCAATTTTTAGTCTTTCCGGAAAAGGAGGTGTAGATGAAGATACAGGTTGCTCAACTATAGGAGTTGTGGATGTTAGCTTTTTTTTTCTTTTTGAATTTTTGAATTTTGAAGAGATTCTTCCTCAGAACCCTTATTGACTTGAAGAGAGTCCTCTTCAGAGGTATCTTGCTCTTGAATGTCTATAGAAGGTTTTTCTAAAACTCTACCAGATCTGAGTTGTACATCGTTGAGAGGAACAATCATATAGGTGGGAAATTGTTGTCCTTCTACCATATAAGTAGTTTGAGGATTCTTATTGTTAGGATTTGGCAATGGCTGAGCTGGAAGTTGATTTGTCTTCTGTTGGTATGGGAGCATGAGTTGAGGATTTGTATTTTGTTGAGAAGGTTTATGTTGTGGAAATGGCAATGAAAGTTGTTGTGGATTTTGGTTTGGAAATTGTGGAGCTTGTTGGTTTTGAAAAGATGGAGGATATTGATAAAATTGAGCAAATCTCCCATAAGGATTTTGCATCCCTTGTACCCATGGCTGATATGAATTCTGATGTTGGGGCCAAGGTTGTTGCCAAGGATTCCAATTTGGTGGGGTTTGAAGATTCATAGAGTTATTAAACCCTTGAGATTGTTGTCCCTGCCAAGGTCTCCTTGCGACAAAACAGAGAGATTCTACTGAATTTGGATCTTCTTGAAAAACAGCTTTGAGTCCAGGGATTGAAGGACAATCCTTGATCTCATGATTTTCAGAGCAAATCATACATGTTTCTACAACTTTTGCATCCAAGGGACATTCCCTTAAAGCATGTTTCTTTCTACATTTCGGACAAAAGATGGCTAAAGCATCTGTTTCTGCTTCCTGCTTGTTTTGGATTTTAAGGGTGTCTAGTTGTTCACTAAGACTCCCTAAGATATCAGTTTTAAACTCATCAAGCATATTACCAATCTCTGCCCTACTTACTGATCCAGTTGCAGATTTGTTAGCCCTAATAAGAGAAGAATCCCTAGGCCCTTTTCCAATTTTAGATCTTCCCCTTGAGAATTGGATACATAGTTCTGTTATATCATGAAATGGGAGTTGAGAAATGTCTCCTTTCCCCATCATGTTTAAAATTTCTATCCATTCATCTCTAATGGCTTTTAATAGGAGGGCTTTCAAGGTTTCATTATCTAAATTGCTCATCTTTGCTCTTTTCAAGTTGTATTTAAATCTTTCAATTAGGTCTTCCAAATTTTCATCTTCTTTTTGCATCATTTTGAATACCTCATCCTTGTGATTGGTGGGCATACAATAGTCCAAGTATCTATCCAAAAATGTTTGTTTCATATCATTCCAAGTCCTGATAGATTGAGTGGCTAATCCCATGAACCATTTCAAAGCAGATTCCTCCAAAGTTGAAGGAAATAGTTTGAGTTTTTGAGAATCTTCCATATAGTCATAAGTTCGGCACACTACTTCAAACTCAAACAGAAATGTTTCAGGATCCTCACTTCGTAATCCATAAAAGTTAGGGAGAACAGATGGTGAGATATTTTTCATTGTTGAATGAGTTTCCTCATCAACTATAGGGAATCCAAGAAAATTGTCCCTATTTCTACCATTATTTCCTTCACCATTGTTATCTTCATTATCTCCTCCTCTTCTACCTCCACCTCTATTTATTACTTCCTCTGCCATGATAGTTTCTTTAGAGTCCTTATAGTCCTCTAGTTCTTCTACCAAGGAAGGATGAGAGAAAGTGTGTTTGTTTTCTAAGTGGGTTTTGGTAGGTGGTATAGGAGAATCCTCTAATTCAGCTGTTCCTTGACTTCCAAAAATCTTAAGGCTAGGGGTAGATGGTGGTGAATCTGGTCTATGCCTTGAATAAGATGGAGTTATGAAAATCGAACTCTTGGCTTTAGCTATAAACCTTCCCCTAGAATCTCTTGCTCTATGCATGTCATTTTTTTATTCTTTTTTTTTTAAAAGTTGGGCTAATAATTCTCTTTCTGATCTTCCAGATCACGCTAGGTGCAAGAAGAGAGCATACTTAAGAAATTACTAAACCAATAACTCTCTTTTCTGATCCTCCAGATCACACTAGGTGCAAGAGGAGAGCATACTTCAAGAAGTTATCAAGTTTCCCTTCTTTTATGATTTTATGTTTTTTTTTTTAAGAAATTGGCTACCTAGTTACACTTCCCCGGCAACGGCGCCAAAATGTTTGGTCAATTTAGTGTGTCCTAAATTGCTGCATTTAATTTGTCAATCCGGGAATCGTAAGCTGATGAAGTGCGGCGCACTATATGTGCAAGATAACCTCTTTCTTAACTTTTTTGTCGTTTTTGGTCTTTCTAAGGTGAAATGGAAATTCTAAAATGAAAAACAAGTTTGGTTATATTTGTTCAAGGAAGTGATATCCCCTATAATGATTTACCAATCTTGAAACTTTAAAAGCAAATTGAAATTACAATGACAAAACTTAAAAGAAAGTAAAAGTGTACTGCTGAAATGAAAAGTGCTGCTAATCTAATGAATCAAAACAAGAAACTAGTGAACATGAAAACTAAACTATTCTTGCTGCCAACTGAACACAAAAGAAACTACGCTTATGGAAATTCAAAATTGCGATGAAATAAATCTAAATCAGATTACATCAATTCATTTTCTGACCCTTCATCATTAGACCAGCTATGACTTGCGGAAGTAATCATAAACAACTTGTGTAGCTGATTATTTAATTTGCAGAAAGTAAACTAATACTAAACCATACACACATAATTCAATCCCTCGCCATCAGTCCAGCTGTGGCTTTCGGAGGCAACTGAAGATGTCATACATGATTTAATATATCTAAATTTGCAGAAAAGGAACTAATACTAAACTACACATTTCATCATGCAGCCCCTCACCATCAGTCCAGCTGTGGCTTTCGGAGGTAGCTGAAGACACTATGAGCAGCTTAATATGTCTAATTTTAACTACTGAATCAGATAAGCAAAACTGAAGTGTACAAAACAAGACTGAAGTTAAACAAAAGCTGTGGAAAGAAAACTAGCAGCAGAATAATGTCAGTTTCATATCATTAGCCAAAATACTATGGAAATGCCCGGGCTGTCTACCTAAAACCTGCACAAGAAAACTGATCAGTGACTTGACAATCATAAAAACATGAAAGACAAGAATGCAATGGAAATTATTGAAATGTATGAACAGAAATGAAGCAACTATGAAATATGAACATGTAATGGATTATGATACAATGACTATTTAAAGAAATGAAATAAAATATATATACATTAATACACAGAACCTCGGCTGAGCAGGGGCCCTCTACGCAGCTTTGGTAACAATCCTCAACACAAATTAAGTTGAAAACAGAGTTTTTCACATTAAAAAGCAGTTCATTACAGACTGGTAGTATTACGGCTCAAGGCAGCGTAATCACTACATAACAGAGTACGCACATCAACTATCAATTAACAACTCAACAGCTATGATCAACTAACAACTAACTCTACGTGCGTATGCAAACGCTCTTTATAAAACAATAAAATGTAACTGTTTCCTGAAGTTTATGATAGCAGCCAACACGTAGACCACTAAGGCCACGGATATAGGAGTATGGCCATGTTGGAAAACGGATCTATGGAAGGTGGGCGCTTGAATTCAACTCCAGAACTTTGCACAGATGTCAATTAACCTCCGCAAGCTTAGAAACGGCCATATGGATGTTTATATGCCACGAAACAGAGTCCAGCCGACATAGAACTCCATAGTTGACTTCCACGTGGATGGCTTTGACCGCGGCTTTCTTTGATGAATTTACTTGAACCAATAGGACACGAACCATGTCCTTGTCATTCCTAGCCTGCCCATGTGGCTCGTTTCCTTCGTGGACACCTGTAACATAGATTTCCACAAAATAGCTGTGGAAAGTTGCAGCAGCTGCGGAAAGTGACAAGTTTCCGCAGCTGTATGAACAAAATCTAAATCAAATAGAAAACACAAAAACATAATTAAAAACCATGTTAGATACCCTTTTGCACATGATATTGACAATTTGGGTACTTTTCTTGGTACTCTACTTTCACATGTTTGATTATCAGCTCTAAATCTCCATAGACAGAAATCCTCTTGGCATTCAGCTTCTTCAAAAAATTTAGACCTGTAATCAAAGCTTCATACTTTGCTTCATTGTTAGAGAAGTCAAAAGAAAACTTATAAGCACATACTCTAACATTACTAGGAACCTTTTCAGGCTGGAAAACGGGGCTCCGAATCCATTTTCCAATACCAGCTCTATCCTTACCAACAGCTCCATCAAAATCCATGCTCCAAAGGCCTTCTTCTTCTTCTTGTAGATGCTGAAATTTTGCTTCTTTCTCTTCTTTACCTTGGCTAATTTCTGGTTGTTCACTGTCTTTTTGCTGCTGGCAGGCAGGAGGCTCAGAAGTGCTTGCTGCTTTATCTTTTTCTTGTTTGAGGAATTCCCTAAAATTCTCTGAAATTTCAGCTATTTCATATACTTGTACCAACTGAACATTTCATCATTTAAACTACCATCTGAATATAAGAAAAAGGACTAAATCTGTGTGGACCGCATTAATAGGATGATTGACTGGCTTCTCTTTGCTAGTAATCATGTATTTCATTTTCTTCTCCCTATATAGTTTTCTCAACTGACCAAACACAGGAATGGTGGCATAAGAGAAGTCAAGATGCATGGTTCCTTTAAGTTTTGCACCCCAAGACCTAGATAGAATAATTCCAAATCGTGGTGGAACATCGGCAACAAATACATCCATCAAAACATTCTTGGCTGGGATTTGATCTAAAGACACTACCAAGTCTTTGATGAGACCAATACAATGGACCCTACTTGAGTCAAAGGAATACAAATCATGGTATTTTTGAGTAATATCAATGCCTAAATTCTCCATTATGGCTTTGGGCATCAAATTATGTGAGGCTCCGGAGTCCAACATAGCAGTATGCAGGATGAATTCATGCAACCTAAGACTCAGGTAAAAGGGAGGGACTTCACTTTCTTTAGATTGTTCTTATGAGGCTGGACCAAATATGAGTTCAGGGTAATCATCTTCAACATTAACCATATCAGAAACAGAGTCTATTTGCAAGACTCTAGACACCTGGTGTTTATAAGTACTATTTTTCACCAATTCAATCAAGGGCATAGACACTTTCAGCTTAGAAATTTCATTTTCTAAATTAAAGGAAGGATATTTTTCTACCTATTTAACTAGAGGATCTTTCCTCTCTGTTTTCTCCTTTGCCATGCTCTGCTAGTTCTTCTCATTTGGGTTGCTGATTGCTGAAGTTGTTTTGCTGAAGGAAGGTTCAGTTGGCTCTTTTCCTTTCTTCTGCGTATTTGAATGATCATTTTTCGATTGGAGATATTTTCTCTTCTGAATGGGACTGATCGGAACATATCTGTTCCTCAAAGAATATTGTTTTTTATTGGCCGATAGTGCATTCATATACCGTCTCTGGTAATCATAGGACTCTTCTTCTAATACTATGTCATTAGCCAAAATGAAATCTATGTCCCTTTGAATATCTGCAGTCGTTATGTATTCCTCGTCCTCTATGAGAAAAATTGGCGCACCATCAGCTATGAAAAAGTGATTGGCTTCAATCATAGGATCATATTCCTCATCTTTCTGTGTTCATTACACGTAATTATGCTACAATAGGGTCCTAATTTGTTGTTGTGGTGGCGCTTGGTCCTGTGTTCTCTATTCTCTCTGCTTAATTTTGAATTGCGGCTGCGGCCCTCTGAAATTCGGATTCCTGATTTGAGGTTCAGGTCTATATGAAATGGTTAATCGATCAACCATATTTTCAACTGTTCGGATCAGAGTGTCCATTTTTATGTCTGAAGGAGAGGCTTCTTCTTTCACTGTGACTCTATTTTCAGCTCTAGTCCACGTTCTCTTGGCTATCAAAATAGCTTCTACGCTTACAGCTATGTTTTGCATGTCTTCAAGCATAGTGGGATATATTTCTCGTAGCTAATATGCCATATCCGCATCGAAAACATCTGGAAATTTAAGCAATGCTAATCCCATAGGAGGTTTCAGGTTAGCTGGAATAGCATTATATACAGCATTGAATCTTAGACAATAATCCTGTATAGTTTCACCCACATTTCTCTTAATATTTTCATACTCAGAAAAAAAAATTTGGAGTGGGTTTTTCTTTACCTCCCACTGGTATAAAAACTGTGTTTGTAACTCATGTAAAGTGTGAATAGAGCCTGCTGGTAAGGCTCTGAACCACTTCCTAACTTCACCTCCGAAGCTTTGGACAAACAACTTGGTAGTTACATTCTCTGCCTCTACCTCATGAAGATCAAAAAATTCATTCATCTTATCAACATGCTGCTGGGATGTAGTGCTTTGAGTGGCATCAAAGATAGGGATTTTACTTTGATAATCAGCAGTCATATCATTGAGAACCTGATGTAAAACCAGGGGTGCATACTGGGTAGCCATGACTCTAGGTGGATTTACAACAGTGTTTGTGTTACTAGGATTTAAGGGAGGTGTTGATGGAGGAGATGACAACTGAGAATAGACTGATGGAAATGTTGATGAATCAGGAGGAGGAAATGTTTTTCCTAAGGACTCTGAAGTCTTAGGGATATTAGCTACAGTGATAGATGACTGAGGGGAATTCAGAATATAATCATCAATTGAGGAATTTTCCCTTTGAACTTCAATATCTACAAGGAATTCTGGATCAAACACTGTGTCATCAATTGCAATTTCAGACTTATTTATAAACAAAGAAAGCACAAAACTCTCATCAAAAGAAATATCTTCTACAAAGAACCACTCATTGGGCCAAGTATGGGATCTGATAATTGGTCTAGGACTTAGTGATCCTTCTTGTCTTCTAACAATTCTTGGAATCAGATTAGGATTTTCAAACACAGGGGGAGGATTTGGATCTGGATTAGCCCTTGTGTATCTCCTTGAAGCCAGTGTGGTTAAATTTCTACTGTACAATATTTATTTTAGCCTAACAGACTCTGAAAATCATTTTCCAGAACCGAGGAATTTACAAGAAGAATATTTACTGGGGTGATCTCTCTTTAAGCACTGATATTAGGAATATATTATGAGTATGGAATAAGTGGTTGTAGTTATATTCCCTTCCGAAATGCTTCAACAATGTTCGCCGTGAAATAATATTTCAAAGCTCTCAATCAAATCTTTCATATGATATAAGGGAATATGCTTAAAAGTACTTGAGCCTTTTACTTTAATAACAGAGATTTTCCAAAGAACCGTCGTGTTCCTATATGACCGGGTTTAACCTTAGCAAAAGGTTTTCAGTACTTCTTTATTCACACAGAGCCTGATTTAAAACAGAATACACATTCAATTTTGAGTGTCGAGAACATAAGCTCGAAGACAGACAGGTCGCGTTTTCCCAGTATGGTCGACAGAGATGTTAGCTCCCGATCTGGACCTTAGGCTGAAAAATGGAAATCAGAGTAACATCTAAACCATGCTTAGCCTTGTAGCTAGCCCTACAAGGTCAGGAGAGGGCTCTCTCCGTGAAGGGATATTCAACAAAGTACAATTATAAACTAATATTAGGCTAGGTATAATAATGGGAAAATGTTTAATTGAAATAAATGAATTTTTCAGAGATGTGTGGGATAAATGGGACAGTTGAAACTGGGGAATTAAATCAAGATACAGGGTATTTCATAGGGCAAGGTAGACAGGAAATTTTAGCAATAAATTTTAAATAATGATGGAATGAAAGACTAGTGAGGAGCTGAAAAGGGCAAAAGAGATGGATCCTTTTCAAACATAAGAGAAAACACAGAGTATTGAATGATTTCCCAAGGAAGAGCATATAAAATGGATTCTACCTTTCTATCTTGAAAGAATTCAAACATAAATTTTTATGAATGAAATGGTGAACATAACAATTTACATATGAACACAAAGGAGAGAACAAATGATAAAACTCATACCACATGGATCCCACAAAACAAAGCCGTATCTCTTATTAATTCCCTATCAAAATGTACAATGGAGCATAGAGTGTTCTTTTTCACACTATTCGCCTACTTCTGAATTACAAACTGCTTTACAAATGATTTACGATTACATTAAATAGACCAGATTTGTGGGAACATAGATCCACAGAAAGAGGAGTTGTTTTTACAGCTCAAGAATTGAAAACTGAAGATAGAAAAGAGAACCAACAATCTGCCCTAAGGAAGGAACAACATTACATTTGAGTACTTGGGCAGATTCGCAGTTACGCTGTTGAATGAAAAATAGGCAATTTGAGGAGAAAATGCATATTTTATGTTGTTGTACAAATCTATTTTCTATATTAACTCTCGGACTTTGACTGTCGCTTTGAAGAAAAACAAATTTTTAATAAAAATACCTTTGACGTAATGTAAAAACGAAATTATGCCTTTAGTGAAGGGAAAAACCGATTTTGGATGGAGGGAGCGAAGGGAAGGAGGTGGGGTCCGCATCGCAATCGGAATCGGAAGGCGGAAGAGGGGATACAATATAAAATGGAGTATATAAAACATGTTATGTGCTAGAAAAATCGCAATCGAGATCAGAAAGTTGGATATATTATGGGAACAGGAATATATAAAAACTCCGATGCGATTGGCATAGGTTTGATGGGGCAATCAACAACAGAGCAGGGAAATCCCTTTGAAAGTAAATAAGAATGGTTTTTTTGCTTTTTAAAAATGGAGGAAAGATTTTTATATTGAAAGAGAGGAGACCCTTTTGAGGTGGGACTGGGGTATATGAATCTCAATCGGAATCGGTGAGATCGGGGCAGATGTATCATATAATAGATTTCCTCCGATGTGATGGGGATTAAATATGAAGGGGAAAGTCCTTTATAAAATGAATTAATGTAAATTCCTATTTTTACAAAGGAAAAGGCTCGTTCATATTTATAAATGGGCAGAGGATTATGGTAGGACCGGGGTCAATCAGCATCAAGAGATTGGAAGCTCGGGGCGGATAATACATAACACAATTCCTTCGATGCGATGGGGAAAGCGATGGGGGCACGTCTTTGTAAAACTAAATAAAAATAAAATTTATGTTTTACAAAGGGGAAGGGCCATTTTACTATGAAAGGGCAGAGGGTAATATGGTGGGACTAAGAGTCAATCGTCATCGGAGATCGGAGGAGGGCGAAGGAAATATTTTATTTAACAATTCCAATTGGGATGGTTTGATTGGTTTTGGGTTGTCGGATCGGATGATGAGATCGATGGCGGAGGAGTGGTCGGGGGTTTGCAATTGGCGGGGGGTCAATTGGATGAAACCATTTATGAAATCGCCAATTGTATATGGGCCGTCAAATTAGGGGGGCCGATCAACGGTCAGGATGTACATCGGATGGGGCCAATATAATCGCATTGGAGTTTTTGTGATAGTCCGATCAGAATGTGTTTTTCAAGTATCGCGATTGCGATGGGAAACGACGGGGTTTTATAATATAAAACCTTTAACTTTATTATAAGTTAAAAGGAATGGAGGGGCAGTGGTTTTATCACATATGTATTACATATTTAATAATGTGATTTTGTAATCAGAAGGGGAAAAATGGATTTATAAGAGAAAATATAAAACTTTAATAAAATAAAGTTTAAGGGAAAAGAGGGAAAAAGGGGAAGGGTTAGGATATAGGGGACTTTATTCACTTAGGCATAAATTTCAATACAAAATTCAGTTTTGAGAGCGTAATATACCGTTGGAAAGATATTTCTGGGCTCTTTCTGCTGGACATACTTAGAACATGATTTGATGTTGAACATGTTGAGGAAAACTTCTTTTAAAGGCAGGGTGATGACTTTTTGGAGATAGCAGTTTCTGAATTGTGACTTATTACATATGCTGACATAAAATTACATAATGAATGATAATAAAGGAAAAGTATCATGTTTTCACCTCAAAACATGGTTTTAAGGTGAAAATTACATCAGACTAAATAAAATATCTCTTTCTTCTTCCAGGTGCTGTGACTTTGAGTTTATTGACTTTCCTCGTGACCTTACTGATATTTATTGACATTTGACTCATTAATTTGACCATGATGAGAGCCTAGAACCTAATGAGATGCATCCTATGAACTATTGACATGATTTTGAAAGTGAAAGTGACTCATGACTAAAGACCATAGAGAGGAGAATCAGCAGGTTTCACATGAGGGAAAACTGATGAAAAATCACTACCATCAATGAATACATGACCTAGTGGAATGGTGAAATTTATTGGTATGGGACTCCTAATATGCAAATCCAAAAAAGAAATTTTGATCACTGATGGCAGTATGACTAGACTAAAACTAACATTGGCTCCAATGGGGAAGATAGCTCCTTGGAGGTGCCAAGAACACCGTAGACAAAGTAGCCTTATCCATTGGGCATGGAGTCAAAAATACTGAAAACTGACACAATGCAGACTGATTCTGACTCAAGACTAATATTGAAAACTGAAATAAAATCAAACCATACACATATCATTCAAGTTTTATAGCCTTCACCTTGGGCCCGAAACTTCAATGATTGTGTACTTTGAACTTTGACCAATAATAACATGGTATATAAAAATGATTGTGGCATAGCTTCTGATCATTATCTTCAACAATGTTAGTGCTTCAAGAGCCTCCCATTCACTGCTCCTCCAGGGAAATATTGGCCACCCATTTCTGAAAGCAAGAAAGCATTCTGTCCCCTGTATGCTAAAATCCTGTATGGCCCTTTCCACAGGTTGTCAAACTTACCATGCTTCCCTTTGTCCTCATTACTTGCATCCCATCTCAACACTACATCATCCAAATGAAATTTTTCTGCTTTGGTATTTCAGTCATAAATATTTTTAATCTTCTCCTGCAACTGAAAATCGTTCTGTGACACTTCCTCTCTTGTTTGTTGAAGGTGAATCATCTGATTGATTCTTCGTTGATTGTCATCATCTTCACTGCCAACTTCTTGCAATAATCTCATAACTAGAACTGTAAGAGATGTGGGGAAAATAGTATCAGTACCATAAACCAATTCAAAAGGCGACATACCTATAGATTTCTTACGGCTAACTCTGTCTGCCCACAGTGCGTTGATGAGCTTACGATGCCAATTTCTTTTTTTTGCCTCCAGCATTTTCTTGATTATATTTATCAGCGATTTGTTCGATGATTTTGCCAGGCTGTTGCCTTGTGGATAATATGTTGTTGAATGGCCCAGCGCGATATTGAATTTGTCACAGAAATCGACCATCTTCTTGCATCTGAACGCTACTGCATTATCTGTTACAATTTTGTGAGGGCAGCCAAATGAGATAGAATATTCGATTCCAAGAATTGAATAATTACCGTATCATTTGATTGCCTTGCTGGGACAGCCTCGATCCATTTAGTGAAGTATTCTATACCTGTCAATATCCACTGATGTTGTGTTGATGACGCGGGATGGATTTCTCCTATGAAATCGAGTCCCCACTGCTGAAAGGGAGCGTTCACTGATACTGGTTTCAAAGGAAGAGGTAGCAATTTCTTCTTCCCTTGGAAAATTTGACATTCATGACAACTCATCACTTTTTTATTTAAATATGAAAATAAAGTGGGCCAATAATATCCTTCTCTCAACACTTTGTCAGCTTTAGTTTTCCAAAAAAAATGACTGCCACAGTCACCTTTATGAAAATCATGCATTACCTTCTGAGCTTCTTCTTCAACCGAACAATTGAGCAGAATGCCTCTTGGATATTTCCAATAAAGATCACTGTTTAAAATACAATATTTAGCATATTTGAGTTTCAGTGATCTACCTTTTCTTTTAGACATGCCTGGAGGTGGTGAAAGATGTTGAAGAACATAAAAAATATATGAATACCATGGGGATTGTATAAAAATATCTGAAACTAGGACAAGAAAACCTTCATCTTCCTCTTCTGACATTGTTGTTATAAGGTTTATATCCAGGGCACGCAGATTTGATTGGGCCATTAATTTCGCCAAGACTTGGCCTTTGATCAACTTTGTGGGCTTGATCTCCAAATCGTACTCCAACATAGCTACTATTCACTTACCTGTTCGACCTTCTGGATCAGTTTGCATCAACAAATCCTTCACTACTGCATTAGGGACATATGCTATAGTATGTGAATGCAAAATATAGACCCTAAAATATTTCAATGCCTTTATAAGAGCCAATGCTTGTTTCTCAATAATATTATACCTCAAGGTAGAATCTCTAATATTCCTACTGAAAAAGGCAATTGGATTTTAAATCTGATCTCTTTTTTGCATCAAAACACCAGCCATAGTATGCTCCAATGCAAATTAAAAAATGATAAAGTCTTGAGTGTAGTCGGGACTAATCAAGACTAGGGCATTGGACAGAGCAAACTTTACCAGATTAAATGACTTGATAGCTTCTTCATTCCATTTGATAGTGCTATCCTTCTTCAACATGTTAGTCATCTCTCTTATATTTTCAGCCAAATTGGGTATAAATTGGTGCAAGAAATTCATCTTACCATTGAATGCTTGAATCTCCTTTTTGTTCCGTGGAAGGTCTATGTGTTGAATTGCCTCTACTCTGGATGGATCAATGCGGATACCATCTTTAGAGATGATATGCCCCAACAACTTGCCTTCATCCATGGCAAAGAGACTCTTCTTTGGATTGAGATAAATCCCAAACTTTCTGCATCGCTGAAAAACAACCCTCAAATGGTGCAAATGCTCATCATCAGAACCAGAAATCGCTGTCAGATCATCCAAATAAACAACAAGAAAAACATCTTTTTCATTGGAAAAAGCAATTTCCATTGCTCGCTGGAAAGTAGCTCCAGCATTCTTCAGTCCAAATGGCATTTTGGCATACTAGAAGGTTCCCTAGGGTGTTGTGAAGGCAGTTTTGTCTTAGTCTTTCTCATGCACCAAGATCTGATTGTAGCATGAGTAGCCATCAAGTAGTGACATCCTAGATGCTCCAACTACTCTCTGCAGAATATGGTCCATGTTTGGAAGTGGATAATTATCCTTTAAGGATGCTTTATTCAAATTCCGAAAATATATGCACAATCTTATCTCTCCTGTCTTCTTACGTAACGGGACCAAATTTGAAATCCAGTCAGAAAATATAATAGGAACAATGATACCAGATTTTTACAACCTATTTACCTCTTTTTCAATAGATGGCAGCAGCTTCGGATTGATTCTTCTTAGCTTCTGTCTAAATGGCTTTTGATCCATCTTGATGGGAATAGTATGCTGGATTATGTTCTTGTCATACACCTTCAAATCTGAATAATCCCATGCAAACACATCAGAAAATTCAGAAAGAAATTTAACATACTTTTCCTTTACCTCGGGGGACAATGCCTTTGACAACTTCACAAACTTGGGCTTGTCAGCTGTTCCAAGATTCACATCTTCAACTCCATTCTCAGTAGGCACTAATCTTGGTTTCTTTGCAACATCATCCTGATCAAAAATCTCCTCTAAAGGTATGAGACCTCTAGGAATCACATTGTCTTTCAGCTGCAGTATGTCCATCTGATTTTCTTCCATTTCTTTATCATCAATCTCATAGTCACCTTCTATTGGAGTATCTTTGAATTTTCCATCACTCTGCAAAAAAGCATTGATTTCATTGTCATCCCAAAATGCTTGCCAATACCTTAAATTTTCCGGAACAATAGGCCTATGTTTGACATAAATCTCAAACTTGTTGTTGGAGTTCATCGGAATCTTCAAATTGCTTGCAGTAGTGGCAAGAGAATTAGAAATGATGTTTTGCATTCTGGGTACTGCTGTCAAAGTGTACTCAAGGAATGTCTTCAACATATCCAGGACTCCATTTTTGTATGCCCTCAACCATGGATGCTTTTCTTGGTACTCTCCTTTCACCTGTTTGATTATCAGCTCTGAATCTCCATAGAAAAAAATCCTCTTGGCATTCAGCTTCTTCAAAAAGTTTAGACCTGCAATCAAAGCTTCATACTCTTCTTCATTGTTAGAGCAGTCAAAAGCCAACTTATAAGCACATACTCTAACATTACTAGGAACCTTTTCAGGCTGGAAAATAGGGCTCTGAATCAATATTCCAATACCATCTCCATCCTTACCAACAGCTCCATTAAAATCCATGCTCCAAAGGCCTTCTTCTTCTTCTTGTAGATGCTAAAATTTTTCTTCTTTCTCTTCTTTACCTTGGCTGATTTCTAGCTGTTCACTGTCTTTTTGCTGTTGGTAGCCAAGAGGCTCAAAAGTGCTTGCTGCTTTATCTTTTTCCTGTTTGAGGGCTTCCCTAAAATTCTCTGAAATTTCAGGTATTTCATCTACTTGTACCAACTGAACATTTTCATCATTTAAACCACCATCTGAATATAAGACAAAGGACTCTAAATCTGTGTGGACTACATTAAGAGGATGATTGACTGGCTTCTCTTTGCTAGTAATCATGTATTTCATTTTCTTCTCCCTATATAGTTTTCTCAACTGACCAAACATGGGAATGGTGGCATAAGAGAAGTCGAGCTGCATGGTTCCTTTAAGTTTTGCACTTGAAGACCTAGATAGAAGCATTCCAAATTGTGGTGGAACATCGGCATCAACTACATCCAACAAAACATTCTTGGTTGGGATTTGATCTAAAGACACTACCAAGTCTTTGATGAGACCAATACAATGGACCCTACTTGAGTCAAAGGAATACAAATTATGGTATTTTTGAGTAATATCAAGGCCTAACTTCTCCATGAAGACTTTGGGCATCAAATTATGTGAGGCTATGGAGTCCAACATAGCATTATGCAAGATGAACTCATGCAACCTAAGACTCAGGTAAAAGGGAGGGACTTCACTTTCTTCAGATTGATCTTTTGAGGCTGGACAAAAGATGAGTTCAGGGTAATAATCTTCAACATTAACCATATCAGAAATAGAGTCTATTTGCAAGACTCTAGACACCTGGTGTTTATAAGTACTATTTTTCACCAACTCAGTCAAGGGCATAGACACTTTCAGCTTAGAAATTTCATTTTCTAAATTAAAGGAAGGAACTTTTTCTACCTCTTTAACTGAAGGATCTTTCTTCTCTGTTTGCTCCTTTTCCACGCTCTGTTGGTTCTTCTCATTTGGGTTGTTGATTGCTAAAGTTGTTTTACTAGAGGAAGGGTCAGCTGGATATTTTCCTTTCTTCTGCGTATTTGAATGATCATTTTTCGATTGGAGCTCTTTTCTCTTCTGAATGGGACTGATCGGAACATATCTGTTCCTCAAAGAATATTTCTTTGTTGGGCCGATAGAGTGTTCATATACCCTCTTTGGTAATCATCGGACTCTTCTTCTAATACTGTGTCATTAGCCAAAATGAAATCTTGGTCCCTTTGAATATCTGTAGTCGCTGTGTATTCCTCATCCTCTGTGAGAAAAATTGGCGCACCATCAGCTGTGAAAAAGTGATTGGCTTCAATCACAAGATCATCATCCTCATCTGTCTCTGTTCCTTGCATGTAATTCTGCTGCAATGGGGTCTATATTCGAGCTTTGAGGAGGTGTTGCTATATTTTTTGATAGATATCAAAATATTTTAAAGCAAGTGCTACCAGAAATTCTTGAAAAACATGTAACTACCTCTGAAATCTTGTCTATGATTTCGAAAATGTGTTGATACCAGCCCCGTATGGGGTTGAGAGTGGAGGGGAGTGAGGTGAAGCGTGGGAATGGAAAGTAAGAGAAAGGCATGGGAATGGAACAATAAGTGGGAGGAGTAAGTGCATTAAAATATATCACAATCGTAATCACGGAGTGGAGCGAAATGAATACGTTATCGGGGCGGAATTGTAATGTTATATATCGCAAACGCAAGATGGAGGGGTTATCATAAATCGGGGATCCGAGCTTATTGCATATTGCAATCAAATCATTATCACATTTCACAATCAGAGGAGGAAACATGGATGGTTAGCAATAGGATTTGCGATATGCGATAAGTGAAGACGTGGCACGGAAATGGGTCCTAGTGTTATCGCAATTGGGGATTTTTTGGAAGTGGCGGTAGATGATAACAAAGGAATTTTGAAATGGTGATTGCGAAATAAGGTAAGGTGGGTCCACAAAGTAATATGATAGTGCAGTATGACGTGGCAGTAGGTGGGTCCCACTGTTATCGCAATCGGGAATTTAAGGAGGCAGGAGTAGTTGAATGCATCGAGAATTTTCGATTTATGATGAAGTAGGTCCTATTAATGGTTTTAAAGAATAAAAGTGATAAATAATATATGTAATAAAGCAGCCCAAAGTGTAACAAAGGAGTTTTGAAGTGTTTAAACCCTACAGGAGCATAATAAAGGAACCCGACAGTGAGATAACATAATTGAAGTTGGAATGTTTAAAGTGGATTTAAATGGAATTTGAGCATTGGTTGTGTAACCTAAGCAAACAAATAACCAACCTTTTAATTTATCCTCCAATGAAAAATAACCATATTTCAGGTGAGAAACACCTCTTGTTTAACAGGTCTTAGATATTCGAATAGCAGTGCTTGTTTCACTTGAATAATGCTTCCTCTGTCTCCTTGTACCAATTTTGTAGGTAATTGCTACCTTTTGAAAAACACAGATATTCCCATGTTATTTGTAAAACCATAACTTTTGAATAAGATAGTTGCCTCTCAAGGAAAGAGCAGTTATCCCTGTGTTATTTTTAACAAAATTGATGATTCTATCATTCTGACTTTAGCCTCTGATTGGAAAATCATGGTGAATGAATAATATTTTTCAAGTTAAACTCATGAACTTAACCACCGAAAGCAGTTAAAAGAATTTTTTAAAAGAGACTTTACCCTAATGACTCTATAACCTAAAAAAACTATTGGACTCAGAATTATTTTTGGATCTTGTTAAAAGGTGATAAAGACTCATACATTTTGACTCTCTGGAGCTATCCACCATAGGTTAGGAGACAAGAGAGGATCAAAGACATGACTTACAATGATGACCAAACTTTAAATAATTTTGAAAAATTGCAGTGCTAACAGTGGCTCCTATTGGGGATGAAGTCCTCCCTGTGAGGCTTCGAGAACTGTAGATTTAGTGCCTTCACTTTCAGGACTTTTAAGTTTTATAAGCTAATGAGAGAAACTGAATTTTATTAACTAAAATGAAACTGACCCTATTTACAAACATAATCACCATTTGGCATGGAGTCTTATTGAAACAACACTCTAGATATTTACAATGGAGATACTAACTGAATCAACAAACAAATATATTTTTGAGATAATGACCATTGACTGGACCTCCAGTTAACTGATCATCATCTAAATGTTTCAGGAGAAAATTACTATTTTCTAGAACTTGAGCAAGATTAAATGGCCCAAACCACAAGTTATCAAACATACCATGCTTCCCATGGTCTTCTCTTCTTGTATCCCATCACAATACTAAATCATCTTCCCGAAATATCTGTTTTTTTGCCCTTCTGTCAAAGACAACTTTTACTTTGGATTTGTACCTCTATATTTTATCCATCAGGGACCCCCGGGTTTGATGAGCTTCTATCAGTCATAACATCCTTCTCTGAATGGGATTTGAATTATCAGTTTCATCTTGTAAAAAAATCATTATAGGAAGGGCCAATTGTAATGGACTCACAACATCAGCACCATAAACAAGTTGAAAGGGAGATACTCCAACTGATCTTTTACTAATCACCCTATCTGCCCAAAGATCATGAACTAGCTGAGTATCCCAATTTCTTTTGTTTTTTGTCATCATATATTTTATAATTCTTACCAGACATATATTCGATGACTCAGCTAGCCCATTACCCTAGGGGTACTAAGGTGTAGAATGATTCAAATAAATGTTATATTTCAGAAAAAATTGTTCATATTGGAAGATTTAAAATCCATTTCATTGTCAGTCACCAAATTTTGAGGGCATCCAAATATAAACATAATATTTAACAACAAAAAAATAATTATTACCATGTCAGTGGCGTTTATGGTTGGAATGGCCTCAATCCACTTAGTGAAGTATTCTGTGGTTGTATGAATGCACCTGTGCTATCGTGATGATGGTGGGTGAATCTCGCTAATGAAGTCTAGCCTCCACTACTGGAAAGGAGCATCTACTGAAATAGGAATGAGAGGTAGTGGGAGCAGCTTTTTCTTACCAAATTTTTTTTGACATTCATTGTAAGCTCTGACTTTAGCGAAAACATCAGAGAAAATATTTTTCCAATAATAACCAGCTCTTAAAATTTTATTTTTGGTTGCATTCCAATACAAATGTGCACCACATACCGCTACACGTGTCTTTGCTATAACTTCTTGTGAATTAACTTTGTTATCACTCTGTTAGATCTATAAGGTTGAAGAAGAAATCCCAACAGAGGTAACCATAGACCAATATTTTGGCTTGGTAGCCAGCCCTACCAAACCAGAAAGGGCTCTCTCCATAAAAATCACAGCCAAAAGGGTTGGATGAAAAGGTTTTAGGCTAGCTATGAAATGCATAAGTGTTTGTTTTGTTTTGATTGGGTTTGTTGGATGAGTAACTCTTCATAATTTGAAGTTTGATGTGTTTGTCATATGGAACTGAGTTGGCAGATTTTGGAAACTGAGTACTTATTACATATAATGTACATAAAATTACATAAATAAAAAATCAAATTACATCTCTGTTTTTTGGAATAAAATTACATTTCAGAATGAAACTCACACTTGAAATCAAAATTGCAACTTTGGAAACCATATTTACATGCTTGAAAATCCTCTTTATATGGTAAAGTGATATTATTTGGATCACTCTCATACTTTTGTTGAACTTATGCAATGAAATGATGTTTTATTTGGACCTTGAAGAATGAAACCTAGAGACCTAATGAAGACATTGAGTGACCAGACTTCATGGTGACCTGACTGACATAATGGCATGATGAAATGGACTTTCATGACTGAAGTATGCTCAGCAAGACATGAAAGTGGGCCAAAAATTATGAATCTTTGAGGAAAAGTGAATTTGTTTTACCAAGGCTACCATCAGTGAGTAAATGTTTGAATGAAGACCTAGGTGAAATGACAAAACTTTCTAAGCGGGACCCTAAAATGATATGAAAAGAGTTTTTTTGATCACTGATGGCAGGATGCAAATATTGACACTAACATCAGCCTTATTAGGGATTGCAGCTCCTTGGAGGTGTGAAGAACATCATAGACCAAGTGCCTAACCGTGTGGGCCAATGCGGTCAAAACTAAAACAATAACATGACTAAAAACTAATAACTCAGAAAAATAGACTAACTCAAGACAAACTCAGATGACTAAAAATTGACTCAATACTGACTTACTTGACTGAAAACTAAAATTTTGAAAATTGCAGAAATTCAGTGAAGCTCCATGGCCTTCACTTTGGGCTCTAAACTCCAGTGATTCTCTACTTCACACTTGCAGAAAATGTAACTGATATTTACAATAAAATTGGAAAATTGGTCGAGAAATTTGCTTAAGAAAAGATAGTGTTTCAAGAGCCTACCATTAACTGGTCCTCCTAAACGCTCTTTTCCATTCATCTCCTCAAGAAAATAAGCATTTTGTCCCTGACAAGCTGAAATATGATATGGCCTTTTCCATAAATTCTCAAATTTTCCATGCTTACCCTTTTCTTCATTTCTGGCATCCCAGTGGAGTACCACATCTCCAACATTGAAGTTGTCTTCCTTAATTTTCTGATCATAGATCTTCTTTATCCTGTCATGAATTTTTGAAGTATTTTGAAATACTTCATCTCTTTTATGTTGAAGGTGTACCATTTGATTAATACGATGTTGTATGTCATTTTCCTCTGTTGATCAGCAGTTGTCATTGATGTCAACCCAAGCAGCACCAAGGGCTAACCCAATATTGCATGGGAATTTTGACCTACCAAATTAATATATTATGGTTCAATAATGATTTTTATGGTTTCTACTTGTCGAGATGTTTCCATTGATATATGGCACGCCATGTAATTCTTCATGGTTTGAGAGATATTCATGTTTGAAGTTTGGACCCCCAGTTAGTGGGCTAAAACCCCATGGGGTTGGGGCATGGGTCATTGAAAAGTCATAATTAATATTTTATGAGCTCCGAAAATCCCTCCCATGCTCACTTGTTGAAGCCCCTCTCAACTTAAGCAGTCATATATATTGTGATCTTCATTTCCTCCTTAGGCAAGGCATTCGGTCATCTGAAACAGGTTCTCGTGGAATTTTCGCTCTAACTTTTTTTCTACGATGGATCAGAAGCTGAAATTTTTATGAGGCGAAGCCGAAATCCTGAGGAAGCTGTAGTAAAATTTTTAGATCAAGTTACACCACATTTTTGGAGATATGATCTGTGGAATTAAGGGTTTTTGCAAGCTCCTGAAATTCATCTCAAAGAAGTGACCTTGGTAAATTCGTCATAACTCTCTCTCTGAGTATCGGATTGGAATGTCATAAAAAGTGACGGATAGTGCACAGTCTGTCATTTTTTCTCTATCAATTTCAGAAGAAAATGAAAAAAAAGTGACACGTGGAACGCCGTACAAGTGCGCTCTACTGAAACAATCCATAATTAGGGAAGTGTGAGAAATTGGGTATAAATCTCTCTTGAAGAATCCAAATTGGGTCAAACCTATGTCATTAGAAAGAAGACTCAGAGGACTAATATATGACCAAAAATCAGATATTGAGGATCTGAAATTACAGAGATACACCAGATTCAATATCGAGCTCCTAGAAGGCAAGAAAAAGATAGATCATGTGTTGTCAAGGATTGCAAAGGACCAGAATTTCTATGGCATAAAAGAAAAGCAAGGTGCAGCAGAGGGTAGCAAGACAAGAGAAGAAACCAAGGTACATAACAGCAGCAAGAAGTTCATCATATGAAGTCTTCAAGTGGGCAGCACTGCATACAATCATTGTAAAGGTATCATTGTACTTGGTCATTGTAAATAAATTATTGTACAAATTGTACTAGTGTCTATCTGCCAAGGGTTGAAGAGGCAGTGTTCGGAGGTCTAGGATCATCATTAGGTGGTTGTGTCAAAGTTGGGGTTATGGTCTAGTATATCTTCTTCTTCTACATCATTCTATATCATTGTAAAGTGGACCATTTTCCCTGGTACGGAAGTCCATTCTTCTTTTATTCTTCTATAGGGTGGTAGGGTGGTGCTAGGGTGAGTTGTAGCTCATTGGGTGTTGGGGCATCCGTTCAGTTGGCTACTGAAGAATCTCGGGTGTTGGAGCGTCCATCCAGTGGGAGCTAGAGAAGAATGCTTCTCTAGATTCTAGGAAGTTGGAGCTTTATTTTCAATTGGAGTTGAATATTAAAGAATTATTAGAAAAGCATTAGGTGGTTTTTTTCCCGGAGTGGGTTTCCACCTTAAAAATTGTGTGCATTTGTGTTCCTCTTGTTTGCTGCTATCATTGTACAAACACTGATAATAATTGAAGATTAACTAATGCTCTAATTGAAAGAAATATTGATTCACCCCCCCTCTTAGTATTTCCAACAATTGGTTTCAGAGCTTGGTTCCTTCAATAGCAGTTTAACAACTGGAAGGAGGTCATGGAGTATACCAAGAATGGTGTACCTCTATTCAATGAAAATAATTATGCACTCTGGAAAGGAAGAATGGAGGTCTATCTCTTGGCACAAGGTTACAAAGTATGGGACACTGTTCAAAATGGATTTACATCAACGTGGATGAACAAGGTAAGAAGAATTTGGTAAATGATGCAAAAGCAAAGAATATTATTATCAGTGGACTTATTGAATCTACTTATCATAAGGTGTTGGGTTGTAAAACTACCAAAAATGTATGGGACAAGCTTGAGAATATATATGCAGGTGACTCAAATGTCAAAGAAGCAAAGCTTCAAATCTATAGAGAAAAATTTGAGCAACTCAGAATGAAAGAAGATTGCAACATTGCTACATACTTCCAATACGTTGATGAAATAACCAATACTCTGGAAGGATTGGGAGAGCCAATTGATGAGAAGACTATTATACAGAAGATTCTTAGAACTTTACCAAGGAGATTCAACCCAAAGGTATCGGTCTTAGAATACAGTGCAAATCTGGACAAACTCGGCAAGGAAGAATTACATGGAGTTCTCATAGCATATGAAATGAAACTTGATGAAGAAATTGGTACTTCAAATCTAGAAACTGTGTTTTTTGCATCTAAGAAAACCAATAAGGACAGACAACCTTCAATTGAAATGACATGCACCTGCAAGTGTAAAGAAAAGGGAGATGATGGAGAAGGTCTTTCAGATGAAGAATATGCTTACTTTACGAGAAAATTAAAACCTGGTAAGGGAAAATTAAAAGGTAAACTTCCATTGATATGTTTCGATTGTGGCGAGGTTGGGAATTTCGTAGAAAAATGTCCAAACAAAAGTGATGGAAACTCAAAAGGAAAGAAAGGCTTTAAGAAATTCAACAAGCAAGGAAAAAATAAAGGATCCAAAATGAACTTCCTCTCTAAAGAAGATAGCTCCTCATCCGATGAAGAAAGTGATAGCAAAGAAGAAGCCAATGACAAAGTATTGTTTATGGCCAAGCACAATAAACAAGAAGTATCAAACAGTGAAGAAGAAGGGTTGACCATAGAATAATTTTATGAAGAGGCAATCAAGCTTATAAAAGAGCTCAATTTTGAGAAGATTCATTTCAACACTCTTGAAGAACAATTTCAAGGTCTCAAAATTGAGGTTGAAGAACACAAATGTATTGAAGAGTCACTTCAAAAGAAGTTGGAAGAAAGCAACCAAGAAAGGGAAGCATTAGAAGCCGAAGTAGTCTCGCTGCGTAAGGAAGTGAAGAAGGGAAAAATTGTCCAAAACTATGCCAACAGCTCAAGGGCATTGGAAGAACTCATCAACAATCAACGACAGAACTGGTCTCAGTTACAAAGAAGAAGAAGCAGGACCTTCTACAACAAAATACAATGAGCCTATGAGATCTGACATACATGAAGACTTCATTGGACAAGATTCGCAAGCACATCCTTGGAAGACAATTCCTCGACAAAGATTTTCATCGAGGTACCAACATATTTTTCATGGCTATTGTTATTCATGTGGAAAATTTGGTCATAAATCTATAGAATGTCGCACGTACCCTATGAACCAATACAATTCCAAGAGATTCTTCAAATATGAACCTCCCAGGGCTCAACGAAACATCAATAGATTTGAAAATTTAAGAAATAATATGGAATGTTACAAATGTTAGAACTTTGGACACATAGCCAGAGACTGCAGACTTGAAAATCCTCCAGAAGAATCTTCGAAGCCACAGAATGAACGAACATGGAAGAAAAACAAGACTGATAATTGTGCTCTCGCTCTCAAGGCTCAAAAAAGAAAGATGTGTGGTATGTTGACAGCAGTTGCTCAACGCATATGACTGGAGATAGAAGGAAATTTGTATCTCTGAAAGAGAAGAAGGATGGAACCATATCCTTTGGAAATGATGGATCTTAAAATGTTATAGGATCAGGTACCGTCACTCTCGGAAGAAACGATGTTATAGCCAAGAATGTTCTATTGGTCGAAAACATGAATCACAATTTGCTCAGTGTTGGGAAAATGTGTGATCAAGGACACACAATGCTATTCAAATCCACAAAATGTGAAATCAGGAAAGGCAAGTATGGTAAAATTGTGGCTACAGCAAGTCGAGCTCCAAACGACATATATGTTCTGGATGAAGCAACTAAAGCATGTCTACTAGCTAAATAAGATGAAATTTGGTTATGGCACAAACGAATGGGTCACATAAACTTTGAAAATCTTGTCAAGATAAGAAAAAAGGAGGCAGTACAAGAAATGTTGAAAATCTCAAAACCTTCCAACACACTATGTGAGGCATGTCGGCATGGCAAGCAGAAAAAAGTCCAATTTAAAACAAAAGAACACTTTTCATCACATCCATTGGAATTGATACATACTGATCTATGTGGTCCTGTGAGAACAAAAGGCTTAGACGGAGAATTATATTTCATGTTGATGATAGATGACTATACCAGGATGACAGCTGTCAGTTTCCTAAAGAAAAAATCTGAAGCATTTGAGTGCTTGAAGATCTACAAGGAGTTGGTTGAAAATGAAACTGAATTGAAAATAAAGTGTTTAAGATCAGATAATGGTGGAGAATTCACTTCCAAATTATTTCAGCAATACTGTGACGAAAATGGAATAAAAAGGAAATTTTCAATAGCACGAACACCTCAACAAAATGGAGTTGCTGAAAGAAAGAATAGAACTGTACAGGAAATGGGTAGAACAATATTGAAGGACTCAAAATTGGATGAAAAATTCTGGGTTCAAGAAATTGATACGACAGTCTTCATTATCAACCGAAGTCTTCTCAGAAATAAATGCAACAAGACTCCATATGAATTATGGAAAGGAAAACCAACTAATGTAAAATATTTCAGAATATTCGGAAGCAAATGTTATATCAAAAGAGAAGATCAAAATTTGGGTAAGTTTGAATCACGTGTTGATGAAGGTATCTTTGTTGGTTACTCACGCAAAATAAAGGCCTATAAATGCTATAATCTAAGACGAAAACAGATAGTGGAGAGCATAAATGTTACATTTGACGAAGATGGTGTTCTAGCAAGTGATGATGAGGATATAGAATCTTTGAAACTTGAGACAAAGGCTGAAAAAGACACAGTTAAAATTGTAGAACAGGAAGCAAATATCAACGAGGAAGAAGCAAAACAATGATCTTCAAGATATACCAGAACAACAACAACAAGCTCCTCCAAGGAGAACAAAAGAGTGGATTCAAAAGAACCATCCATCAAATCAAATCATTGGTGACATAACTGAAGGTCGACAGCTTCGTTCATCACAAAAAGCTCACGTTGCTTTTCTAGAAACCTTTGAGCCTAGTAGTTTTGAGGAAGCTAGCCAAAATGAACATTGGGTAGCAGCTATGAATGAAGAATTGGATCAAATTGAGAAGAATAACACCTGGGAATTAGTTCCACGACCAAAATATAAAAATTTCACTGGGACTAAATGGGTGTTCAGGAACAAATTGAATGAAGATGGGCAGGTTACCAGAAACAAATCAAGATTGGTTTGCAAAGGCTATGCACAAGTGGAAGGAATTTATTTCGACGAAACATTTGCACCAGTTTCCGGAATGGAAGCCATCCGAATGTTTCTCGCCTATGCATGTTCAAGAAAAATCAAAGTCTACCAAATGGATGTTAAGTCAGCATTTCTGAATGGAGAATTAGAAGAAGAAGTTTACATCGGACAACCTGAAGGTTTTCTACTATCACAAAAAGAAGACTATGTCTGCAGGTTAAAGAAGGCTCTATATGGTCTCAAGTAGGCTCCCAGAGCATGGTATGCTTGTCTTGATGGATATCTACGTCAACAAGGGTTCAAGAAAGGTACTTTTGATAGCAATCTTTATGTACAAATAGATAAAGATAATTTAACAATTGTTGAGGAATACGTGGATGATATAATATTTGGTAGAAATGATGATCGACTAAGTAAGAACTTTTCTACAAAGATGCAAAGTGAGTTTGAAATTTCTTTACTTGGTGAGTTGACATACTTCTTAGGGCTTCAAATATCTCAGCAAGAGAAAGGAATATTTATATGTCAAGCCAAGTACATCAAGGAAATGCTCAAGAAATTCAAAATGGAAGATTGCAAACCCGTCCTTACTCCAATGGTAACATGTTGCAAATTGAGCATAGACAACTCATCTAAGGATGTGGATCAGAAGTTGTACATATCTATGATTGGTAGTCTTCTATATGTAACAGCCTCTTGGCCAGATGTTATGTAAGCAGTTGGACAAGTAGCAAGATTCCAAGCAGCACCAAAAGAATCACATATTATTGCCATCAAAATAATTCTTCGATATCTAAAGGGCACAGAAGAATATGGCCTGTGGTATCCCAAGGGCAACAATCTCATTATTTAAGCCTTTACAGATGCAGATTGGACAGGAAGTGTTGATGATCGTAAGAGTACTAGTGGAGCAGAATTCTATCTAGGTCTAGGTGGTTGTCTCGCATCATGGTTGAGCAAAAATCAAACTTCAATCTCGTTATCTACAGTGGAAGAAGAATACATTGCAACATCATCATGTTGTACTAAAGTCCTTTGGATGAAACAAAATTTGCAATATCTTCAAGTACAATTCAGTGATCCTATTCCCATATTATGTGACAACACTAGTGCCATCAGCATCTCCAAGAATCCTGTCATGCATTCAAAAACAAAACAAATTCCAATCAAATATCATTTTGTTAGAGAACAAGTCGCTGAAAAGAATATCAAACTTGAGTATGTTTGTACAAAAGAACAAATTGCTGATATCTTCACTAAACCTTTACCTCGTGAAGCATTTGAATATCTTCGTCAAAAGCTTGGGATTCTCCCAAGTTCTCATTAGATTTTCCTTTTTCAAGAATATAAAGCGGGAGTGGAAGTGTGTACAGGTCTGCAGGACGATTGTGTGTCAGCGGCAGTGGAAGTGTGTACAGGTCCGCAGGATGGTTGTGTTTCAGGGGGAGTTACCCTTTGCCATTGATGTCAAAGGGGGAGAGTATGTTGTAGGAAGAGGTGTCATGATCGCAGGGGGAGTACTCGTGTTGCCATCAATGCCAAAGGGGGAGATTGTTGATCAACGGTTGTCATTGATGTCAACCCAAGCAGCACCAGGGGCTAACCCAATATTGCATGGGAATTTTGACATACCAAATTAATATATTTTGGGTCAATAATGCTTTTTTTGGTTTCTACTTGTCTAGATGTTTCCGTTGATATATGGCACGCCATGTAATTCTTCACGGTTTGAGAGATATTCATGTTTGAAGTTTGGACCCCCAGTTAGTGGGCTAAAACCCCATGGGGTTGGGGCATGGGTCATTGAAAAGTCATAATTAATATTTTAAAAGCTCCAAAAATCCCTCCCACATTCACTTGTTGAAGCCCCTCTCAACTTAAGCATTCATATATATTGTGATCTTCATTTCCTCCTTAGGCAAGGGATTCGGCCATCTGAAACAAGTTATCGTGGAATTTTCACTCTAAAGTTTTTTCTACGATGGGTCAGAAGCTGAAATTTTTATGAGGAAAAGATGAAATCCTGATGAAGCTGTAGTAAAAATTTCAGATCAATTTGCACCATATTTTTGGAGATATGATCTGTGGAAGTAAGGGTTTTTGCAGGCTCCTGAAATTCATCTAAAATAAGTGACCTTGGTAAATTTGTCATAACTCTCTCTCTGAGTATCGGATTGGAATTCCATAAAATGTGACAGATAGTGCACAGTTTTTAATTTTCTCTCTATCAATTTCAGAAGCAAATGAATAACCAGTGACACGTGGCACGCCGTACAAGTTCGCTCTGCTGAAACAGTCCATAATTAGGGCAGTGTGAGAAATTGGGTATAACTCTCTCTTGAAGAATCAAAATTGGGTCAAACCTATGGCATTGGAAAGAAGACTCAGAGGAATATTACAAGACCAAAAATAAGATATTGAGCATCTGAAATAACAGAGATACACCAGATTCAATATCGAGCTCCTAGAAGGCAAGAAAAAGATAGATCATGTGTTGTCAAGGATTACAAAGGACCAGACTTTCTACGGCATAAAATCAAAACAAGGTGCAGCAGAGGGTAGCATGACAAGAGCAGAAACCAAGGTGCATAATAGCAGCAAGAATTTCATCATATGAAGTCTTCAAGTGGGCAACACTACATACAATCATTGTAAAGGTATCATTGTACTTAGTCATTGTAAATACATTATTGTACAAATTTTACTAGTGTCTATCTGCCAAGGGTTGAAGAGGCAGTGTTGGGAGGTCTAGGATCATCATGAGGTGGTTGTGTCAAAGTTGGGGTTATGGTCTAGTATATATTCTTCTTCTACATCATTCTATATCATTGTAAAGTGGACCATTTTCCCTGGTACGGGAGTCCATTCTTCTTTTATTCTTCTATAGGGTGGTAGGGTGGTGCTAGGGTGAGTTGTAGCTCATTGGGTGTTGGGGCATCCGTTCAGTGACTACTGAAGAATATCGGGCATTGGAGCGTCCATCCAGTGGGAGCTGGAGAAGAATGCTTTTCTAGATTCTAGGAATTTGGAGCTTTATTTTCAATTGGAGTTGAAAATAATTATTAGAAAAGCATTAGGTGGTTTTTGTCCCGGAGTGGGTTTCCACCTTAAAAATTGTGTGCATTTGTGTTCCTCTTGTTTTCTGCTATCATTGTACAAAAACTGATAATAATTGAAGATTAACTAATGCTCTAATTGAAAGAAATATTGATTCACCCCCCTCTCAGTATTTCCAACATCCTCAGTCCCCACTTCTTGCAACAATTTCATTACCGGGGCTACTAATGATGAATGAAACATAGTATCAACACTGTACACAACTTGAAAAGGAGAAATACCAATAGACTTCTTATTACTCACCAGATATTTCCACAATGAATTGATCAGATTGTTATGCGAATTCCTTTTATTCTCCTCTAACATTTTCTAAATGATACTAATCAAGGATTTATTAGAGGACTCCACCAATCCATTACCTTGCAGGTAGTAGGTTGTAGAGTGTCCCAAATTAATGTTATATCTGTCACAAAACTCAGTCATCTTCTTAGACTTGAATTTTGTCGCATTAGCTGTGATAATTTTAGTAGGACAACCAAAACAGGAAAAAATATTAGTTTCTAAAAACTGAATAATGACAGAATCTATTTCTTGCCTGGTTGGGATCACTTTGATCTAATTTTTAAAGTAATCCATGGTTGTCAATAACCACTTGTGTTGTGTGGATGATGTTGGGTGAATCTCGCCTATGAAATCTAAGTCCCACTACTGAAATGGTGTATGTACTGAAATAGGTTGAAGAGGTAACGGGACAAGCTTTCTCTCACCCTAAAAAACTTGACATTCATAACAGCTCATTACTGCTTTGTAAACATCTGCAAAAAGTGTCGGCCAATAATATCCTACTCTCTATATTTTATAGGCCGTGGAATTCCAATATAGGTGGCCCCCACAATCTCCTTTGTGGAAGTTATTCATCACTTAGATTCTTCTTCGACCAAACAGTTCAACAACACACCTCTAGGATCCTTCCAATAAAATGCATCTTTTAGTATTCAATATTTTGAAGCTTTGAGTTTCAAAGATTTTCCTTGACTCTTAGTCATGCCTACAGGATTATTTAGGTTTTGAAAAACATAAACAATATCATAATATTGTGGAGATGACAAAAAGAAATCGGATACTTGAATGAGATTCACTTCTTCTTCATTTTCGGACAAGGTTGAAATCAAGTTGATGTCAAGAGAATGAAGATTTGACTTAGCCATGAGCTTCGCTAAGCCCTGAAATTTGATTAGCTTGGCGAGCTTGATCTCAAGGTCATATTCTAGTAAATCTCCTATCCATCTACCTCTCCTACCTTCTGGGGTTGTCTGCATGAGAACTTATTTCACAGTTGCATTAGGTACATCGACAAGAGTATGTGAATGTAATATGTAAACTCTGAAATATTTCAGCACTTTAACCAAATCCAGAGCCTGTTTCTCTATGATTTTGTAGCAAAGGGTTGCATCTCTGATATTGCGACTACAGAAAGAAATTGGTAGCTATGTTTTATCCCTTTTTTGCATCAAGACTGTTGCCATCGTGTGCTCAGAAGAAACTAAGAATATTATGAAATAACTAGTATAAGAAGGACTTATCAAAACCAGGGCAGTAGTCAAGGAAAACTTAACTGAATGGAAGGATTTTTGGGCATCTTCAGACCACTTCACATCACTGTCTTTTTTCAACGTATTTGTCAATTATCTAAGATGATCTGCTAAATTAGGAATGAATCTACGTAAGAAATTCATCTTACTGTGGAATGCTTGTACTTCATTTTTCTGTGAGGGAAATCAATCTGCTGAATTGCTTGAACATGGGAAGGGTCAATCCGGATCCCATCCTTGGAGATGATGTGACCAAGGCGTTTTCCCTCCTCCATGGAAAAAAACATTTCTTTGGGTTGAGAGATATTCCAAACTTCCTGCATCTCTCGAAAAAAATTCTTAAATGGTGCAAATGTTCATCATCAGAATGTGAAAAAATTGTCAATTCATCTAAATAAACAACCAGGAAAACGTTTTTTTCATTGGCAAACGCTATGTCCATGGCCCGCTGGAATGTGGCCCTTGCATTTTTCAAACCAAATGGCATTTTTGCATATTTGAACGTTCCCTAAGGTGTATTAAATGTTGTCTTGTCCTGATCATCCTCGTGCACCAAAATTTGGTTGTACCCCGAATATCCATCCAACAGTGACATCAGGGAAGAACTGGCAACTCTTTGAAGTATATGGTCCATCTTCGAAAGTGGATAGCTGTCATTGGGGGACACTTTGTTGAAGTTTCTAAAATCCATGCAGAGCCAGATTTATCCAGTCTTATTTCTCACTGGGACAAACTTTGAACTCCAATCAAAGAATCTGATCGAGACAATAATACCAGACTTGAAAATTCTATTTACCTCTTTTTCAATTGATGGCAGCAATATGGGATTTATCCTTCTCAAATTTTTCCTAAAGGGATTTTGAGCGAACTTGATCGGAATAGTGTGTTCACTGATGTTCTTGTCATACACCTTTAAATATGTATATTCCCATGTGAAAACATCAAAATATTCATAAAGTAATTTAACATATTCAACCTTTACTTCGGGAGATAAGGATTTAGATAGTTTAACCATATTTGGTTTTTCAGTTGTCCCAATGTTTACATCTTCAATGCCCTTTTCTGTAGGCATCAATGTAGGCTTCCATGATATGTCATCTTGGTCAAACAATTCTTCCAAAGGTATGAGACCTTTTGGAATATTGTTGACTTTTAGCTATAGTTTATCCATCTGGGTTTCTTCTATATCCTGGTCATCTTTATCAAAAATTTGATCTATAGAACAATTCTCAAATTATTCTTCACCTTGGAGAAAGTTATATATCTTCTTATCATCCCAGAAAACTTTCTAATAATGCAAGTTACTAGGAACAGTGGGCCGGTGTTTCACATGAATCTCAAACTTCCTGTTTGAAAAGATGGGGATCTTAAAATTGGTTGCAGCTTTAGCCAATGAATCTGTGATAATATTTTGATTCCTTGGCACCATTGTAAGCATACACTCCTAAAACATATTCAAAATATCTAGTACAACATTCCTATATTGTCTCATTCGAGAATGGTTAGCTTGATATTCACCTATAACTTGCTTGATCACAAGTTTTGAATCACCATACACAACAATCCTTATTGCACCCAGTTTCTTCAAGATCTTTAGGCCAATAATCAATGCTTCATACTTGGCTTCATTGTTAGTGAAATCAAAAGCTAACTTATAAGAGCACAATCTAACATTTGTAGGGACCTTATTCTGCTGATGAAAAGGGTTGTGGACCCAGATTATAATGCATGCCCCATATTTCCCTAAGGCACCATCAAAGTCCATGGACCATAGACCATTCTCATCCTCCAAATGATCAAACTTTGATTTATGTTTTGGCTCAATTTTCTGAACTGTCTCTTCATGCTTTTCCAGACTTTCTTCCACTTTATCCAATGGTTGTTATGAATTTTTCACTGCTTCCTTTGATTGTCATTCTAAACTTTTCAATGCTTCATCTTATTTTTGTTATAATGAACTAGACAGATTCATTTTTTCTTTTTCTATAACTTTTGTAATACAATTATGGATCTCTGGAACATCTTCTATGTCTACTAGCTAGCTATCTGCATCATTTAAGCTGCTATCATTAAACAAAATGAATGAATCTAAATTTGTATATACAGTGTTTATTGGATGATTGTTAGGATTTTATTTGCTTGTGATCATATATTTCATCTTAGTTTCATGGTATAATTTTCGCAATGGCCCGAAAACAGGGATAGTTGCATAAGAAAAGTCTAATTGCAATGTGCCTCGTAATTCCCACCCCCCCAAGGATCTTGACAGCAACATGAAAAACCATGGTGGTATGTCAGCTACCACCACATCCATTAGAACATTCTTTGCTAGAATCTACTCTAGGGAGACTACCAAATATTTTATCAGGCCAATAAAATGGACTCTACCTGAATTGAAGGAGTATAATTCATGGTAGGGACAAGTAATGTCAAGGCCCCAACTTCTCCATTATGGCTTTTGGCATTATATTGTGGGAGGCTCCGGAGTCTAACATGGAATTATGTAAAATACACTAGTGGATTATTAGACTCAAGTAAAAAGGTGGAACCTCGTTATCTTCTAATTGACCATAAATAGTAGGACCACATATGAGTTCTGGCTTATCATATTCGACATTTACCATGTTGGAAAAAGGATCTACTTTAATAATCTTGGTAACATGGGACTTATACTGGTTATTATTAACAAGCTTGGTTAAAGGAATAGACACTTTTAACTTTGAAATTTATGTTTCTAGACTGAAGAGAGTGGTTTTTTCTACCTATTCAATGAAGATGTCTCGTTGTCCAGCATGGTCCTTTGATGGAATTTCTTTATTCTCATTGTCCTTTTCCTTATTTGATGAACTTGTGGATGGCTAATTTACCTTATTCAGATTTGTGACCATAGGCTCTTTTCCCTTACTCTGATTTCTTGGAGGATTTTGCCTTTTTTGAGTGTCTTTCTGCTGATATGCTCTCTTCTAAATGGGATTAACCAGCACATCTCTACTTCTCAATGACATCTGTATTTTTTGTGAACTAAGTGCATTTAAGTACCCCCGATGGTAATCCTCTAACTCAGTTTCTAATTCATGATCATTGTCAAGGATAAAATCTTCATCTTTAGGTTGATCTTTCTTTTCAAAATACTCCTCATCTTCAGTAAAAAACATAGGAAGATCATCAGCTTTGAAAAGGAGGTTTTCCTCAAAAATTGTGTCTTCATCTTCTTCTTCTCCTTGAGCATAGTTCTGCTGCAAGGGTGTCCTAATTTGTTGTTTTTGTTGTGGTGGTTGTTCAGGAGCTCGTTGTTATCTCTGCTTGATCCTTAAATGAGGTTGTTTTTGACCTCTATAGTTAGGATTTATAACTTCAGGCTGTCTCTCCGTGACGGAAATCCCTTCAACCATAATTTCAATAGTTCTTATCAATGTATCCATCTTAGCATCGGAAGATGAGGTGGATGGCTCATCTTTAATAGTAAATCTCCTCTCATTCCTAGCTCTAGCTCTCTTCATCAGCAGATTTTCTTCAATGCTGACCACATTCTTTTGCATATCCTCCAACGTAGCTGGATTTATTTCCCTTCATTGGTAAGCCATGTTAGGATCAAATGAATCTGGATAACATATGAGAGCTAAGCCTGGAGGAGGCTTGATCTCAATGGGAATTACATTGTAAATTATATTAAAGGGAGTATTGAAATCTTGGAATGATTCATTAAGATTTCTTTTAATGTTCTCATACTCAGCAAGAAACTATAAGTGATTTTTCTTTACCTCCCACTGGGCTATAAAAAATCAATGAGTCGGTCTAGAGTGGCAATAGAATTATAAGTCACATACCTAAACCAAAATTTTATATCTCCAGAGAAGCTCTGGGCTATAATCCTCATTTTTTCATTGTTAGCATCAACTTACTCCAAATCTATGAAGTTAGTGACCTTAAAAAATATTTTGTCTTGCATACATGGTAGAGTTTTCATCAAAAAAGGGGAGTATTTGGCCATAACCCTGAGGGAAGTCATTCAATTTGGCAGGTAAGATAAGTGGGGAAAATCTTGCCACGATTCCTGTTGAGTGAAGTGATAGATTGAAAATAGGAGGGATTGGATGAATAGGTAACAGAACATAAGTTGTAGGTACTGAAGTAATAGGTATGAATGATGAGGTCGAAGGTGCAGATGAAAAAAATACAATTGATTGAGTTTGAGTTTGAGTTGAGACAGAAATTTCCTCTTGATAGTAGAATTGGATCCAATCTTCGATGTCAAGGTCAAATTCGGTCTTAATCTCTTCAAAAAACCAATCTTTTAGAGGACTGAGGTCTAATTCAGACAATGACTTAACCTCAGATAATATTAAAGGATAAAATACTATGTTGGATAAAGAGGTTTCAGACTTGAATTTAAACAATGACAATTAAAATATTAGATCATATGGTATATCTTCAAGAGAAATTAGTTTAGCAGGTAGAGAAACTGATCTTACCAATGGAACTGGTCCTGACTGAATGTTTGTAGTTTGATATATATGCCTTCAAAAAATATTCTCTAGATCATCTACTGGATCAAATGGATCAACTGGATCAACTAGATCAGGATCAAGATTTTCTCTGGTATACCTTCTCGAAGCCAGCTCTACAATATTAGCACTGCAATTATCGAATCATCCTTTCTGAAACTTAACCCTATCATCCAAAAGATTAAATTCCAAAATTTCTTGTCGTACACCCAGGGAAAATAAATCTTTCGTTCACCGGCAATGGTGCTAGTATGTTATCACTCTGCCAGATCTCTAAGGCTGAAGAAGAAATCCCAACCGAGGTAACCACAAACCAATATTTTGGCTTGGTAGCTAGCCCTACTAAACCGGAGAGGGCTCCCTCCACAAAAATCACAACCAAAAGGGCTGGATGAAATAGTTTTTGGCTAGCTATGAAATGCAGAAGGGTTTGTTTTGTTTTTATTGGGTTTGCTGGATGAGGAACTCTTCATACTTTGATTTTTGATGTGTTTGTCATATGGAACTGAGTTGGAAGCTTTGGGAAAATGAGTACTTATTACATATAATGGACATAAAATTACATAAATAAAAAATAAAATTACATCTCTGTTTCTTGGAATAACATTACATTTTGGAATGAAACTCACACTTGAAATCAAAATTACAACTTTGGAAACCATCTTTAAATGCTTGAATATCCTCTTTAGATGGTAACAATATATTATTTGGATCAATCTCATACTTTTGCTGACCTTATGCAATGAAATGGTGTTTTATTTGGACCTTGAAGAATGAAACCTAGAGACCTAATGAAAACTTTGAGTGACTAGACTTCATGGTGACCTGACTGACCTAATGACATGATAAAATGGACTTTCATGACTAAAGTATGCTCAACAAGACATGAAGGTGGGCCATCAAGTATGAATTTTTTAGGAAGAGTGAAATTTTTTGACTAGGGCTACCATCAGTGAGTAAATTTTTGAATGAAGATCTAGGTGAAATGAAAAAAAATTATAAGAGAGGCCCTAAAATGATATCAAAAGAGTGTTTTTTATCACTGATGGCATGCTGAAAATACTGACACTAACAAGTTTCATCTAAACATCTCAAAAAAACTCCTACAGGGTCTTTCCAATAAATATGATTCTCCATTATGCAATAATTGACAGACTTTAGTTTAAAATCCCTTCTCTTTGATTTTTCCATTTATGGAGGACAACTGAAATTTAAACAAAAATACACTATATCCTTATACCAATTGGTATAAAATATTTCAGGATAATCAGTTGTACCTTCGTTAGCTATTTCTTCAACGATCTCCATATTCATATTTAGATCTTTTCAATTTGATTGTGCCATCAAGCGGGCTAACTTTGTCCCTTTATCAACTTAGTAGGTCTGATTTCAATAGAAAATTCCAGAATATTTTTCAACCATCTTCCCCTCCTACCATCTGTGTCGGCCTGCAACAATACATCCTTGATAGTAATATTTGGCACAAAAGAAATCACCTTAGAATGCAGTACATAAATATGAAAAGACTTCAAAGCCTTCACCAGTGCATATGCTTGTTTCTCAACCAAGCTTTAATTTAACTCAACATCCCTTAATGCATGGCTGAAAAAAGAAATTGGCTGCTCTGAGCCTTCCTTGTTCTTTTGAAGTAAAATTGTTGCAATAGTTTTCTTCAGAAGCATATGAAACAGTCAGAAAAAATTTCTCAAAATAAGGTTGATTAACACTAGGGTTTCTGTCAAAGAAGATTTGATTGCTAAGAAAGAATTTTTTGCTTCATATTGCCACCTGAACTCTGCATATTTCTTCAACAAGACATTTATATGCTTAATTAATTCTGCAAAATTTGGAACAAAACGCCTCAGAAAATTAATCTTACCTAAGAATGACTGTAACTATTTCTTATTTTTGGGTAAACCAATTTTATGAATTGCTTCAACTCTCCCAGGTTCAATGAGAAAACCATTTCTTAATAATATATGTCCCAGCATTTTTCCTTCTTGAACAACAAAGGATGATTTCTTTGGGTTTAAAGATAAACCAAATTTCCTGCATTTATCAAACACGTGTTACAAATGTTTTAAATGGTCATGATCAGATTTTGAAAACACTGTTATGTCATCTAAATAAATGACAACAAATCTGTCATTTTCCATTTCAAAGGCAATATCCATTTCCCGTTGAAATGTTGCACTTGCATTCATTAAACCATAAGGCATCTTATTGTACATAAAATTCCTTGAGTGTTAAGTCTCTATATTACTAGTATAGTCCCTTATTATTGTTAGTATAACCCCCTTATTATTATTGTTGTACCCCTGTAACCCCCATATTGTTATTATTGTGCCCTTACATTATTATTGTTAGGTCCACTAGGATTACATTATGGCCCCATGGACTTCTATATATAGAAAGGAGGTTTTGTCATTTGTATCATCCAAGAATTGTTCATTTATGTAATGTATTGGAGGCTGCCCCCTCGAAGTGGCTTATTTCTAAGGCATTGATATATCTTTTCTTCTATTTTTGGGAGATGGTTTCACAACATTTGGTATCAGAGCTTTGAGATTCTAGGGTTTCGCTGCTCCAAATAGGTCATCGTAGCATTTTCTCTATAACTTTTTTTCTACGAAGGTTTAGAATTTGAAATTTTTAGAGTTCGAAGCCAAAATCCTAAGGAACATCGTCACAAAATTTTAGATCTTTTTTCACAATATTTTCGGAGATATGATCTGTGCAAGTTAGGACATTTTGCAGGCTCTTGAATTTAACCTAAACAGGTCATCGTGGTATTTTCGTAATAAAGTTTTTTCTACGAAGTTTCAGAAGCTGAAATTTTTAGAGTGCAACGCTGAGGAACATCATCACAAAATTTAAGATATTGGTTCGCAATATTTGCGGAGATATGATCTGTGGAAGTTAGGCCTTTTTCAGGCTTCTAAATTTCATCTCAAAGAGGTGATCGAGGGAAAATATTCATAGCTCTCTCTCTCAGCATTGGATTGGAATGTTGTAAAATGTGGCTACAAGTACACGGACTGTATTTTTTGTTCTATCAATTTTAGAGCCAAAGGAGTAAAGAGTGACACGTGGCAAGTCGTACAAGTTTGCTCTACTGAACTAGTCCAAAATTGGGTCATTGTGGGATATTTGACATAACTTTGCCTTGAAGAATCCAAATCCGATCAGACCAGTGGCATTTGAAAGAAGATTCAGAGGCCTACTATAGGGCTTAATTTCAGATATTTAGGATCCAAAATTATATAGATAATTCAATTTCAATATCAAGCTCCTCAAAAGCAAGTAAAAGGTGTGTATTTTTTTTCCAAATTGCATAAATCTTGTTTGAAGAATCAAGTTGAATTGATTTCAAGGGAATATTGTAGAATATATATCAATATTGGATCCTAAAATGGCCCCTAAAAAAAATAATTCCACACCCATTAAGCCCTCATAAATCTATACTATGACACATGAAGAGGAAGAATTGCAGTATGAGATATCGAAATTACAGTACCAAGTGCAACAAATTTCAATCTTACGAAGAGCAATCGAAGATGACATAGATGGTTTAAAAGCAGAAATGGAGGCTAAGTTGTATGGTTTTACGAATAAAATGAAATCTAATATGGATGATAAAGTAATGGAAGATCACATAGAGCATCAACAACAAGTTCTCCAACTCTCAAAGGATAACCTAACTTTGGTGCAGAATCAAATGAAACAATAGGAATATCAACATCACATCGAAAGAAGTTATGAAGCAGTCATAGAAACAAGAACTCGAAAAGTACGATCAATTTCAGAGTATCTCAACAAGTGGAAGAACTTTCCTGTAGAATTTTCCACATGGGAGGATGAGAATTTTATACAGAAGCATCAAGAAATAATCAAGCGTTGAGGACAACACTTGTTTGAAGGAGAGGGGCATGTTAAGTCTCTATATTACTAGTATAGTCCCTTATTATTGTTAGTATAACCCCCTTATTATTATTGTTGTACCCCTGTAACCCCCATATTGTTATTATTGTGCCCTTACATTATTATTGTTAGGTTGGCTAGGATTACATTGTGGCCCCATGGACTTCTATATATAGAAAGGAGGTTTTGCTATTTGTATCATCCAAGAATTGTTCATTTATGTAATGTATTGGAGGTTTCCCCCTCGAAGTGTCTTATTTCTAAGGCATTGATATCTCTTTTCTTATATTTTTGGGAGATGGTTTCACAACATTGAGGGTGTTTTAAAAGCAATTTTCTCCCTGTCTTGTTTGTCAACTGAAATTTTATTGTATCCTGAAACACCATCTATCATTGACAATCTCTTTGAACCTACAAATTTTTGCAAAATATGATCCATTTTGGGCAAAGGATAGTTATCCTTCAGTGAACACTGGTTCAAATTACGAAAATCAACGCAAATTCTGATTTCACCATTCTTCTTTCGAACCGGTACTATATTAGCTACCAAATTGGAAAATATTAAAGGAAGAATTATCTTGGCTTCCCATATTTTTCTGATTTCTTTTTCAATAATAGGGAGCAACATAGGATTGATATGCCTTATCTTCTGTCCCACATGTTTTGATTTTTATTTAAGCCGGATTTTATGTTCCATTATGATTTTTTCATATGTCTTCAAATCACTCTAATATCAAGAAAAAATTTCTACATACTGCTTCAGCAACTTGACATATTTTGTTCTAGTTTCTTGAGGAAGAAATTTAGAAACTCTAACATATCTATGCTGATTTTCGGTACCAATGTTGCAATCAATTGTACTTTCTCCATCCTTATTTCTATCAGGCTTTAAAAAGACATCATTATTATAATAAAACCTCTCTAAAAGAACCAAGCCTTTAGGAATGAATTTTGTTTTCAGATCAATAATGACTTTTCCAGCCAAAGTCTTTTTGAATGACTTATTGCTCTGACTTTCAGTTGTGTCTTGTTCATTCTTAAATTGAATGTATGAAAAATCCTCTATACATTCTAAGAACTTTTGAATTTCTTTACCATCTTCAAACACTTTCTAGTATTTGATATTGTTAGGGATGAAAGGTCTCTTTTTAATCTGAATATCATAGGTTACTTTGACATTAAGAGGGACCTTAAAATTACTAGCAACAATGGTCAATGAATCTGCCATTTCATTTTCTTCACTAGAAACAAAATTCCAATTGAATGATGAAAAATAATGTTCAATCAAATCCCAAACTTTATCTATATAATTCTTCAATTTTGAATTTTTTACTTGATAATTATCTTTCATCTGATGTTCCACCAACTCTGAATCACCAAAAACGATCAACTGCTCTGCTCACAAATATTTTTCTGCCTTCATTCCCAAAATCAGTGCTTCATATTCAGCAGTGTTATTAGTAGTGACAAATTGTAATTTATATGATAAAGTCACTACCTTCTAAGTAGAATAAATAAGAACTATACCAGCCCCTTATCCCTCTCATGATGAGGCTCCATCAAAATATAATTTCCAAATCTGTCCTACTTCTGAATCCCACTCTTTTGATATGAGTAGTTGTTTTCTACTAATTTCAGGCTGAAAAGTGTTGTCATCAGCAGCAAGGTGTAGAATAGATGATCCCAACTCTTTCTCCTCTGCATATATATGATGATTTGAGGGATTTTGTTGATCACTTGTGATATAAGCCATTTGTGTTTCTCGATAGAGCCTCATAAATTCTCCACCAAAGACTGGGATAGAATCGTATGTCATATCCATTCGAAGAGTGTCGCTCAACTTTTTGGACCAAGATCTGGAAAGAAGCATTCCAAATCTTGATGGTATATCAGCAACCACTATGTCCATCACTAGACTTTTCATAGGAAGTTGGGTAAGAGAAATTACCAAGTCTTTGATCACTCCTAAACGCTTGACCCTTTTGGAGTCAAAAGTGTAGAGGTCATGGTGCTGTTTAGTGATTTCCAGTCCTAATTCATCCATCACTTTCTTAGGCATCAGATTGTGAGAGGCCCGAGAATCTAATAGGAAGTTGTGCAACAATTTGTTATGAATATGGAGTGAAAGATAAAAAGGTGGAGAATTATCATCATTTGGATCTTGGACATGGTTGCCTAAAAATTTAATAGGATGTTCATCTTCAAGATTGTTAGAATCAGGAGAAAGAGATGGTTGTAACAGACTTTTGAATGACTCTCTATGGGCTGGATTTTTCAACAATTCTAGGAGTGGGACCAAAATCTTGATTTTATTCAATTCTAACTTGAAACTGAAATTAAGTGGAGTCAAATATTTATTTTGTGTAGATTTTTTGATGATTGGGTCAAGGTTAGGTGATGGAGGAACATCATTAACCTTTTCTTTTTGTTTGGAAATAATTTTTTCAACATCTTGTTTTTGTTGAGGTTGTTGGACAACCCCTTTTAACCTCAAGGGATAATTTCTTATCTTATTTTTAGGATGTTTTTTCTCATTTTAAACATGAATATGCGTCTCCTGATCATCTGAAAATATATTTATCCCAAATTGATATTCATATTTTTGTAAAGTCAAACAAGTTTATTGTGATGTCTCCCCAACAAGATTGATATCTTCATCTTCCTCTTCTTCCTCTTGCTGATTTTCTTTAGCAAAATTATTTAGTGGAGGCTGAACATTTTGATCATCAGGATTTCTCCTTGGGCGTTGTAAATTTTTTTGGGGCTGAAAGGGTCTCCTTAATGGGCCTAGCAACAAACCTGTGTTCTAACTCCAGTTTTTTCATTTTGGAAGCAAGATATTTAATCAAATTAGACATCTGATCAAGCTTTTCTTTAGTTGTGAAATTTTCAGAGGAGGAAGATGGTTTCTCCTCTTTCATTTTCTTTTTATCCTTTGCTCCCTTCCCTTCTTTAATTTTTAGCTTGTTTGAGGCCATAAGATTGGGTTGCACTCCAATAGTAACCTCCCACATACCCACCAATGTTTGTGGCTTCTCAGCTCTCAACCATAGTGCAAAATTGGAATCTAGGGCATTGACAAAGGTTATCATGGTTGTGGTTTCAGGGGGTTTGACCTCTATAGGAATATTTTGATAGACGTTATTGAATATATTTGTAAATTATGCCAATGACTCATCAGTATTCTTCTTCAAAGCCCCAAACTCTTTGAGATAATACAAGTAATCCTTCTGGTCACCCCATTGTTTTAAAAACACTTCCTCCAAAGAATCTATACCTATTATTGAATTTGGTGGAAAATTTCTGAACCATTTTTTAGCTTCTCCACCTAAGATTTGAACAAAAAGTATTAACCAGACATATTCATGTTCAAATTTTTGGTTATCAACATAAATATAGAAGGAAACTAGATGTTATTCTACAGATACTCCTTCTCCCTCCCCCATGTCTTTGGGAAAATATTTCAGATAATCCCCTTGTGGAAGAGGATGTAAAGGTTGAGGAAAGGCGAGTGGTGCATATCTTGCGACAACAATCTATTGCATCCTTGTAAGAGGAGGTTGGGCCATGATTTGTTGAGGTACAAATAGTGGAAAACTAGTTGATGAAGATGTTTGGATGCTAGAAATTTCAGTTTGTGGAGTTGAAAATAATGGATTTTCAAATAAATGAAAAGCATAAGGTTTTATTTCAACCTCTCCAAGAGAATAATTTTTTGATGTTGATTCTTGAAGGATTGGGGTAGCTTCAATTTTTTTTTGCTAAGCTAGAAATTCAGAGAGTTTAAAAATCAAATTTTCGGGAAAGTTACCTCCCCTTTGATGAGAAAAAGATGAGCCAACAACTGGGTTTCGAGACAAAGGAAAATACTCTTGTTGTGGGCTAAAAGAAGACTGATATTTAGGATGATTTTGAAGAAAACTCTTAATTGTTTTAATGTCTTCCTAAGCTAAAATAGCTCTATCTAGGAAGGGTGAAATTTCCAACACTTGTTCCAATTCCCGTTCTGTTAGCACAAAGGTTTCTGATTTTTGGTTTTCTTGATTGACACCTAAACCTATGATTTATCTTCTTTCACTAGAATAATACTTGTTTATGATTTACTAAGTGATGATTGAGAGATATTTTCAGTTGAATCTAGGCTAACATCATCTAATTTTCCTTTTATGGAAGAAATTTCAACTTGAAATATTTCAGGGGATTGCTTTGAAACTGAAATTTTTTTAGGTTGTGAGACAGATGATGGTACCTTTTCTTGTGGAATGTACTTTGAATGCAACTTTTTTACTGAATGTGATGCAGCTTCAGCTAATTTATTTTTCCCTCTTACATCCTTTATAATCTTCTATGGGTCAGAAACTAGAATTATAGGAGGTGATCTCTGATTTCTTCTTCTGGTAGGCGGTCTTGAAACCCCTTGTCCTCTTTGTGGAGACACCAGGTGAACCAATTGCAATCAGAAATAGTGACTAGTATTTATTCACCTTTAAAAACTAGTACTAAGCATTCATTGCAAGAAATTCGGGAGAATACTGAGTTCAAAATATTTGTCTCCTAGTAGACGCACAAAAATATGTTAGCGTTGGAATCAACACTTGGATTGTGACGAGCGCCTAACTAGACACATCTTAAACTCAAGGGATTTTATTATGACTTGATTGAGTTTTTTGGAAAGTGGTTGGGTATCACACACACTGAAAGATATTTTGAATAGCTAGGAATCTCTCACACATATAAGGGCACTTATGTATAATGTGGTAGTAGGATTAGATTTGTAGCTTAATGGTTAGAAAATGGAATATAACAGTAGCTATGTAAAACAAAGGTCTACAGTTAAGAGGAAATGATGACACAAATTCTAGACATGTAATGTACAGTGAAAGAAAGTTGTAAAAATACTTATAAAAGTCTCACTCTACATCTGAAGGATCCCAACACATAGAAATCTTCCAACTACCATTAAAAAACCAATCAGGAATTCTTGAAACAACAATACTGATAAAAATAGATTGCTCATGTATGTTCATTTAAAATACTTACAAGAATATGAAACATGATTCAATTCAACCTCAAATAATTACCATGAACTATCTTCAGTTAATACTAAGTCTTGAATGCTTGATAACTAGACTTACAAAAAAAAACTAAGATTTCATGAAGGTTTATAATACTGATATTAATGTGAGGCAGAACTGTGTAAATCATAATCTGGAATGAAATAATGAATAATGGAAACACATAATAAGATGAACAATACACACACTACACACGTTGTGAATCCTCAAGAGTTCTTCTGGATATATTATGGATTCAAAAATATAACACAGTATGCAATGAAAGGTAAAACAAAACAACCCTTTTCTCCTTGCATTACAAGGAGTTCTGTAAAAATCCTCCATTAAAAGTGTAAATCTATTTTTGAGACTTTATTACAACCCTCTACATATAATAGATCTTATCCAAAACATAAAAATAAAACTAAAATAGAAATGAAGATAGATCATGGTAGCATGGAGCTCGAGGTGGCTGAGTTGAGGTGGTTGAGTGCTCCTCGTTGCTTGGAAAAAATTGTCTCCACAAAAATTGCAATCTACCAACTGAAAATAACACATGTACCCTTATATGCAAAAGTGTAGATGCAACTAACTGAAAGGAGTAACCAACTCAAATATAACCAGCTTTTAGGTGAGCAACACCTCCTGTTTTAACAGGTCTTCAATATTAAAATAACTATAAATACCCTGACCAATATAAGAGATCTATATTAGAGCTTTGAGGAGGTGTTTTTATATTTATTGATAGATATCAAAATATTTTAAAACAAGTGCTGTGAGAAATTCCTGAAAAACCTGTAACTGCCTTTGAAATCCTGCCTATGCTTTCGAAAGCATGCTGATACTGGCCACATATTGGGATGAGAGTGGAGGGGAGAGAGCTGAAGCACGAGAATGGAAAGTAAGTGAAAGGCGTGGGAATGGAAAAATAAGCAGGAGGAGTAAGTGCATTTTAATATATCACAATCGCAATCGCAAAGTGGAGCAGGGTGAATACATTATCAGGGCAGAATTGCAATGTGATATATCACAATGGAAAGACGGAGTGGTTATCACAAATTGAGTATCAGGGCTTATCGCATATCGCAATCAGAGGATTATCGCATTTCACAATCAAAGGGGGCAACATGGATGGTTAGCAATAGGATTTGCGATATGCAATAAGCGAAGTGACGTGGCAAGGAAATGAGTCCTAATTTTATTGCAATCTAGGGTTTTTTGGAAGCGCAAACAAATGATAACAAAAGGAATTTTGAAATAAGGTAAGGTGGGTCCACAAAGCAATATGATAGTGTGGTATGACGTGGTGGTAGGCAGTTCCCACTGTTATCGCAGTCGAGAATTTAAGGAGGCAGAAGTAGGTGAATTCACTGAGAATTTTCGTTTGCGATGAAGTAGGTCCTATTAATGGTTTTAAAGAAGAAAAGAGATAAATAATAGAAATTTAATAAAGTGGCCCAAAGTGTAACAAAGGAGTTTTGAATTTTTTAAAAGTTATAGGAGCGTAAGAAAGGAACCTGACGATGAGATAAAATAATTGAATTTGGAAGGTTTAAAGTGTATTTAAATGGAATTTGGGCATTGGTTGCGTAATATTAGCAAAAAAAATAACTAACCTTTTAATGTATCCTCTAATGAAAAATAATCGCCTTTCAGGTGAGTAGCACCTCTTGTTTGAACAGGTCTTTGAAATTCAAATAACAGTGCTTGTTTCACTTGAATAATGCTTCCTCTGTCTCCTTATACCGATTTTGCAGGTAATTGCTACCTTTTGAAAAAGACAATTATTCCTATGTTATTTGTAAAAAAAAAAAATTGAAGAAGATAATTGCCTCTCAAGGAAAGAGAAATTATCCCTATGTTATTTTTAACAAAACTGATGATTATATCATTCTTCCTTTAGCCTTGGATAGGAAAATCATGGTGAATGAATAAGAATTTTCAAGTTAAACTCATGACCTTTTGAAAGTAGTTAAAATAATTTTTAAAAGAGACTTTACCCTAATGACTCTATAACATAAACAAACTATTGGACTCAGAATTATTTTTGAATTTTGTTAAAAAGTGATAAATACTCATACATTTTGACTCTCCATGGCTCTCCACCGTAGGTTAGGAGTCAAGAGAGGATCAAAGACACGACTTACAATGAAGACCAGACTTTGAAATTTTTAAAAAAAATGGTGACCAAAATGGATGACATGACTCCCTTTCTTGCTTTTGTTGATTGATATGATGATGACCATCAAATTTGAATCCTAGATGATGACCTACATGATGATCCACTGACTCGTTTGATGACCTAGGACAGGAGAAAAATTACATGACCATGATGGATGGTGGTGACCTTGAACAAGTGGAGGAATTAGAAAGGACCTAGACAATGACTTGACCATTTTGACAAGCAAGAGAGGCCAAATTTTATTTGACAATATAAAAATTTGACCAAAGAAATATAAAAACACTGAAAAGAGTAAATTTTTTCACTGGTACTATTGGACACTAACACCTTCAAATACTCAACCAAATGTCTTCCTTTCAACCTTTGCTAAACCTATAAGGAACTCAGACTTGTGCAAAATAATATCATTCCTACCATAGTTCAGACTTCCCTTAACCCTTGTGCATCACCTTAGGGAACTCATCCCTCACATCTCCATTACAACAACACCTAAACTCAACACAAAAAAACCCTTATCTCCTTTTCTCCACTCCTATTGAGCTCAAAACTTACTTAGCTAACATTAAATCCTCTTGATATTATGTAAAAAATATTAATGGAATATATGCCCTCTTGAATAGAAGAAGAAAAATTAGCCCTAACATATTTCAAATTCATAGAAACAATTTAGACCACATCACAAACATTTACCTTAGGTTGGTTGCGCAAAAACTTGGCCTTAAGCACATAACCATGCCCAAAATTTTGATTAGCCTCCCTCCTCTTGACCTCTACCAGAATATGAAAAACATAAAACCTAAACTCATACCTATTCTCCTCTCTATCTCAGCTCCTGAGGTCAACAACTACTTTGGATAATGTTTTCTTGAGAAGAGCTACTTGGATGAGTTAAAATTGAACTCACTTATATCCCTTCTTATAGTGTTCTTTGGTGGTGTCTTTTCTTACCAAGGGTCATGACATTTAGCCAAGCCAACCTACGTAATCTTTCTTAAACACCAATTACTTAAGGGATACAATTATTTTCATTAGAGCTGCCTTCACCATTGAATCCCTAGGTGCCCTTAAGCCCTTCAGGAGTGTCCCTCATGATTTCAATGATTAAACAATGATTTTTCACTTGGGTCTTTCATCCATTGCATTGGGTACAAATGCCACTTCTTGGTTGCATTTCCCATGAAGCTTCATTTTCATGGGTCAAATCCTCATAATACCAATACCCTAGGGATTGTGGGAGTACCTCCCAAGATACACGTTTCAACACTCCCTCTTAACAAGGGAGGTACTTCCACCACTTGGAAGTAACTTGTTATTGTCAGCAACACTAGCCCAACCTATAACGTTCACCACTTCAGCATAGCCTCTAGAATGAACCATACAAATATCGGTAGTATCCTTGCCACTAGAAGCTTCCTGCTTCTTCTTCTCATAAAATTCCTTTAGGCCATTCCATGGTTCCTTCTTTCCCACAAGAGTCTCCTTACTCCCTACTGACCATGTGCTCTTCTTGGATTGTATATTATCCTTTTGAACCTGAAAACTCCCACTCGAACTTGAAACCCTCTAAGTCTCAGGAACCTACTTCTTCCCTTGATCTATATGGATTTCCATCAACCAATATAGACCATGCTCCATAAATCTAATGATATCTCTAGCAAATTTAGAGCTTCTAGGTTTGAGCATCACTTTCCCATCTCAAAATATCACCTCAAACCCCTTCGCCTCAATCACTGAGATAGAAAAAATTTTATATCTGAGATTCGATACCCAAAATCCATCTTGAACTCATAACAACCCTCTTAACTCCATCATGAATGGCACAACAATTGACACTCTAAAAAAATTGACTATTTTTTTCAACCTCTATTTGTAACTTCGAGTCTCAAAAACTTTACATGAATGTGCCATATTCTTTGATGATCTTCTATAAATGTACATGAATGCTTTTCAACGTCTCCCTTGGAGAAATGAGATACTAGAGAAAAGTCCTCGAAACTTCTTGAGAATTCATCCAACTCAATTGAAGATCTAGCAGCCCCAGCTACTTCCTTCCCCTTTCTCTTCTCATTCTTACCCTTCTTCATCCATGGACACTTTCTCTCATAATGACCATATTCACCACATGTATAACACTTCAAATTTCTCAAGTCCTTCTTCGCTTTTCCATTCATCTTTCCTACAAGATCCACTTTATCAATAGAAGAGGTTTAATAAATTATATAACAACCTTCCTATTAAAATTAAACCTCCATAGGTCGCTGCCAAAGTGGTTTTTTCCAGAGCCTTTGAACTAGATTTTGGATTTACTCTCAGAGAAAGAAAGTCTCATACTCTGGATCAAATCCAAAAACATGCCCTGGAACTCGAAGTAAATTTATCCTCTACAAGAAAGTGGAAAGGGAAGGTGGAATATGATGATAGGAGGAGGGGAAAGGAAGAAGACAGTTCCTCATGTCATGTAAAAGAAACCCAATAAAAAAATTTAGGAGAAATGCAGAAGTTAATAAGAAATTTGTCTAACTTACTTGTAAAATTGGAATTGGAGAGAAAAAACGCCCTCGAAAAAGTCAACAAGCTCCCAACAAGAACTTTAAACCCGTTGAAAATACTCAGGAGAGGGGGTGAATCAATATTTCTTATCAATTATTACTTTTAAATATTTTCAAAGCATTAGTTAATCTTCAATTAATCTTGATGTTTATCCAATAAAAACAATAAACAATAGAACACAATAGGCACATGAATTTTAGGTGGAAAACCCCCTCCGGGTAAAAAACTACCAAACACTTTTCTAATAAATTCTTTAATATTTAGCCCCAACTAAAATGAAAGGTACAACTTCATAGAATTCTAGAAAATAATTCTTCTCTGTCTCCCATTGGAAGGACACCCCAACACCCTGGTTTCTTCAATAGTCAACTAAATGGATGGCTCGACATCCTAGACTGGCCTACCACCCTGAAGTGTTCACAGGCTCAAACCTGTAGGTGGCTTCCTGCACCAACATAGCACCTCCCTGCCACCCTATAATGATAAACAATAAGATAATAGCGTGGAATCCCATACCAGGGACAATGATCCACGATACAATGTGATTCATGATGATTTTATTTAACTAGACCAATCACCAAATCACAGTATGACCTACAACCCAACCATAACATTATCCAACAATGACACTTATACCTCCCAAAAATGCCTCTCCAACTCTAGGCAGATTGAATATTTTACAATAATGACTCTTTTACAATTTTACAATGATGATTTTTACAATACTAACTTTTGACACGACCTGATACTTGACTTGACACTACTTCTTTTAACACTAACAACTACTGAGGTATTGTTGTGCTTCCTTCAAGTAATAGTATTTTGGCGTTGCATTGTCCTAATAGTATGTGTTTGAGTTGTCCTATTGTGTCCTCCTTCCTGAACATGCATTAATGAACAAGACCCAAACCAATATACAAACAAAATACTTAAATTGTCCTGCAAACCATATGTCAGATAAATATTCAAAATTCAAATGAAATACATTCAACATTTATGAACAAATCCCAATAAAACATACATGCAAAATAATGACACTGTCCTGCAAAAAAAAAATGTTAGATATGATATTCAAATTAAAATTCAAACACTAATCATACATACGTTGTTGTAGCAGACTTACCCTTGACTACTGATGTGTTTTCCTTACAGTAGTGATCCTTGAATGCATATTGTTTCTTTCCTTATAGAATCTCGATATTGAATCTACTATATATATGTAATTTCATGTCTCCAAGGTCTAAAATTGTGTCTTGTGGTACCCCTCTGATTCCTCTTTCCAACCCCATAGGTCTGATCAATATTGGATTCTTCAAGAAATTGTTATGCCCAATCTACTATAATGACTTGATTATAGACTGGTTCACTAGATCGAACTTGTATGAAGTGCCACGTGTCTCTATTTCAACCTGAAAATGATATCCAAAAAACTACATCTCGTCCTATTTCTGTCACTTTTTATGAAATTTGAATCCAATGCTCAGAGAGAAATTTATGATGATTTTCCCAAGGTCACCTATTTGACATGAAATTTAGGATCTTACAAAAACCCTAACTTCCTCTGATCATGTCTCTGCAAATATAGTGAACCAATATCTGAAATTTGGACACACACTTCATCAGGATTTCAGCTCAAATATTTTTTTTAAGCATCTGAAGCTTCGTAGCTTCGTAGAAAAATAAGTTATAGCAAAAATTCCATGATGACCTCTTTTAAGTAGCGAAATCCTTACATGAGGAGGATATGAGGGTCACAATTTATATAAATTATTTGGTTGAGAGGGTCTTCAACAAGTGAACGTTGGATGGATTTTTAGAGCTTAAAAAATTATTAATTATTAACTATTCAATCACCACAACCAATGCTTAGTGTCATTCCACAACTCCATGGCGTTTTGGCCCACTAACTGGGGTTACTAACTTCAAACATGAATATGTCTCAAACCATGAATAATTACGAGGTGTTCCATATATCAACGCAACATCTCGAAAATTAGAAGCCATCCAAAATATCCTTGACTCGGAATAGAGTAATTTTTCAAGTCAAAATTCTCATGTAAGATCCAGGTAGCCCCTGGTGCTGCTTGGGTTGACATCAATGACAAACAATGATAAAAAATCTCCTCCTTTGGCATTGATGGCAACACAAGTACTCCCCCTACGATCATGACACCTCTTCCTACAACATTCTCTCCCCTTTTTTCATCACTGGAAAAGGGTAACTCACCCTGACAAACGTCATCCTGCGGACCTATACACACCTCAACTCCACCTTTTTTTTACTTAGTTAGATAAGAGAAAGAGTCTAATGAGAACTTGGGAGAATCCCAAGCTTTAGGTGAAGATACTCAAATGCTTCACTAGGTAATGGTTTGGTAAATATGTCAACAATTTGTTCCTTTGTGCCAACATGTTCAAGCTTTATATTCTTTTCGGTGACCTGCTCTCTAACAAAATGATATTTGATCATAATGTGCTTTGTTTTGGAATGTATCACAGGATTCTTGAATATACTGATGGCACTGGTGTTATCGAAAAATATGGGAATAGGCTCATCAAACATGACTTGAATATCTTGAAAAATTTTCTTCATCTAGAGAACTTGAGTACAACAAGTTGTTGTCGTGATATATTTTGAAACTGCCGTGGATAATGAGATTGAAGATTGCTTTTTACTTAACCATGAAACAAGGCAACCACCTAGATAGAATTCTTCTCCACTGGTACTCTTTCTATCATCAACACTTCCTGCCCAATATGCATCTGTATAAGCTTGGATAACTATATTATTTCCTTTGGGATACCATAAACCATATTTTGTTGTGCCCTTAAGATTTCAAAGAATTATTTTGACGGAAATAATATGAGATTATTTTGGTGTTGCTTGGAATCTTGCTACTTGTCCAACTGCCTGCATTACATATGGCCGAGAAGTTGTCACATATAGAAGACTTTCAATCTTAGATCCATACAACCTCTATTCCACATCCTTTTATGAATCATATAGACTTAACTTGCAACCTGTTACCATTGGGGTAAGGACAAGCTTGCAATTTTCGAAATTCAATTTCTTGAGGATTTCCTTGATGTACTTGGTTTGGTATATAAATATTCCGTTATCTTGTTGAGATATTTGAAGCCCTAAAAAGTATGTTAGATTGCCAGGTAGATACATTTCAAACTCGCTTTTCATCTTTGTGGCAAAGGTTTTACTTAATCTGTCATTATTGCTTCCAAAAATTATATTGTCTACATATACCTCGATAATTGTTAGGTTATCTTGATCCACTTTCACATAGAGATTGTTGTTGCCACTTCCTTTCTTGAATCCTTTTTTATGTAGATATCGATCAAGATGAACATACCAAGCTCTAGGAGATTTCTTGAGGCCATATAGTGCCTTCTTAATATGCATACATAGTCTTCCTTTTCAGATAGCATAAAACCTTTGGGTTTTTCAATGTAAACTTCTTCTTCCAATTCACCATTTAGAAAGGCTGACTTAACATCCATTTTGTAGGCCTTGATTTTTATCGAGCATACATAAGTGACAAAAATTATGATAGCTTCTATTATGGAAACGGGAAAAAAGGTTTCTTCAAAATCAATTCCTTTAACTTGTGTGTATCTTATGAGGACTAATATTGCCTTATTCCTTGTAACTTGTCAATATTTATTCAATTTGTTTCTGAGGAACCATTTAGTTCCAATAAAAATTTTATCCTTTAGTCATGGAGCCAATTCCCAAGTATCATTTTTCTCAATTTGATCCAGTTCTTCATTCATAGCTGCTACCTAGTGTTCACCTTGACTAGCTTCCTCAAAATTGCTAGGCTCAAAAGTTGCTAAAAACGAAAGGTGGGCTTGTTGTGATGAACGAAGCTATCGACTTCTTCTATTTCCAATTCCTTCATTTATGTTGCCGATGATTTGATTTGATGGATGATTATTTTGACACCATTCTTTTAAAGATTTTGGAGAATTTTCTTGTACATCCTGCTGATCATTTCTTATTTCCTCTTGGTTGAATTTTGTTTCCTTATTTTATTGGTCTTGTTTTGGAGATTCTTCTTCATCCCTCACAGATTCTCCCTCATATCCCCCATATTTTCTTGAAGGGAAAATCTCATCATCATCCTTTGTAACACAATATTCATCAAAAGTAACATTTATGCTTTCCACTATTTATTTTCGCCTCATATTGTAGCATCTATAAGCCTTCCTTTTGCATGAATAACCAACAAAAATACCTTCATCGACAAGGGAATCGAACTTCCCCAATTTTTTATCTTCTCTTTTGATGTAGCATTCGCTTACAAATATTTTTAAGTATTTGAAGTTAGCTGGTCTTCCTTTCCATAATTCATATGGATTCATGTTACAATTGTTCCTCAGAAAACTTCTGTTTACAATGAATACAGTTGTATCAATTTCTTGAACCCATAATTTATCATCTAATTTTGAGTCATTTAACATTGTTTTGGCCATTTCCTGTACGAATTTTTTTTCTTTCAACAAATCCATTTTTCTGCGATGTTTTGGTTGTTGAGAATTTCCTTTTTATTCCATTTTCATCACAGTACTATTGAAATACCTTGAAAGTGAATTCTCCGCCATTATCTGACTCAAACATTTGATCTTCAAATCAATTTCATTCTCAACCAATTCCTTGTAGATTCTAAAACACTCTGATGTAGAAAAGAACTGAAAATTACATTTAACTGCGTGGACCTGTGGGTTATGGCCCACGTATACATCGAAAGCATTTTAAACAGTGGAATTCACAATAAAACAACACATCACAACTGCAATATAACATATATCACAAGTCACAGAATATGCGACATCACAGAACGCAGAGGTTACATTTCGCATTGCACACAAAATAAAATTTACGGCCATCCACTACAACACTTATTCCCCATGAAGTCCGAATTAGCATTGGTCCAACACGTGGCCTACCTCATCGCATCACAAACTAAATGATTTATCTTTCGAAGTCTTCACTTGTAAACACAATATTCACCGATGCGATGTTGCGCAATCTCTCTGGCTGCGATTTAAATGCTCCTCCGTTGATTTGTTCCTAGATCCAATGGTTCTCCCATTCGCTTATCTGTGGAATTCGCATTTAAATCAGTATGTCTCTGCCATATTCTATCTAGGACCAAGTTCATAGGAACTTCGTCTCTCGCCGCTCCTTCTCACACACTTCATAAATTTACAGTAAATTTATGCTTATATAATAGCACCTAAATACACACAAATATAGATATATAACAATGAAAAAAATCATTTATATTCATAACTCAATTACAAGCTAAGGCATCATGGCCTGAATCAAACTAAAGCCCCTACGGTTACATTGCTCTCTTCTCTATATCTATATCCTTCACATAACACAGACTCACTTTATAAAAGAATTTACAAAGGGAATGGATCATTTAAGATCCATGAGATCCTACCATAATCGCTCAACCAAACCCCTAAATCTCTCTATTCGCATACATCAAAGATAATTAAATTTTAATCGTTTTCTAGAGACTTATCAATTCCATCAATTTAGCTCTGTTTTAAACAGAATTTTCCCTGATTTACAATGATTGTCCACGTTTCACCCTTCATAGCATTGAGTTTGAATTATGGCCTGATGCTCCTGTATAAGACTCCCAAGGTACAAAATTTTCTATGACCTGCTGGTCATATGCCTCCTTCATCCCTCAGCAATTCTACCCAAATCCTCTATGGAATTTCCTTTATGCTCTTTCCGTGAGTTGCAACAAAACCTCTACAGTAACAAGTCCTCCATAATACACGATACCTCACCAAGCTTCTCTCCTATGAGCTCAATCTTTTAGAATCTCTTTGGTTCTCTCTTCTAGAACCATTTGAGCACTCCTTTCTCTAGGTTGCTGCAATCTTCTCACCCTCTTCTGTCGCTACCTGTACGAAAATATAAAGACCACAAAATCACCAATATTTAACATAATTGTACCTCCTTCTTTTGCTCGCAAACTCTTTCTCGCAGGAAATATTTCCCTACTCTAATACCACTTTAATGCAGAAAATAACTAAAAATTACATTTAACTACGTGGACTTGTGGGTTATGGCCCACATATACATCGGAAGTGTTTTCAACAGTGGAATTCAAAATAAAACAATACATCGCAACTGCAATATAACATATATCGCAAGTCACAGAATATGTGACATCGCAAACCACAGAGGTTACATTTCACATTGCGCACAAAATAACATTTACCACCATCCACTACAACACTTATTCCCCATGAAGTGCGAAGTAGTGCTGAGCCAAAACATAGCCTCCCTCATCGCATCGCAAACTAAATTATTTTTCTTGCGAAATCTTTGCTTGTAAACACAATAATTGCTAATGCGATGTTGCAGTGTCTCTGCAGCTGCGATGTAAACTCTCCTCTGTTGATTTGTTCCTAGATCCAATGGTTCTCCTTTTTTCTTATCGGTGAAATTCACATTTAAATCAGACTATCTCCGCCATATTTTGTTCACGACGAAGTTCATAGGAACTTCGCCCCTCGCCGCCACTTCTCACGCACTTCATCAATTTACATTAAATTTACGCTTATATAATAACACCTAAATAAACACAAATGCAAATATATAACAATGCAAAAACTCATTTATATTCATAACTCAATTACAGGCTAAGGCCTCACGGCCTGAATTACACTAAAGCCCCTACTACTACATTTCTCTCTTCTCTATATATATATATCCTTCACACAACACATAATCACTTTATAAAAGAAATTACAAAGGGAGTGGATCATTTAAGATCCATGAGATCCTCCTAAAATCACTCAACCAAACCCCTAAATCTCTCTATTCACATACATGGTAGATAGTTACATTTTAATCAAGTCTTCTAGAGAATTATAAATTCCATTAATTTAGCTTTGTTTTAAATAGAGTTTTCCCCATTTTACAATGATTGTCCACTTTTCACCCTTCATAGCATTGGGTTTGAATTATGGCCCGATGCTCCTGCATCACACTCAAATTCCTTAGTATTTTTCTTTAAGAAGACGAAAACTCTCATTCTGGTGTAATCATCTATCATTAGCATAAAATATAATTCTCCATCTAAACCTTTTGTTCTCATAGGTCCATATAGATCAATATGTAATAATTCCAATGGACGTGATGCAAAGTGTTCTTTTGTCTTGAACTCAAATTTTTTCTGTTTGCCGTGCCGACAAGATTCACATATCGTATTGGTAGGTTTTGAAATTTTACGCATTTCTCTTACTGCTTCCTATTGGGCAGTGGAAAAGGTATGAAATCACTGTGTATTTTCTCATTCGTTTACTATAGACATAATCATTTTTACCTTAGAAAGGTAATTTATTATAAGAATTATGGTAGAATTGGAAAGGTTTATGTTTATTGTAAAAAGATGATTAAATATTTTTTGTTGTTGATAAAAACAGGAATTGGACGAAGTGGACAGCTGTACCAAAGGAGAAGCTGAGATGAATGCAACTGCTGTTCCTCCAGCATTAGACCAAATCCTGCCTAGGACAAGGAAACCTGAACGCATTACTAAGAAAAGGTAGGGGACAGCTCGGCTTCAGTCAAAGTAAACCAGATGATAACTAAATGAAGGGAAGCGAATCCCTCAGGATCCTTCGATCCTGAGGGATCGTTGTTCAAATATCATCTTGTTCCTCGTCTTGTCCGTCAGGGTATGATATATAAGGCAACGCCCTTTAATGATCAGGGGGTCAGAAATTCTCATATTCAAAACATTTCCTTTGTAATATTGTGCTTATTGACTCTCAGCTTTAAGAGAGCAGTCTCTGTAATACTTTATGTTTGATTAATATAAAAGATGCATTTCATTCCATCTCACAAGTTTTGAAGCAGCCCAGCAGTGTTTCATTGGTGCTAAGGGCCCGGCTCTGGTGGAATTACCCTGCTGTTTGTATTTCTAATCTTTGCTTACTGTTGTGTGAAGTTGCGTTTAAGTTCATTACGATTGCAGAGTTGATTGAGTGTTGTTGGATTGAATACAGATTCATTGTGATCATTAACGAATTGCATTGCTATTTTATCATCTGCAAGAAGTGCATTCGTTGTTTATTTACCTTGCTATCGTTATAAATCTTTGCTATTCTATATTCAATTCTAGTTGTTGTTCTATTGGTTTATGATTCTTTATGATTAATTGTTTCATGGTATTGGCTGTCGATAGGGTTGAAGTATTGAGATTAGTTTCTTGATTGCGTTAAGTTTATAATTGTTGTTCAATTCATGTTGCCGTTCTATTTCTGTCTATTGTTCATTTCTGATTCATAGCTTTAGATTAGCAGATAGATTGGTTACAGTTGCTGTGTATGCATAGGAATTACGAGTTGTTGTTCCTTTCTAGCCTTTGAAGTTCCTTTCAGTTATTTTCATCAGCAAGTAGTTTTCATTTCGATTGCTTTAAGCACAAGACCACCAACTATAGAGGACACTGGTTACCGCTTCCAAGTCCCTAGATTTTTTATCTTGCCTTAGTGTGATTTCAGTTGCATCGATTTCTAAGGGAAGGAGTTACTGCTACTGTATCCTTGATCGATGGTTTTCAGATTGATGTAGTTAAGATTTCAGAGCATTTCCATTTATGTTACTGTAATTATATTTCTTTACAACCATTCGTTTACTCTTGTATTTAGAATTATGTACTACATCTTCATAGCATTAATCTTAGTTAATTGTAGCCTCAGACATAGTACACTCTTGAAATAAAAATTCGCTCCCGGATTGATAATTAATGTAGGCTAATTAGGTGTTTAAAAGATACCTTTTTATGTTTCAACATTTTGGCGCCATTGCCGGGGACAGTGTATGCCATTTCAAAGGAGTGATGGACAATTGATTTTCTTCTGCTTGCGAAGAATTGGGTATTAAAGACGGAAGGTAAGAACCTGCACACCGGCAAGAAACACACTTGCTCACAGCCCGCTTCATAGCAGAATTAGGTAAGATTTTTTATTTAGGTAGGAATGAAGGTTTGTTTTCTTGAATGAATAGACCAGCTAAGAAAAAAAAATTCCTCCTGAAATTGAAAAACCTAAGGGGCCGGTGACCCTTGGGCGGACAACTTTTATTGACAAAATCCTTAAAATAACTGAATCTCAGCGATAAGTAGGATTTAGAAAAGCTATCTCTAGACAGCCTACTAGTTCCCTTCAGGCTACAGAGTCACCATCTGAAGCCTTTGCTGAGATACATAGTCAAATAGTGGGAATTGGGAAATATTCCCAAGAAATTTAGAATCCTTGCATAATTTCCCCTCAAGAAGGGAACTCTAGTAATCTCCGTGAAGGAGAAGGGGAAATAGGAGAAATAGGAGACCCAAAATCCCCTATTGAAATAGCCCAACGAGTAAGAAATTTAGATAAGGGAAGTGCTGTTAAACTCATTCAAGGTTCTGAATCACCTCAAACAGTATGTCAACAAGGAATACTTATTATTCCAGAACTGGGAAGTGTTGTCAAAGCCATTCCTGCTCCTCCTAGTCACCCTAGAAATTCCCTTGAGATCCCAGAAGGATATTGGCACATCTTTGACCAAATGGCCTAGAACCAAAATCAGAACCAGTAGACACCCCAACAAACCTCTATGCTGCAATATCCTATAGTAGATATTGCAGTCAACGCACCTATGAAGGCCATTCCCCTTCAACATGTTCCCACATTTCATGGCCTAACATCAGAAGATCCATATGCATTTTTGTTTCAATTCGATGTGTTATGCAGGGGATATGATTACACCATCGATCCCCAAAAATTAAAATAGTTTCCTTCTACATTAAAAGGAGTAGCCTTACGATGGTTTATGGGATTAGGTGGGGGTGTCATAACTGATTGAGATCAGATGAAAGATGCATTTTTAAAGAAGTATCAAGATTATTGCAGGTCTTGGGAACTAAAGGACGAAATATTTCAAATGACAGCAAAACCAAATGAAACCTTGGAAGAATATGTGGAACGATCTCAATACAATCTTCAGAGATCTCCTTATGCATCTTTACCCTTACCTGATAATGTGTTGAAAACTACATTAATTAGGGGAATGAAGGATCAATGGGTTGAAACATTGAATATTATGGGAAAAGGTGATATATATCAGGAAAGTTATGCTAACATCATTGATTTGTGTATCAGGAGTTCGAGGGGCAACACAAGGCTAAAATCAGCAGAACTTGACATGATTACAATAGATAATAAGACCTCCAATGATGGTGTTACTCGAGCAGAGATTAGAAACCTGCTGGAATATTTTAAGACAGATATCCTTGGGACTCTAACAACGCAGTTTGATATTATGCAAGCCAAACAAAAGCAAGCAGAAACAGAGCAAAATTTGGCGATATTCTGTCCTAGATGTAGGAAGAAACACAGCCACAAAGAGTGCCCGCTGGATGTAATCAAATTTTGTGCCATTTGCACGAAATATCACCCTACAGAAGGATGTCCCTCGCTTCCTGGCCTAAGGCAGTTTATAAGGAGGCAGAAGAAGAATCAGAAGTGGTATGTCTACTTAATCAGCGCCGAAAATGGCAGCCACAACAACCAGGTATGCCAACTGATCCATTTTCTTATTTTTAGCCTCCTCAATACAATGCTCAGCAATATAATGGAATGTGGAAAAATCAACCACCTTTCCCCAATTGGTCACAACAACCATTCCCTAAAACATCTTGGCCAAATCAAACAAATCAAAATAATTGGCCTAGATTTCCTTTCTGCCCACCATTTTGGCAAAAAAATACTTATCCAACACAATGGTCCCCCTCTACTTCGCAAAGTTAGGACTGGCAGTCAAACTAGCAAAGACCTACAAATCAGCCAGCTAGAACAATTCCTCTCTCTCAACCTACACTGCCATCTCCCTATACAAACCCCCATACCAACCTAAGACCACAACTCCCAGCCTAGCCCAACCCAAACCCAAACAATAGGTCAATTCAGTCTGTCCAAATAACGGAACCCCCAAAACTAGAAACTGAACTGAGGGAGTGCAACAACCTTCAATTAAGGTCTGGCCGCATAGTAGAAATAGAGAGAAACAATAATGTTCATATTGAAGACCCGTTACATGTAGAAAAAACATTACAAAAAGAGAAGGAGGTTCAACAAAAAAATAAACAACAAGTTTAACAACTTCCTCTCCACCATTCCCATAACGATTAATCATACCACACCCATTAGAACATCCTGATTTTGATCTTCTGGGAGAATTAAAAAATTTGTGTATAAAAATTCCTCTCCTCCAAGCTATCCAAGACATCCCTATATATGCAAAAACCATTAAGGAATTATTCATAAAGAAGCCAAAGAGGAGAACAACCACCAATCCAACTGTCCAAATAGTCAGTACTTTATCTGACTTATTATCAGGGCTGGAAACACTCGTAAAATATGAAGACCCAGGAAATCCCATTTTGACAGCGCAAATCCATGGGAAATTGTTTCCAAATGCCTTAGTTGATTTGGGAGCAACAATAAATATCCTAACAACCACCACCTGTCAAAAACTTGGCGTTACATCGCTAGAACCAACAACAACCTTATTGGAATTGGCTGACCGATCGGTAGTCAAACCAGAGGGTACATTGCAAAATGTAATGGTATCTATAGATTCCTAGGAATACCCTGCTGAATTCTTGGTTATCAATCCAAATAATCGGCTAGATGGACACCCGTTAATCTTAGGTAGACCTTGGTTGGAAACTTTTGATGCTTATATTAGATGCCGACAAGGCAACATGACAATAACAAGGGGAAACTATGTCAAGAATTTAGCTTTATATCCCCCAGCCCAGCCAAGCCTATCAATAATCAAAACAAGAAAGCAACCTGTATCATATCTTATGGAAAATATGAGATCACCTCTAACTATATAAAATGCTCTTGATTTTAAAGATCAAACAAGGGATGATATCATCAATAGTTTTATTAATAAACCACAAATCAGATCCCATCCACAATGTCACATGATCAAGGAAACATTTGATAATAAGGAAGAAGAAGATCCTATGAAAGACATTCCTGATCAAGTAATACCCACTACTTTTGTGTACAATAGTAAGATTGTAGAAATTGAGCCGGGAAAAACTCTAAAAATTAACAAAAATCTGACTGCTGAACAAGAAGAGAAGTTGGTCCAACTATTGCGTAAATACAAAGAAGCCTTTGCATGGGATTACCTAGACATGAAAGGAATTGATCTTCAATTGTGTATACACCACATCTATATTCAAAAAGATTCTAGACCCATTCGCCAACCCCAAAGAAGACTAAACCCTCATCTCAAAGATATTGTGAAAGTTGAATTACAAAAGCTATTAGATGTTAATTTCATCTATCCAATATCTAATAGCAAGTGGGTCTCTCCATTAGTAGTGGTACCAAAGAAGAATGGAAAGTGGAGAATATGTGTAGATTACCGTGAACTTAACAAGGCAACCCAGAAAGTCCACTTTCCCCTTCCTTTGATTGACAAGGTATTAGACACATTGGCAGGGAAGAAATTATTTTCCTTCCTTGATAGCTTCATTGGGTACAATCAAATCCAGATTGCCCCCGAAGACCAAGACAAAACTACTTTTACCTGTCCATGGGGGACATTTCCCTACTGAGTCTTACCTTTTGGCCTATGCAATGCCCCTGCTACATTCCAAAGGGCCATTCTCAGCATCTTGCCAGACTTAATAAATGAAGGTCTCAAAGTATATATGGATGAATTCACACCTTATGGGAATGAATTTGAGCCAGCATTAGAAAATTTAGAAAAGGTGTTGCAAAGATGTATTGACACTAGGCTTTGTTTAAGTCATGAAAGATTTCATATGATGATGACCAAAGGATTTATCTTAGGGCACTATATGTCAGCAGCTGGAATTCAGGTGGACCCAGCTAAATTTCAGATAATTTTGTTAATACCCACACCCACCACACAAACATAGGTACGTAGCTTTCTTGGATTTTCTAGTTATTATAGGAGATTTATAGAACATTATTCTCTAATAGCTGCACCTTTATATTCACTAACTGGAAATGTTGATTTTATTTGGACAGATAAATGTGACAATGCCTTCAATGATCTAAAAAAACTTGTTTCAACAGCCCCAGTGCTGAGGGGGCCAAATTGGAATTTTCCATTCCAAATTTCATCTGATGCTGCATAAACAGCAATTGGAGCAGTCCTTGGGCAAGAGGAAGACAAGAAACCATATGCAATCTATTATACTAGCAAAAATATATCCCCTGCTGAATTAAATTATACTGTGACTGAGAAGGAATTTTTAGCTGTAGTACATGCTGTAAATAAGTTTAGACATTATATAACCTGGTATCCTGTAGTACTATATACTGATCACTCTGCCATTAAGTTTTTAGAAAATAAACCTGTTACAAATGGAAGAGTGACAAGATGGTTGATTTTATTGCAGGAATTCGATATTACAATCAAAGATCGACCTGGGAAAGAGAACCCTGTAGCTGATTTTCTATCAAGAATGCCAAAACCAACAAGCACAGAAGCAGTTGAAGACCACCTCCTAGATGAACATTTGTTCGCTATTACTGTCAAAACCCCATGGTATGTTGATATAGAAAATTATTTGGCAATAGGTAAACTACCTAAACATCTATCCCTTAATGAACGAAAGCAGATAATACAGTGTAGTACCTAATTCTGTTGGGTTGGGGGCTACCTATTTCATACAGGGGCAGATATGAAAATAAGAATATGCATCCAGGAGGACGAGGTATTTGATATTTTGAAAGCATGCCATGATGGGAAGTGTGGCAGGCATTTTTCAGATCATAGAACTGCCTATAAGGTCTTACGAACAGGCTATTACTAGCCTACCATCTTTAAAGATGCCAAAAAAATTGTGCAGGCCTGTGATAGCTACCAAATGGCAAGTCGCCCTAGGCAGTTTGATGAAATGCCTTTGAACCCTCAACTAGTAATTGAACCGTTTGAACGTTGGGCCCTTGAATTTGTTGGCCCTAGTAGCCTCCCATCAAACCAAAAAACATACATCCTAGTTGCAACCAAGTATGTTACTAAATGGGTTGAAGTAGAGGCTCTTTCAAAAGCTACAGAGGACTCTGTAATACAGTTTCTTTTCCAAATCTTTGTGCGATATGGCCTCCCAAGGGACATAATCACAGATGGAGGACCACATTTTGTAGGGAATAAATTATTTGAAACACTACAAAACTACCACATTCAACACAAGATTACAACCCCATACCACGCACAGGCCAATGGCCAAGTAGAAAGCACGAACAAAGTGATTGAATCTATATTAACAAAAATAGTTGCCTCACACAGACGAGATTGGGCCTACAAATTGCCAGAAGCATTGTGGGCATATCAAACAATGTGGAGACCCACTACGGGATATTCACCATATCAATTGGTATTTGGAAAAGAACCCATATTTCCAATAGAATTTGAAATTCAGACATTAAGAATAGCTCAAAAGGTGGGTCTAGATCTAAATGAAGCCTAGGCCAAAAGACTGTAGCAAATTAATGAATTAGATGAAATTAGGCTCTCTTCTCTTCAACACACAACGTTAATACAACAACAGAGAACAAAATTGCATGACTCCCTTATCAAATAAAAGATCTTCCATGAAGGAGACTGGGCACTCCTATATGATTCTAGGTTTCAGGATTTTCCAGTGAAACTCCAGACACGATGGCTCAGACCCTATGAAATACAAAAAGTGCATGATAATGGCACTATTACATTAACCACCATTGATGGATCCGGACATTCCTTCAAATTAAACGGTCATCAAGTACGATTGTATAATAAACCACTTACATGGGAATCCTTTTACCAACAATTACGGGAAGATTCTACCATGAAAATTCTGGCTGAAGGGGATAACTCCTCCTCGGCACCTATTTACTAAATCATTTCTTTTTTAAATTTTGTACATAAATATTGCTCATTTATTTGGATTGTTTGTTTTATGGAATTCATTTTTTTCAAAATATCTGTTTATTTTATTTATTTTGAGTCTTGTTGTTTGTTTCATGAATTCTGTTTTTTTCAAAATTTTGTTTATTTCATTTGTTTTGATTTTTTGTTGTTCCTTTCCAAAGGAACAAAATTTATGTTGTTCCTTTCGAAAGGAACAACAGTTTCACAGGTCTTTGTTGTTCCTTTCGGAAGGAACATCAGTTTCGCAGATTATTTTTGCTGTTCTTTTTAAAGGAACAACACCTTTTGAGTGGATTGTTTTTTGCTTTAGATTAGCATTTTGAGGATTTATGATGACTCTTATAAATGAAAACATATTATTCATATACAATCATACAAATTAAAGCTTACTGTAATCATCAAATTAAAATAAATTGTCATTTTTAAGAAAATTGTTTGGTAATGATAAGAAAAAGGAAAAAGGGACATAATCAATAACATGATTTTGTTGTTTTAATACCACTGAATTAATCTGATCAATTATCCTTATCATTATTGGTTCTTTCCCATATTGGGATTAGGGCACATTCTTTTCTATTGAGATGTTCAAACTTCTTCCACCATCCCTACTCTTAAGCAGCGCTGAGCCATCCTTTATGAATAACTAGGAAAGTGCTATATGAAAAAGAAAAATATTTATATGTTTCACTAATAATTTTATGATTTGGAAGATGGAGGATAGGGGGTCTCATCAAGAGGCAGCCTACCATGATCATAAGGAATCAAGTGAAGTGGCATTCCCATCATGGCCACCAAACCAGGGATATGGTCCAATAGACGATTGAAAAAAAAACTAAGAAGTCCTTGGAACAGGAGGTCTCATCATGAGCTGGCCTGCCCACTTTTCACTTCTTCCTGGTGAATGGAATTGTGATTTATTTGGTCCCCAAGCCAGCGTAATGGCCTCCGTTATGACATTTAACAAGTACTTCCTTAGTATGAATAAAGGACAATGGTTCCAAGGGTAAGAAAGAAACTCTGTCAAGGTTATGGACACCTGTGGGCAACAGAGCTCTGCTGATGGTATTGGAGAAACATTTATACACATAAATAGTCATATTAAACCATTTTCCTATGTCTCTGTTAAATATCAAATGAAATTATGAATCCTTCACCTTTGATTTCGAACCTATTATACATGAAAATCATTATAAATTGATCACATTAGTTTGAAGTGGGTAATAAACACATCTGTACTTATGTTTATCTTAAGCTATCTCTTCTCCTTATATTTGAATCATTACAAATGATTTTATATCTATTTATGATTCATCACACTCATTGATTTCAGTAATTGCTATAATTTGATTGAATGTATCATAATTATGCCTGCTTTCTCCTGATGTACAACTGTTGTGCCACACTTGCCTCTCTTAATTGATGGTCGAGGATGACCTATCATCCTTCAGGGGGGGTGCAGATGTCTGCATACAGATCAAATCCCAATATTTCTTTACCTGTATGCAAACCAAATCCCTACATTCTAGGTAATAACAAAAATTTCACGACATTATTCCAATTCACCGTGCTGTGTTGTTCCATTACAATCACTGTGTGTTTGGAAAGAACTAACAGTGTGCAGAGATGATGGGAGGATGACCAATTCACAGTGAGCTGCAGGTGCTAATTGTTTCTGATGCTACACGAGAGATTTTGGAAAGATTGGGGTGGATTACATATTTCATGAGGATGCAACAACCCCATGAAGCAGTGGCCACCGAATTTTACAGAACTTGCAGGAAGGACACTCCATGGTTAGAGGAAGACAGATAGTTGTATCCGATGAAATAATTGTGGAGGTTTCTAGTATACCAGTGCAAGGAACCATATGGACGGAAAGGAATGTCAGGCTTCAAGAAGCCATGAAGATTTTTCAGGATGACGGACAAACATTGGTCGTCAAAGGCAAGGGAGTTCAGCCAGCATCATTAGGAGAACCATGGACGGAATTGGCCAAGGTAGTGCAGGCCTATATAACGTGTGACAGAAGGAAAGATGTGGTAAGGCCTCGCCACCTTAAGTTACTGGCTGTATTAAAACAGAAATGCATTATAAATTTTCCTGCATTTTTAAATTCCTTACTGCATGATATTGCCCGTAGTATAAGAAAAGCTCAGCATGCAGACATGGTAGTCAGCCACCATTGCCTAATTCGATTAATAGTGAGTCATAGCCTCACCCAGCAACAAACCAGCTGGGAAGAGTTGATATTACCCATTGATGGAGGGTTAGCCTTACCTGACCCAAAAAATAAGAGAATGGATGGAATGATAGAAAGATTTCCGAGCAGTAGTAGCCAGCCCCTGGAATTGCATAGCTCAGAGGATGAACAACCTCCACAATTGGAGGGAGGAAGTCCTCATATTGATGAAGAAGAGGAAATGGAGGGAGAAATTTGCTACTCAGATGAAGAAGAAATAATTCGCCACACTAGTGGTGTGAAACAAACTAGTGCAGAAGAAGGAAATACTGAGGAAGAGGAAATTGAAAGAGAAATTCGATATTCAGATGAGGAAGAAGGAAGCTATCATAACTATGAGGAGAACAAAGATATTCATAGCAGTGACAAAGAAGGAAAAACGCCTCCTGAAAATGCTACTGTAAGCCCTTTATAGGAAGACCAATTGGCCCAAATTATGGCCAATATGAGTGAATATGTGCAGCCTCACATATCTTTGGACCTTAACATTGATATTAATCATTTGCAGGAGCACTTTGCAGTCAACGAAGAAACAACTGAAGAAATTTTGGATGAAATAACAAACCCTAACGAAGCTAGGGTTGCTTCCCCTGAAAATCATGAACAAGAAAAGGATAATACCGAAGCAATATCCCAACTTGGAATCTCTCAGGGGATTGCAGAGTCGATTGAGGGTATAATTCCCAAATAATTTAGCCAAGGGCATATGAATTTTGAAGAAGAACCTCAAGAAGAATCCCAAGAAGAAAACCAAGAAGAGAACCCAACTGAAGGCATGACTGACGAGGACCTAAACCCTGTTGAGCAAACAGGCCCAGAAAAAGGAACAGTCGTTCCCTTGAGAAAAAGGAATAAGGTTACTGAGATTGAAAAGCTTCAAAGGGAATGTATGAAGCTTCAGAGACACGTGGAACAACTCAGGCAAACCATTAGGGTTCTGAGAATGAAACAAATGCCTAAGCAAGCCTACAAGAGAAGAAGCATAGCTACCAAGTGAACTTCTAAAAAGAGAAGAGTGGCCGCTAAGATGAACCCCCAAGCTACAGAAGACAGGCCCGAGCCTAATTATGGAGATACGGAACAACAAACAGCTGTTCCAACACAAGTTGTTCCAGAGGGACCCGCTTCAAGTGAAAACATGCAAGCTAGTAGTCAGAATACTTTTAGTGACCCCACATTAGCTAGACTCCAAGAGGAGTTGGCACAGGCTCGAATGGAAAGGCAAAGGTTGGAAGAAGACACTATCCCTAGGAAGAGATATCAGGAGTTGTAGAAACAGATGAAGATTATCCATGAAGCAGAAGGTGAAGCTCATGAGAAGTGTTGAAAAGCAGAGGAGAAGGATGAAAAGGTAATGAATCAATTAAAATTAGCCCACAATCGAATGGACACTCTCTGCTCATTGTACACTGATGTCTTAGCTTGTAGATGCCCTGCCAAAAAATATGCTTTATTTTTATTAGAAAGATATTTACAGCTAAAGATTAAGGCAGTTAGGGCAGGAATATCTATAGAGCTAAAAACTATAGATGACTTTGTATCATGCTGCAAACTTTATGGGGTTAAGGTACAACGCCTTTTGTGTGAGTTTTATTTGCATAATCTAATACTTGAAAATGATTGTGAGTCAAATCCTAGCCCTTTTGTGGTAGATGTCCGATACCAGGCATTTATTTCCTTTGTTTTAAATCAGTTAAAATAGCTTAAAGCCTATAATTCTTTTCAAAGGTAGGAAAATGAACTAGATTTGTGGGTTAGGAGTGAACCTCAAGACCCATTTCAATTTTGGGCTAGGCAGAAGAGTTTGATGACAAAGGAAGGTGTTATCCAAGCATTGGGGCCTGTCCATAAATTGATTATCTTGAATGGGACAGATTATTTCTTATCTATTAGAAACCAGGCTTACATAGAAGCTAAGGTCCGATGGAGAATTTCCAATCAGAATGTGAAAAATAGAGAACCATTTAATTATAAAAACTTTGGGCTAGCTGCAGACCGCTTGATTTCCTATAGTAATCTCATTTTAAAAGAAGGACCATTCTGGCTAGGGTGTAGGTTTCGAAGCCCCATTGCATGGTATCCTGCTACAGACTATAAAGCCATTTACGAACTACCCGAAGGATAGACAGAACATGTTTTCGAAGCATTAGCTGCACTGTATGGTTTTAGGCCTTTTGATGAAAAACCTTATCCTGCTTATTCTTTAACTGCTCTCCATGTGAACTATAGTTTTCATGAGGACATGAAAAAGATTAAGCAGGGGGGTATGTTGGGCAGTGGAAAAGGTATGAAATCACTGTGTATTTTCTCATTATTTTACTATAGACATAATCCTTTTTACCTTAGAAAGGTAATTTATTATAAGAATTATGGTAGAATTGGAAAGGTTTATGTTTATTGTAAAAAGATGATTAAATATTGCTTTGTTGATAAAAATATGAATTGGACGAAGTGGATATCTTTACCAAAGGCGAAGCTGAGATGAATGAAAATGTTGTTCCTCCAGCATTAGACCAAATACTGCATAGGACAAGGAAATCTGGAATGCATTGCTAAGAAAAGGCAGGGGACAGCTTGGCTTCGGTCAAAGTAAACCAGATGATAACTAAACGAACAGAAGAAAATCCCTCAGGATCCTTCGATCCTGAGGGATCGCTGTTCAAATCTCATCTTGTTCCTCGTCTTGTCCGTCAGGGTCTAATATATAAGGCAACACCCTTTAGTGATCAGGGGGTTAGAAATTCTCGTATTCAAAACATTTCCTTTGTAATATTGTGCTTATTGACTCTCGGCTTTAAGAGAGCAGTCTCTGTAATACTTTATGTTCGATTAATATCAAAGATGCTTTTCATTCCATCTCACAAATTCTGAAGTAGCCCAGCAGTGTTTCACTGGTGCTAAGGGCCCGGATCTGGTGGAATTACCCTGCTGTTTTTATTTCTAATCTTTGCATACTGTTGTGTGAAGTTGTGTTTAAGTTCATTACGATTGCAGAGTTCATTGACTGCTGTTGGATTGAATACAGATTTGCTGTGATCATTAACGAATTGCATTGCTATTTTATCATCTGCAAGAAGTGCATTCACTGTTTATTTACCTTTCTATCGTTATTAAGCTTTGTTGTTCTATATTCAATTCTAGTTGTTGTTCTATTGGTTTATGATTCTTTATGATTGATTGTTTCAATGTATTGGCTGTCAACGCGGTTGAAGTATTGAGATTAGTTGCTTGATTGCGTTAAGTTTATAATTGTTGTTCAATTCATATTGTTGTTCCATTTCTGTCTATTGTTCATTTCTAATTCATAGCTTCAGATTACCAGATAGATTGGTTACAGTTGCTGTGTATGCATAGGAATTACGAGTTGTTGTTCCTTTCTAGCCTTTGAAGTTCCTTTCAGTTATTTTCATCAGCAAGTAGTTTTCATTTCGATTGCTTTAAGCACAAGACCACCAACTGTAGAGGACATTGGTTACCTCTTCCAAGTCCCTAGATTGGTTATCTTGCCTTAGTTTGATTTCAGTTGCATCGATTTCTAAGGGAAGGAGTTACTGCTACTGTATCCTTGATCGATGGTTTTCAGATTGATGTAGTTAAGATTTCAGAGCATTTCCATTTATGTTACTGTAATTAGATTTCTTTACAAGCATCTGTTTACTCTTGTATTTAGAATTCTGTACTACATATTCATAGCATTACTCTTAGTTAATTTCTACCTCAGACAGAGTACACTCTTGAAATAAAAAGTCGCTCGCAGATTGATAATTAATGTAGACTAATTAGGTGTTTAAAAGATACCTTTTTATGTTTCAACATTTTGACGCCGTTGCCAGGGAGAGTGTATGCCATTTCAAAGGAGTGATACACAATTGATTTTCTTCTTCTTGCGAAGAATTGGGTATTAAAGACGGAAGGTAAGAACCTGTGCACCGGGCAAGAAACACACTTACTCACAGCTCGCTTCACAGCAGAATTAGGTAAGCTTATTTATTTAGGTAGGAATGAAGGTTTGTTTTATTGAATGAATAGACTAGCTAAGCAAAAAAAAATCCTCCTAAAATTGAAAAACCTAAGGGGCTGGTGACCCTTGGGCGGATAACTTTTATTGACAAAATCCTTAAAAGAACTGAATCTCAGCCATCAGTATGATTTGGAAAAGCTATCTCTAGACAACCTACTAGTTCCCTTCAGGCTACAGAGTCACCATCTGAAGCCTTTGCTGAGATACATAGTCAAACAGTGGGAATTGGACAAGATTCCCAAGAAATTGAGAATCCTTGCATAATTTCCCCTCAAGAAGGGAAATCTAGTAATCTCCGTGAAGGAGAAGGGGAAACAGGAGAAACAGGAGACCCAAAATCCCCTATTGAAATAGCCCAACCAGTAAGCAGTCCAGATAAGGGAAGTGTTGTTAAACTCATTCAAGGTTCTGAATCACCTGAAACAGTAGGTCAACAAGGAATACTTATTATTGCAGACCAAGGAAGTGCTGTCAAAGCCATTCCTACTTCTCCTAGTCACCCTAGAAATTCCCTTGAGAACCCAGAATGATACTGACACATCTTCGACCAAATGGCCCAGAACCAAAATCAGAACCAGCAGACACCCCAACAAACCTCTACGCTGCAATATCCTATAGTAGATACTGCAGTCAACGCACCTATGAAGGCCATTCTCCTTCAACATATTACCAAATTTCATGGCCTAACATCGGAATATCTAGATGCATTTTTGTTTGAATTCGATGTGTTATGCAAGGGATATGATTACACCACCAATCCCCAAAAATTAAAATTGTTTCCTTCTACATTAAAATGAGCAGCCTTACGATGGTTTATGGGATTAGGTGGGGGTGTCATAACTAATTGGGATCATATGAAAGGTACATTTTTAAAGAAGTATCAAGATTATTGCAGGTCTTGGGAAATAAAGGATGAAATATTTCAAATGGCAGCAAAACCAAATGAAACCTTGGAGGAATATGTGGAACGATTTCAATACAATCTTCATAGATCTCCTTATGCATCTTTACCTTTACCTAATAATGTGTTGAAAACTACATTAATTAGGGGAATGAAGGATCAATGGGTTGAAACATTGAATATTATGGGAAAAGGTGATATATATTGGGAAAGTTATGCTAACATCATTGATTTGTGTATCAAGAGTTCGAGGGGCAACACAGGGCTAAAATCAGCAGAATGTGACATGATTACAAGAGAAAATAAGACCTCCAATGAAGGTGTGACTTGGGCAGAGATTGGAAACCTGCTGGAATATTTTAAGATAGATATCCTTGGGACTCTAACAACGCAGTTCGATATTATGCAAGCCAAACAAAAGCAAGCATAAGCAGAGAAAAATTTGGCGATATTCTGTCCTAGATGCATTAAGAAACACAGCCACAAAGAGTGCCCGCTGGATGTAATCAAATTTTGTGCCATTTGCACGAAAGATCACCCTATAGAAGGATTTCCCTTGCTTCCTGGCCTAAAGGCAGTTTATAAGGAGGCAGAAGAAGAATCAGAAGTGGTATGTCTACTTAATCAGCGCCAACAATAGCAGCCACGACAATTAGGTATGCCAACTAATCCATTTTCTTCTTTTCAGCCTCCTTAATACAATGCTTAGAAATATAACGGAATGTGGAAAAATAACCCACCTTTCCGCAATTGGTCACAACAGCCATTCCCTACAACATATTGGCCAAATCAAACAAATCAAACTAATTAGCCTAGCTCTCCTTTCTGCCCACCATTTTGGAAAAACAATACTTATCCAACACAATGGTCCCCCTCTACTTCGTAGAGTCAGGCCTGGCAGTCAAACTGGAAAAGAGTTACAAATCAGCCAGCTGGAAAAATTCCTCTCTCTCAACCTACACTGCCAGCTCCCTATACAAACCCCCAGACCAACTTAAGACCACAACTCCCAGCCCAGCCCAACCCAAACCCAAACAATAGGCCAGTTCAGTCTGTCCAAATAATGGAACCCCCAGAATTAGAAACTGAACTGAGGGAGTGCAACGAACTTCAATTAAGGTCTGGGCACATAGTAGAAACAGAGAGAAACAATAATGCTCATATTGAAGACCCATTACTTGTAGAACAAACATTACAAAAATAGGAGGTTCAACAAAAAAATAAACAACAAGTTTAACAACTTCCTCTCCACCATTCCCATAACGATTAATCATACCACACCCATTAGAACATCCTGATTTTGATCTTCTGGGAGAATTAAAAAATTTGTGTATAAAAATTCCTCTCCTCCAAGCTATCCAAGACATCCCTATATATGCAAAAACCATTAAGGAATTATTCATAAAGAAGCCAAAGAGGAGAACAACCACCAATCCAACTGTCCAAATAGTCAGTACTTTATCTGATTTATTATCAGGGCTGGAAACACTCGTAAAATATGAAGACCCAGGAAATCCCATATTGACAGCGCAAATCCATGGGAAATTGTTTCCAAATGCCTTAGTTGATTTGGGAGCAACAATAAATATCCTAACAACCACCACCTGTCAAAAAATTGGCGTTACATCGCTAGAACCAACAACAACCTTATTGGAATTGGCTGACCGATCGGTAGTCAAACCAGAGGGTACATTGCAAAATGTAATGGTATCTGTAGATTCCTAGGAATACCCTGCTGAATTCTTGGTTATCAATCCAAATAATCGGCTAGATAGACACCCGTTAATCTTAGGTAGACCTTGGTTGGCAACTGCCGATGCTTATATTGGATGCCGACAAGGCAACATGACAATAACAAGGGGAAAATATGTCAATAATTTAGCCTTATATCCCCCAACCCAACCAAGCCTATCAATAATCAAAACAAGAAAGCAACCTGTATCATATCTTATGGAAAATATGAGATCACCTCTAACTATAGAAAATGCTCTTGATTTTAAAGATCAAATAGAGGATGATATCATCAATAGTTTTATTAATAAACCACAAATCAGATCCCATCCACAATGTCACATGATCAAGGAAGCATTTGATAATAAGGAAGAAGAAGATCCTCTGAAATACATTCCTGATCAAGTAAAACCCACTACTTCTGTGTAAAATAGTAAGATTGTAGAAATTGAGCCAGGAAAAACTCTAAACATTAACAAAAATCAGACTGTTGAACAAGAAGATAAGTTGGTCCAACTATTGCAGAAATACAAAGCAGCCTTTGCATGGGATTACCCAGACATGAAAGAAATTGATCTTCAATTGTGTACACACCACATCTATATTGAAAAAGATGCGAGACCCATTTTCCAACCCCAAAGAAGACTAAACCCTCATCTCAAATATATTGTGAAAGTTGAATTACAAAAGCTATTAGATGTTAATTTCATCTATCCAATATCTGATAGCAAGTGGGTCTCTCCATTAGTAGTGGTACCAAAGAAGAACGGAAAGTGGAGAATATGTGTAGATTACCGTGAACTTAAAAAGGAAACCCAGAAAGACCACTTTCCCCTTCCTTTCATTGACCAGGTATTAGACACATTGGTAGGGAATAAATTCTTTTCCTTCCTTGATGGCATCAGTGGGTACAATCAAATCCAAATTTCCCCTGAAGACCAAGACAAAACTACTTTTACCTGTCCATGGGGAAAATTTTCCTACCGAGTCTTACCTTTTGGCCTATGCAATGCCCCTGCTACATTCCAAAGGGCCATTCTCAGCATCTTTGCAGACTTAAGAAATGAAGGTCTTGAAGTATATATGGATGACTTCACACCTTATGGGGATGACTTTGAGCAAGCATTAGAAAATTTAGAAAAGGTGTTGCCAAGATGTATTGACACCAGGCTTTGTTTAAGTCATGAAAAATGTCATATGATGATGACCAAAGGAGTTATCTTAGGGCACTATATTTCAGCAGCTGGAATTCAGGTGGACCCAGCTAAAATTCAGATAATTTTGTTAATACCCACACCCACCACACAAACAGAGGTACGTAGCTTTCTTGGATTTTCTGGTTATTATAGTAGATTTATAGAACATTATTCTCGAATATCTTCACCTTTATATGCACTAACTGGAAATGTTGATTTTATTTGGACAGATAAATGTGACAATGCCTTCAATGATTTGAAAAAACTTGTTTCAATAGCCCCAGTGCTGAGGGGCCCAAATTGGAATTTTCCATTCCAAATTTTATCTGATGCCTCAGACACAGCAATTGGAGCAGTCCTTGGGCATGAGGAAGACAAGAAACCATATGCAATCTATTATACTAGCAAAAATCTATCCCCTGCTGAATTAAATTATATTGTGACTAAGAAGGAATTTTTAGCTGTAGTACATGCTGTAAATAAGTTTATACATTATATAACTGGGTATCCTGTAGTACTATATACTGATCACTCTGCCATTAAATTTTTAGCAAATAAACCTGTTACAAATGGAAGAGTGACAAGATGGTTGATTTCATTGTAGGAATTCGATGTTACAATCAAAGATTGACCTGGGAAAGAGAACCCTATAGCTGATTTTCTGTCAAGAATGCCAAAACCAATAGGCATAGAAGCAGTTGAATACCACTTCCCAGATGAACATTTGTTCGTTGTTATTGTCAGAACCCCATGATATGCTGATATAGCAAATTATTTGGCAATAGGTAAACTACCTAAACATCTATCCCTTAATGAACGAAAGTAGATAATACAGCATAATACCCGATTCTCTTGGGTTGGGGGCTACCTATTTCATACAGGGGCAGATATGCAAATAAGAAGATGCGTCCGGGAGGATGAGGTATTTGATATTTTGAAAGCATGCCATGATGAGCAGTGTGGCAGGCTTTTTTCAGATCATAGAATTTCCCATAAGGTCTTAAAAATAGGCTGTTACTGGCCTACCATCTTTAAAGATGCCAAAATATTTGTGCAAGCCTGTGATAGCTGCCAAAGGGTAGGTCGCCCTGGGTAGTATGATGAAATGTCTTTGAACCCTCAACTAGTAATTGAACCATTTGAACGATGGGCCCTTGACTTTGTTGGCCCTATTAGTCCCCCATCAAACCAAAAAACATACATCCTAGTTGCAACCAAGTATGTTACTAAATGGGTTGAAGCAGAGGCTCTTTCAAAAGCTACAGAGGACTTTGTAATACAGTTTCTTTTCCAAATCTTTGTGTGATATGGCCTCCCAAGGGACATAATCACAGATGGAGGACCATAGTTTTTAGGTAATAAATTAGCTGAAACACTACAAAAATACCACATTTAGCACAAGATTACAACCCCATACCACCCACAGGGTAATGGCCAAGTAGAGAGCACGAACAAAGTGATTGAATCTATATTGACAAAAACCATTGCCTTACATAGACGAGATTGGGCCTACAGATTGCTAGAAGCATTGTGGGCATATCGAACAACATGGAGAACCACTATGGGATATTCACCATATCAATTGGTATTTGGAAAAGAACCCATCTTTCCAATAGAATTTGAAATTCAGAAATTAAGAACAGCTCAAAGGTGGGTCTAGATCTAAATGAAGCTTAGGCCAAAAGACTGCAGCAAATTAATGAATTAGATGAAATTAGGCTCTCTGCTCTTCAGCACACAGCATTAATACAACAACAGAGAGAAAAATGTTATGACGCCCTTATCAAAGAAAATATCTTCCATGAAGGAGACTCGGCACTCCTATATGATTCTAGGTTTCAGAATTTTCCAGGGAAACTCCAGACACGATGGCTCGGACCCTATGAAATACAAAAAGTGCATGATAATGGCACTATTAAATTAACCACCATTGATGGATCTGGACATTCCTTCAAAGTAAACGGTCATTGAGTACGATTGTATCATAAACCGCTTACCCGAGAATCCTTTTACCAACAATTACGGGAAGATTCTACCATGAAAATTCTGTCTGAAGGGGATAACTCCTCCTCAGCACCTATTTAATAAATCATTTCTTTTTTAAATTTCGTACATAAAGATTGTTCATTTATTTGGATTATTTGTTTTATGGAATTTGTCTTTTTCAAAATCTCTGTTTATTTTGTTTATTTTGAGTCTTGTTGTTTGTTTCATGGATTCTGTTTTTTTCAAAATTCTGTTTATTTCGTTTGTTTTGAATTTTTGTTGTTCCTTTCCAAAGGAACAACATTTATACTGTTCCTTTCGAAAGGAATAGTAGTTTCGCATATCTTTAATGTTCCTTTTGGAAGGAACATCAGTTTCGCATATTATTTTTGTTGTTCTTTTTAAAGGAATAACACCTTCTGAGTGGATTGTTTTTTGCTTTAGATTAGCATTTTGAGGATTTATGATGACTCTTCTAAAGGAAAACATATTGTTCATATACAATCATACAAATTAAAGCTTACTGTAATCAAAAAATTAAAATAAATCGTCATTTTTAAGAAAATTGTTTGGTAATGATAAGAAAAAGGAAAAAGGGACATAATCAATAACATGATTTTGTTGTTTCACTACCACTGAATTAATCTAATCGATTATCCTTATCATGATTGGTTCTTTCGCATATTGTATAAATTTCTTTGATTTTACTTATGGAGTAGGAATAAGGGCACATTCTTTTCTATTGAGATGTTCAGACTTCTTCGACCATCCCTACTCTTAAGGAGTGTTGAGCCATCCTTTATGAATAACTAGGAAAGTGCTATATGAAAAAGAAAAATATTTATATGTTTCACTAATAATTTTATGATTTGGCAAATGGAGGATAGGGGGTCTCATCAAGAGCCAGCCTACCATGATCATAAGGAAGCAGGTGAAGTGGCATTCCCATCATGGCCACCAAACCAAGGATATGGTCCAATGGACGATTGAAAAAAAAAACTAAGAAGTCCTTGGAACAGGAGGTCTCATCATGAGCCGGCCTGCCCACTTTTTACTTCTTCCTGGTGAATGGAATTTTGATTTATTTGGTCACCAAGCCAACACAATGGCCTCCGTTATGACATTTAACAAGAACTTCCTCGGTATGAATAAAGGACAATGGTTCCAAGGGTAAGAAAGCAACTCTGTCAAGGTTATGGACAGTTGTGGGCAACAGAGCTTTGATGATGGTATTGGAGTCACATTTATACACATCAATAGTCATATTAAACCCTTTTCCTATGTCTCTATTTAAATATCAAATGAAAGTATGAATCCTTCACCTTTGATTTCGAACCTATTAAACATGAAAATCATTATAAATCGATCACATTAGTTTGAAGTGGGTAATAAACACATCTGTACTTATGTTTATCTTAAGCTATCCCTTCTCCTTTTATTTGAATCGTTACAAATGATTTTATATCTATTTATGATTCATCACACACATTGATTTCAGTAATTGTTATAATTTGATTGAATGTATCATAATTATGCCTTCTTTTTCCTGATGTACAACTACTGTGCCACACTTGCCTCTCTTAATTGACGGTCGAGGATGACCTATCATCCTTCAGGGGGGGCATAGATGTCTGCATACAGATCAAATCTCGATATTTCTATACCTGTATGCAAACCAAATTCCTGCATTCTAGGGAATAACAAAAATGTAACGACATTATTCCAATTCACCGTGTTGTGTTGTTCCATTACAATCACTGTGTGTTTGGAAAGAACTAACAGTGTGCAGAGATGATGGGAGGACAACCAATTCGCAGTGAGCCACAGGTGCTAGTTGTTTCTGATGTTGCGCGAGAGATTTTGGAAAGATTTGGGTGGATTACATTTTTCATGAGGATGCAACAACCCCATGAAGCAGTGGCCACCGAATTTTTACAGAACTTGCAGGGAGGACACTCCATGGTTAGAGGAAGACAGATAGCTGTATTTGATGAAATAATTGTTGAGGTGTCTGGTATACCAGTGCAAGGAACCATATGGACGCGAAAGAATGTTAGGCTTCAAGAAGCCATGAATATTTTTCAGGATGACGGACAGACATTGGTCACAACATAAATTCCCTACAACATCTTGGCCAAATCAAACAAATCAAGCTAATTGGCCTAGCTTTCCTTTCTGCCCACCATTTTGGTAAAAAAATACTTATCTAATACAATGGTCCCCCTCTAATTCTCAGAGTCAGGCCTGGCAGTCAAACTGGCAAAGACATACAAATCAGCCAGCTGGAACAATTCCTCTCTCTCAACCTACACTGCCAGCTCCCTATACAAACCCCCAGACCAACTTAAGACCACAACTCCCAGCCCAGCCCAACCCAAACCCAAAAAATAGGCCAATTCAGTCTGTCCAAATAATGGAGCCCCCATAATTAGAAACTGAACTGAGGGAGTGCAACGACCTTCAATTAAGGTCTGGGCGCATAGTAGAAATAGAGAGAAACAATAATGTTCATATTTAAGACCCCTTACCTGTAGAACAAACATTACAAAAAGAGAAGGAGGTTCAACAACAAAATCAACAAAATTTAACAGCTTCCTCTCCATCATTCCTAGAACGATTAATCATACCATGCCCATTATAACATCCTGATTTTGATCTTCTACGAGAATTAAAAAAAAATTGTATAAAAATCCCTCTCCTCCAAGCTATCCAAGACATCCCTATATATGCAAAAACCATTAAGGAATTATGCATAAAGAAGCCAAAGAGGAGAAAAACCACCAATCCAACTGTCCAAATAGTTGGTACTTTATCTGACTTATTATCAGGGATGGAAACATTCGTAAAATATGAAGACCCAGGAAATCCCATAGTGACAGTGCAAATCCATGGGCAATTGTTTCCAAATTCCTTAGTTGATTTGGGAGCAGCAATCAATATCCTAACAACCACCACCTGTCAAAAATTTGGCATTACATCACTAGAACCAACAACAACCTTATTGGAATTGGCTGACCGATCGGTAGTCAAACCAGAGGGTACACTACAAGATGTAATGGTATCTGTAGATTCCTGGGAATACCCTGTTGACTTCTTGGTTATCAATCCAAAGAATCGGCTAGATGGACACCCAGTAATCTTAGGTAGACCTTGGTTGGAAATTTCCAATGCTTATATTGGATGCCGACAAGGCAACATGACAATAACAAAGGGAAACTATGTCAAGAATTTAGCTTTATATCCCCCAGCCCAGCCAAGCCTATCAATAATAAAAACAAGAAAGCGACTTGTATCATATCTTATGGAAAATATGAGATCACCTCTAACTATAGAAAATGCTCTTGATTTTAAAGATCAAACAGAGGATGATATCATCAATAGTTTTATTAATAAACCACAAATCAGATCCCATCCACAATGTCACATGATCAAGGTAGCATTTGATAATAAGGAAGAAGAAGATCCTCTTAAAGACATTCCTGATCAAGTAATACCCACTACTTCTGTGTACAATAGTAATATTGTAGAAATTGAGCCGGGAAAAACTCTAAACATTAACAAAAATCTAACTGCTGAACAAGAAGAGAAGTTGGTCCAACCATTGTGGAAATACGAAGTAGCCTTTGCATGGGATTACCTAGACATGAAAGGAATTGATCTTCAATTGTGTACACACCACATCTATATTGAAAAATATGCGAGACCCATTCGCCAACCCTAAAGAAGACTAAACCCTCATCTCAAAGATATTGTGAAAGATGAATTACAAAAGGTATTAGATGTTAATTTCATCTATCCACTATCTGATAGCAAGTGTGTCTCTCCATCAGTAGTGGTACCAAATAAGAACGCAAAGTGGAGAATATGTGTATATTACCGTGAAATTAACAAGGCAACCCAGAAAAACCACTTTCCACTTCCTTTCATTGACTAGGTATTAGACATATTGGGAGGAAAGAAATTCTTTCCTTCCTTGATGACGTCAGTGGGTACAATCAAATCCAGATTGCCCCTCAAGACCAAGACAAAACTACTTTTACTTGTCCATGGGGGACATTTTCCTACCGAGTCTTAGCTTTTGGCCTATGCAATGCGCCTGCTACATTCCAAAGGGCCATTCTCAACATCTTTGCAGACTTAATAAATGAATGTCTCGAAGTATATATGGATGACTTCACACCTTATGGGAATGACTTTGAGCCAGCATTAGAAAATTTAGAAAAGGTGTTGCAAAGATGTATTGACACCAGGCTTTGTTTAAGTCATGAAAAATGTCATATGATGATGGCCGAAGGAGTTATCTTAGGGAACTATATTTCAGCAGCTGGAATTGAGGTGGACCCAGCTAAAATTCAGATAATTTTGTTAATACCCACACCCACCACACAAACAGAGGTACGTAGCTTTCTTGGATTTTCTGGTTATTATAGGAGATTTATAGAACATTATTCTCGAATAGCTTCACCTTTATATGCACTAACTGGAAATGTTGATTTTATTTGGACAGATAAATGTGACAATGCCTTCAATGATCTGAAAAAACTTGTTTCAACAGCCCCAGTGCTGAGGGGCCCAAATTGGAATTTTCCATTCCAAATTTCATCTGATGCCTCAAACACATCAATTGGAGCAGTCCTTGGGCAGGAGGAAGACAAGAAACCATATGCAATCTATTATACTAGCAAAAATCTATCCCCCGCTGAATTAAATTATACTGTGACTGAGAAGGAATTTTTAGCTGTAGTACATGTTGTAAATAAGTTTAGACATTATATAACTGGGTATCCTGTAGTACTATATACTGATCACTTTGCCATTAAATTTTTAGCAAATAAACCTGTTACAAATGGAAGAGTGACAAGATGGTTGATTTTATTGCAAGAATTCGATATTACAATCAAAAGTCGACCTGGGAAAGAGAACCCTATAGCTGATTTTCTGTCAAGAATGCCAAAACCAACAGGCACAAAAGCAGTTTAAGACCACTTCCCAGATGAACATTTGTTGACTGTTACTGTCAGAACCCCATGGTATGCTGATATAGAAAATTATTTTGCAATAGGTAAACTACCTAAACATCTATCCCTTAATCAACGAAAGTAGATAATACAGCGTAGTACCCGATTCTCTTAGGTTTGGGGCTACCTATTTCATACAGGGGCAGATATGAAAATAAGAAGATGTGTCCAGGAGGACGAGGTATTTGATATTTTGAAAGCATGCCATGATGGGCAGTGTGGCGGGCATTTTGCAAATCGTAGAACTTCCCATAAGGTCTTACAAACAGGCTATTACTGGCCTACCATCTTTAAAGATTCCAAAAAAATTGTGCAGGCCTGTGATAGCTGCCAAAGGGCAGGTCGCCTGGGCAGTATGATGAAATGCCTTTGAACCCTCAACTATTAATTGAATCGTTTGAACGCTGGGCACTTGACTTTGTTGGCCCTATTAGCTCCCCATCAAACCAAAAAACATACATCCTAGTTGCAACCAAGTATGTTACTAAATGGGTTGAAGCAGAGGCTCTTTCAAAAGCTACAGAGGACTCTGTAATACAGTTTAGTTTCCAAATATTTGTGTGATATGGCCTCCCAAGGGACATAATCATAGATGGAGGACCACATTTTTTAGGTAATAAATTAGCTGAAACACTACAAAACTACCACATTCAGCACAAGATTACAACCCCATACCACCTACAGGCCAATGGCCAAGTAGAGAGCACGAACAAAGTGATTGAATCTATATTGACAAAAACCGTTGCCTCACACAGACGATATTGGACCTACAGATTTCCAGAAGCATTGTCGGCATATCGAACAATGTGGAGACCCACTACGGGATATTCACCATATCAATTGGTATTTGGAAAAGAAGCCATATTTCCAATAGAATTTGAAATTCAGACATTAAGAACAACTCAAAAGGTGGGTCTAGATCTAAATGAAGCTCGGGCCAAAAGACTGCAGAAAATTGATGAATTAGATGAAATTAGGCTCTCTAATCTTCAGCGCACAGCGTTAATACAACAACAGAGAGCAAAATGGCATGACGCCCTTATCAAAGAAAAGATCTTCCATGAAGGAGACTGGGCACTCCTATATGATTCTAGGTTTTAGGATTTTCCAGGGAAACTCCAAACATGATGGCTTAGACCCTATGAAATAAAAAAAGTTCATGATAATGGCACTATTACATTAACCACCATTGATGGAGCCAGACATTCCTTCAAAGTAAACGGTCATCGAGTACGATTGTATCATAAACCGCTTACCCGGGAATCCTTTTACAAACAATTATGGGAAGATTCTACCATGAAAATTCTAGCTGAAGGGGATAACTCCTCCTTGGCACCTATTTACTAAATCATTTCTTTTTTAAATTTTGTACATAAATATTTTTCATTTATTTGGATTGTTTGTTTTATGGAATTCGTTTTTTTCAAAATCTCTATTTATTTTGTTTCTTTTGAGTCTTGTTGTTTGTTTCATGGAATTCTGTTTTTTTCAAAATTCTGTTTATTTCGTTTGTTTTGAGTTTTTGTTGTTCCTTTCCAAAGGAACAACATTTCTCCTGTTCCTTTCAAAAGGAATAGCAGTTTCGGAGATCTTTGTTGTTCCTTTTGGAAGGAACAAGAGTTTCGCAGATTATTTTTGCTGTTCTTTTTAAAGGAACAACACCTTCTGAGTGGATTGTTTTTTTATTTAGATTATCAGTTTGAGGATTTCTGATGACTCTTCTAAAGGAAAACATATTATTCATATACAATCATACAAATTACAGCTTACTGTAATCAGAAAATTAAAATAAATCATCATTTTTAAGAAAATTGTTTGGTAATGATAAGAAAAATTAAAAAGGGACATAATCAATAACATGATTTTGTTGTTTTACTACCACTGAATTAATCTGATCGATTGTCCTTATCATGATTAGTTCTTTCCCATATATTATAAATTTATTTGATTTTACTTATGGAGTAGGAATAAGGGCACATTATTTTCTATTGAGATGTTCAGACTTCTTCCACCATCCCTACTCTTAAGGAGTGTTGAGCCATCCATTATGAATAACTAGGAAAGTGCTATATGAAAAAGAAAAATATTTATATGTTTCACTAATAATTTTATGATTTGGAAGATGGAGGATAGGGGGTCTCATCAAGAGCCAGCCTACCATGATCATAAGGAAGCAGGTGAAGTGACATTCCCATCATGGCCACCAAACCACAGATATGGTCCAATGGACGATTGAAAAAAAAACTAAGAAGTCCTTGGAACAGGAGGTCTCATCACGAGCCGGCCTGCCCACCTTTCACTTCTTCATGGTGAATGGAATTGTGATTTATCTGGTCACCAAGCCAGCACAATGGCCTCCGTTATGACATTTAACAAGCACTTCCTCAATATGAATAGAGGACAATGGTTCCAAGGGTAAGAAAGCAACTCTGTCAAGGTTATGGACACCTGTGGGAAACAGAGCTCTGCTAATGGTATTGGAGTCACATTTATACACACCAATAGTCATATTAAACCCTTTTCCTATGTCTCTATTTAAATATAAAATGAAAGTATGAATCCTTCACCTTTGATTTCGAACCTATTATACATGAAAATCATTATAAATTGATCACATTAGTTTGAAGTGGGTAATAAACACATGTGTACTTATGTTTATCTTAAGTTGTCCCTTCTCCTTATATTTGAATCATTAAAAACGATTTTATATCTATTTACAATTCATCACACGCATTGATTTCAGTAATTGCTATAATTTGATTGAATGTATCATAATTATGCCTGCTTTTTCCTGTTGTACAACTACTGTGCCACACTTGCCTCTCTTAATTGATGGTCGAGGATGATCTATCATCCTTCAGGGGGGGCGCAGATGTCTGGATGCAGATCAAATCCTGATATTTCCACACTTGTATGTAAACCAAACCCCTGCATTCTAGGGAATAACAAAAAATTTAACGACATTATTCTAATTCACCGTGCTGTGCTGTTCCATTACAATCACTGTGTGTTTGGAAAGAACGAACAATGTGCAGAGACGATGGGAGGATGACCAATTCGTAGTGATCCGCAGGTGTTAGTTGTCTCTGATGTTGTATGAGAGATTTTGGAAAGATTGGGGTGGATTACATATTTCATGATGATGCAAAAACCCCATGAAGCAGTGGCCACCGAATTTTTACAGAACTTGCAGGAAGGACACTCCATGGTTAGAGGAAGACAGATAGCTGTATCCGATGAAATAATTGTGGAGGTGTCTGGTATACCAGCGTAAGGAACCATATGGACACAAAAGAAGGTCAGGCTTCAAGAAGCCATGAATATTTTTCAAGATGACGGACAGACATTGGTCGTCAAAGGCAAAGGAGTTCAACCAGCATCATTAGGAGAACCATGAATGGAATTGGCCAAGGTAATGCAGGCCTATATAACGTGTGACAGAAGGAAAGACGTGGTAAGGCCTTGCCACCTTAAGTTACTAGCTGTATTAAAACAGAAATGCACTGTAAATTTGCCTGCATTTTTAAATTCCTTACTACATGATATTGCTCGTAGAATAAGAAAATCTCATCATGCAGACATGGTGGTCAACGACCATTGCCTAATTCGATTAATACTGAGTCATAGCCTCGCCCAGCAACACACCAGTTGGGAAGAGTTGATATTCTCCATTGATGGAGGGTTAGCCTTACCTGCCCCGAAATGGAAGAGAATGGCTGGCTCAATAGCTGAGCCATCAATTTGTAGATAGTCCCTCCATTCAAAACGAAGTAGGGGAATGATTGAAGGATTTTCGGGCAGCAGTAGCCACCCCCTGGAATTGCACAGCTCAGAGGATGAACACCCTCCACAATTGGAGGGAGGAAGTCCTCGTACTAATGAAGAAGAGGAAATGGATGGAGAAATTCTCTACTCGGATGAAGAAGAAATAAGTCACCACACCAGTGGTGAGAAACAAACCAGTGCAGAAGAAGGAAATACTGAGGAAGAGGAAATTGAAGGAGAAATTTGATATTCGGATGAGAAAGAAGGAAGCTATCATACCTGTGAGGAGAATGAAGATAATCATAGTAGTGACATAGAAGGAACAAAGCCTCCTAAAAATTCTACTATAAACCCTTTATAGGAAGACCAATTGGCCCAAATTTTGGCCAATATGAGTGACTATGTGTAGCCTCATAGCACTTTGGACCTTAACAGTGATATTAATCAGTTGTAGGAGCACTCTGCAGTCAACGAAGAAATAGCTGAAGAAACGCTGGATGAAATAGAAAACCCTGACGAAGATAGGGTTGCTTCCCCTTAAAATCATGAACAAGAAAAGGAGAATACCGAAGAAATATCCCAACTTGGAAGCTCTCAGGGGATTGCAGAGTCAATTGAGGGTATAATTCCCGAAGAATTTAGCCAAGGGCATATGAATGTTGAAGAATAACCTCAAGAAGAATCCCAAGAAGAAAACCAAGAAGAGAACCCAACTGAAGGCACGGCTGACGAGGACCTAAACCCTATTGAGAAAACAGGCCCAAAAAAAGGAACAACCGTTCCCTTGAGAAAAATGAAGAAGGTTACTGAGATTGAAAAGCTCCGAAGGGAACGTATGAAGCTTCAAATACTCATGGAACAAATCAGGCAAACCATTAGGGTTTTGAGAATGAAACAAATGCCTAAGAAAGCCCCCAAGAGAAGAAGCATAGCTACCAAGCGAACTTCGAAAAAGAGAAGAGTGGCTGCTAAGATGAACCCCCAAGTTGCAGAAGACAGGCCTGAGCCTAATTATGGAGATACGGAACAAAAAATAGTTGTTCCAACACAAGTTGTTCCAGAGGGACCTGCTTGAAGTGAAAACATGCAAGCTAGTAGTCAGAATACTTTTAGTGACCCCACATTAGCCAGAATCCAAGAGGAGTTGGCACAGGCTCGAATGGAAACGAAAAGGTTGGAATAAGACATTGTCCCTAGGAAGACATATCAGGCGTTGCAACAACAGATGAAGATTATCCATGAAGCAGAAGCTGAAGCTCACGAGAAGTGTCAAAAATCAGAGGAGAAGAATGAGAAGGTAATGAATCAATTAAAATTAGCCCACAATCGAATGGACACTCTCTGCTCATTGTACACTGATGTCTTAGCCTGTAGATGCCCTACCAAAAACTATGCTTTATTTTTATTAGAAAGATATTTAAAGCTAAATATTAAGGCAGTTAGGGAAGGAATATCTATAGAGCTAAAAACTATAGATGACTTTGTATCATGCTGCAAACTTTATGGGGTTAAGGTACAACGCCTTTTTTGTGAGTTTTATTTGCATAATCTAATACTTGAAAATGATTGTGAGTCAAATCCTAGCCGTTTTGTGGGAGATTTCCAATACCAGGCATTTATTTCCTTTGCTGTAAATCAGTTAAAATGGCTTAAAGCCTATAATTCTTTTCAAAGGAAAGAAAATGAATTAGATTTTTGGGTTAGGATTGAACCTCAGAACCCATTTCAATTTTGGGCTAGGCAGAATAGTTTTATGACAAAGGAAGGTGTTATCCAAGCATTGGGGCTTGTCCATAAATCGATTATCTTGAATGGGAAAGATTACTTCTTATCTATTAGAAACCAGGCTTACATAGAAGCTAAGGTCCGATGGAGAATTTCCAATCAGAATATGCAAAATAGAGAACCATTTAATTATAAAAACTTTGGGCTAGCTGTAGACCACTTGATTTCCTATAGTAATCTCATTTTAAAAGAAGGACCATTCTGGCTAGGGTGTAGGTTCCGAAGCCCCATTGCATGGTATCCTGCTACAGACTACAAAGCCATTTATGAACTACCTGAAGGATAGACAAAACATGTTTTCGAAGCATTAGCTGCACTGCATGGTTTTAGGCCTTTTGATGAAAAACCTTATCCTGCTTATTATTTAACTGCTCTCCATGTGAACTATAGTTTTCATGAGGACATGAAAAATATTAAGTAGGGGGGTATGTTGGGTAGTGGAAAAGGTATGAAATCAATGTGTATTTTCTCATTCTTTTACTATAGACATAATCCTTTTTACCTTAGAAAGTTAATTTATTATAAGAATTATGGTATAATTGGAAATGTTTATGTTTATTGTAAAAATATGATTAAATATTTCTTTTTGTTGATAAAAACAAGAATTGGACGAAGTGGACAGTTGTACCAAAGGTGAAGCTGAGAAGAATGCAACTACTATTCCTCCAGCATTAGACCAATTCCTGCCTAGGACAAGGAAATCCGAACGCATTGCTAAGAAAAGGCGGGGGACAGCTCGGCTTCGGTCAAAGTAAACCAGATGATAACTAAATTAAGGGAAGCGAATCCCTCAGGATCCTTCGATCCTGAGGGATCGATGTTCAAATCGCATCTTGTTCCTCGTCTTGTCCATCAGGGTCTGATATATAAGGCAATGCCCTTTAGTGATCAGGGGGTCAAAAATTCTCTTATTCAAAACATTTCCTTTGTAATATTATGCTTATTGACTCTCGGCTTTAAGAGAGCAATCTCTGTAATACTTTATGTTCGATTAATATCAAAGACACATTTCATTCCATCTCACAAGTTTTGAAGTAGCCCAATAGTGTTTCACTGGTTCTAAGGGCTCGGCTCTGGTGGAATTACCCTGCTGTTTGTATTTCTAATCTTTGCTTATTGTTGTGTGAAGTTGTGTTTAAGTTCATTACGATTGCATAGTTGATTGAATTTTGTTGGATTGAATATAGATTCGTTGTGATCATTAAAGAATTTCATTTCTATTTTATCATCTGCAAGAAGTGCATTCGTTGTTTATTTACCTTGCTATCGTTATAAAGCTTTGCTGTTCTATATTCAATTCTAGTTGTTGTTCTATTGGTTTATGATTCTTTATGATTGATTGCTTCATTGTATTGGTTGTCGACAGGATTGAAGTATTGAGATTAGTTGCTTGATTGCGTTAATTTTATAATTGTTGTTCAATTCACGTTGCTATTCCATTTCTATCTATTGTTCATTTCTTATTCATAGCTTCAGATTAGCAGATAGATTGGTTACAGTTGCTGTGTATGCATAGGAATTACGAGTTGTTGTTCCTTTCTAGCCTTTGAAGTTCCTTTCAGTTATTTTCATCAGCAAGTATTTTTCATTTTGATTTCTTTAAGCACAAGACCACCAACTGTAGAGGACATTGGTTACCCCTGCCAAGTCCCAAAATTGGTTATCTTGCATTAGTGTGATTTCAGTTACATTGATTTCTAAGGGAAGGAGTTACTGCTATTGTATCCCTAATCAATGGTTTGCAGATTGATGTAGTTAATATTTCAGAGCATTTCCATTTATGTTACTGTAATTAAATTTCTTTACAAGCATCTGTTTACTCTTTTATTTAGAATTTTGTACTACATATTCATAGCATTACTCTTATTTAATTGCAGCCTCAGACAGAGTACACTCTTGAAATAAAAAGTCGCTCCCGGATTGATAATTAATGTAGGCTAATTAGGTGTTTAAAAGATACCTTTTTATGTTTCAACACTTCCTTCTTGTTGATCCTAACCAAATTGTCAAAATTTATATATCCCAATCATTTGTGCCATAACCAAATTTCGTCTTCTTTCACCAAAATCACACTTTAGGTGTCTCATCCAAATTATATATGTCATTTGGAGCTCTTCTTGCTGTAGCCACAATTTTACCGAACTTTCCTTTCCTGATTTCACATTTCTTAGAGTTAAATAGCATCGTGTGTTCTTGATCACACATTTTTCCAACACTAAGAAAATTATGATTCATATTTTCAACCAACAACACATCTTTTGCTAATGCATTCTTGCTTCCAAGTGTGACTGTACCTACTCCAGTGACATTTGAAGACCCGTAATTTCCAAAAGTCATTGTTCCATCCTTCTGTTCCTTTAAGGATGTGAACTTATTCCTATTTCTAGTCATATGAGTTAAGAAACCATTATCAACATACCAAAATTTTCTGTTGCTTTGAGCCTTGAGAGCGGTAACATATTTTTAAGTCTTATTTTTCCATATTTGTTCATTCTGATTTTGCAAGAAATCCTTTGAAGAAACTCCAAGTCTGCAATATTTATCCAGGTTTCCAAAAATTTTACATTTGTAACATTCGACATCATCTCTCAAATGATAAAATATGTTAATATTCTGCTGAGTTCCATAATATCCCTTTCTGAAAGATCTCCCGAAATTTTATTTATTCCAAACATACATGCAGCATTCTACAGCTCTATGTCCAAACCTTCCACATGAATAGAAATGACCATAGAAGATAGGTTGATACCTGGGAGGAAATCTTCTTCGAGGAATTTCCTTCCATGGTTCTTCCTGTGAGCCCTGATCTCTTGAGTTGGCTAGGAGGTCTACCTGTTCATTATATTTTTCATATCCATCTTCTTTTGTTGTCATAGAAGGACTTGGCTCCTTTTTAGATTTTTCTTTTTAACCAAGACTAATCTTGTCACTTTTTGATCATTGATTGTTGATGATTTCTTCCAATTCCTTGGAGCTGTTGGTGTAGTTTTGAAGAGTTTTTCCATTTTTTACTTGCTTTCGTAGAGAAACTATTTCAATTTCCAATTCTTCTCTTTCTTTGTTTCTTTCTTTTAATTCTTCCATGAGAAATTATTCAATGCCTTTGTATTCTTCAAACTTGATTTTAAGATTTAGGACCTATTCCCTTTCTATATTTAATTCGTCTTCAAGAGTGTTGACATGCTTCTTCTCTACCTTGAGCTCTTTGATAACCCTGATCACTTCGTTTTGAAATTCAACCTCAGTTTTCTCTTCTTCTTCGTCAGATGCTTCTTGCTTATTATGCTTGGCCATAAATAATACTCTTCTGTTTATTTCTTTTTCGTTATCATTGTCTTCATCAGATGAGGTGTTATCTTCTTTGGAGAAGAAACTCTTCTTAAACCATTTCTTCTTTCCTAGCTTGTTGAACTTCCTCAGACCTTTCTTTCCTTTCGTAACAACCTCACTTTTTTGAGGACAATTGGATACAAAATGAACAACCTCATCACAATCGAAACATATCAACGGAATTTTACCCTTGAATTTCCCCGTACATGTTCTCATTTTCCATGTAAAGTAGGAAAATTCTTTATCTACAAATTATTCTTCATCTTCTTCCTTTTCTTTTTCCTTACAAATACAAGTTTCCGCTGTCAGAGTATACTTGTCCTTACTAGTTTTCTTGGATGTGGTGAATGTTTTTTCTAGGTGAGATGTGTCGTCCTCTTCTTCAATCCTCATTTCATATGCTGTAAGCACTCCATGAAATTCATATTTGCTGAGATTGGATAGATTCAAACTATATTACAATACATATACCTTTGGGTTGAATCTTGCTGACAAGGTTCTAAGGATCGTTCTAAAAACAATTTTTGTATCAACAGGTTCTCCCAAACCTTCCAATGCATTTGTTAGTTCATGAACACGCTGTAAATATGAATCAATATTTTCATCTTCCTTCATTTTCAGTTGCTCAATTTTTTCCCTGTAAATTTGAAGCTTTTCTTCTTTCACGTTTGATTCACCTGCATATAAATTCTCAAGCTTGCCCCATACTTCTTTAGAAATTTTGCAACTCAATACCTTAAGATATAAATATTCGTTAAGCCCATTGATAATTATTTCCTTAGAATTTGCATCATAAACCATATTTTTCTTACCTTGTTCATACTGTGTTGCTGTAAATCCTTTTTCAATGATTTCCCATACTTCGTATCCTTCCGCCAAAAAATGAACATACATTCTTCCACTCCAAAGTGCATAGTTATTTCCATTGAACAGAGGAAATCTAGTCTTAGTATACACCATGATCTCCTTCCAATTGTTAGGCTACTATTGAAGGAACCAAGCTTTGATACCAAATTTTGGAAATACTGAGAGGGTGGGAGGGTGTGGAATCAATATTTCTTATCAATTAGCACTTTTAAATCTTTTCAGAGAATTATTTAATCTTCAATTATTATTGATGTATATACAGTAACAACAATAAACAATATAACATAATAGGAACCCGAATTTTTGGTGGAAAACCCCCTCCGGGTCAAAAACCACCAAACGCTTTTCTAATAAATTATTTAATCTTCAGCCCTAATTAAAATGAAAGGTACAACTTCATAGAATTATATAAAATCATTCTTCTCCATATCCCACTGGAAGGTCTCCCAAATGCCTTGGTTTCTTCAGTAGTGAACTAAATGGATTCCCCAACATCCTAGACCAACCTACCACCCTGAAGTGTTCATAGTCTCCAACCTATAGATGACTTCATGCACCAACCTAGCACCTCCCTGCCACCCTATAATGATCAGAAACAAGACGAGTGTGTACTCTCGTACCAGGGACATTTATCTATGACATAATATGATTCACAATTATTTTCTTGAACTAGACTAATCACCCAATCACACTATGACCTGCAACCCAACCATAACATTATCCAACAATGACACTTATACGTCCCAACAATGCCTCTCCAACTCTAGGAAAATTGACTATTTTATAATAATGACTCTTTTACAATTTTACAATGATACTTTTTACAAAACTAAATTTTGACACGACCTGATACTTGACTTGACACTGCTTCTTTGAACACTAGAAACTACTAAGGTGTTGTTTTACTTGCTTCAAGTAATGGTATTTTGGTGTTGCATTGTCCTGATAGTATGTGTTTGAGTTGTCCTATTGTGTCCTCCTTCCTGCACATGCATTAATTAAGAAGACCCAAACCAATATACAAACAAAATACTTAAATTGTCCTGCAAACCATACATGAGAGAAATATTCGAAATTCAAATGTAAATACGTTCAACATTTATGAACAAAACCCAATCAAACATACATACAAAATACTTACATTGTCCTACAAAAACACATGTCAAATATGATATTCAAACACTAATCATACATACCTTGTTGTAGTAGACTTACCCTAGAATATTGATGTGTTGTCCTTAATTAAGTGATCCTTGAATGCATATTTTTCTTTCCTTTTAGAAGCTCGATATTGAATCTGTTGTATCTATGTAATTTCAGATCTCCAAGGTCTAAAATTGTGTTTTGTGGTAGCCCTCTGAGTCCTCTTTCCAACCCCATATGATCTAGGTGGATATTTGTGGCCACCCGCCTATTCCACTTGGGGCCCCACCATTGTTTCTTTCTGTTTCCTTAATAATAGCACACTTTACTATTTTTAGCAATTTTTCAGGTCTTGAACTTCTAGAGTTGTTTTGAGGCCCTAAATGACATTTTTTGGGCATTGCTTATTTGAATAATATGATTCCATTCTGGAATTGACATTCGTGTTCAGCAGTTGTAGTCCTCTAATAGATATTTCTAATGATGTATCATGTGCGTCAAACAGAGATAGTATGCCAAAGTTGCGACCCCGAGAAATTGATGTACCAATTTACCCCAACGGGGCCCATATTCTAGCATTTCATCTCCTAGGGTTAGGTTTTTGGATGTTTAGGATTTTCCATTATTTCTCAATAATTTATAGGCCTTCAAGCTTCATTGTAACACAGATTTCAGAGGCATTTAGCCACCACATCTCTTCTCAGAGATAAGCTACCAACGCCCTAGCTAGTTTATTTCCATTATGTCTGTAAATATATTTTAGTTCTTTGGTATTAATGAAATGAAGTTTTATTTTTGATGCATTGTTATATTTATGGTTATATGTGTATTATGGTGCATTCATTCATAAATATAGATCATTGGTATTAGAGTGGTCTGCTCTTTCTCGATCCTTCTTTTCATGTCCCCAACGAGGTCGGGGTATAAGGAGTTAGGGCTCGATCTGGTTGAACCTTTGCAAGATCAGCCTCACAAACCCCGACAAATTCCCATGGGGAACGAAAATAAAGATGAGGGAGAAGGAGATCCTATCAAAATATTACTTGAGGAGGCCCTCGAAAAACAAAGGAACTTGATGATGGATAACTTTGCCTAGATCCTTCAACAACTGCCCACTGGCGGCACATCTGCATCCAGCAACCACTCTGGAGGCACAACTCCTTTTAAGGTACAAGTAAACTTTGACATTCCCATATTTGAGGGCAAAATAGATGCAAATTCCATAGATAGATGGTTGAATCTATTAGAACGATATTTCTCAGTTCATGACTTTTTCGGTCGGGAGAAGATTATTTTTGCACTCCTCAAAGCCACTCCCCATGTCAAGGAATGGTGGGAAACATACTATGAGAAAAAGGACGAGGGGGAACCCTCTCTTTTCTTGGTTGTACCCACATGTAATTATTTCCAAGATGCCATCAAGGAACAATATTATCCTGTGGGGAGCTATGCGGAAAAGTACATACAATGGACTACGTTGCGGCAGCAAAGGATCAAGATGTGCATGAGCTGATGAATATGTTCCATACCCTCCACACAAAGTTGGGTATCAAATATTCGGAGAATCGCTTGGCACAACATACTAGTATGCTGCCAAGATTGAGAAGAAATTCAAAAAGAAGAAGCGAGACTTTGGATCTGCGAATCAAAAGCAAGGGAAAGGTGCCCAAAAATTATAGAACAAAGGACAAAGCCAAGGCATGACGGTCCAAGATAACCTACCAAAGCCGCAAGCAAACAACAACACCACGAAGCTGAAGAAGGAAACGGGAAAGTGGTATGAGTTCCATAAGAATTAGGGAATTTTGAGGTCTAAAATGGGCCTCCTAAGGAAATTGTAAAATAATAGTCGAAATAATAAAATAATATTTGATTAAATCATCAAATTTTGGAGGGAAAAAAAGAAAAAACTACTTTTTCAACTAGTATTTTCAACTTATCTACCAAAATATTTAATAAAATTTCGAGTGGGAGTACTCATTGGATGCAAAATTTAATTCATCATCCAAGGAGTACCCATGTTGCATACTTTCGATGGATCCTACTACACAAAAAATGAGAAATACATGTAAAACGTGATTGCAATCACGTTTTTTCATGTATTTCTCATTTTTCGTGTGTAGCAGTGTAATATTCCCAATTAGCCACGAGCTAGTTGTAATATTCGATTTTGTTTTGTTTCTTTTTTTAAAGAATAAAATGGCAAAGGAGGTCCATAATTCTCTTGAATAATGAATAAATCAATGCCAAATGTGAAAGAGACAAATCTTGGTAGCTTAATTAAAGCACCCTTGGTGTGAATGGGGTTGGATCACTTTTACTGGGTCAACATTGACCAAATCAACATCGTTGTCATGGAGGAGTGGTCATCAATGAGGGACAACGCAGTTTTAGATGGAGATGATTTGTGTGAATGTAGTGATATTTTTGGATGGGGCTTAGGGTTTGCAAGCTCATATTCTATTTAAGGAAGAGGATGACAACCATATTGAGGTTGTTGAGGTATATTATATTTCTGAATATATGGTATATTTAGACATATATCTTTCTCTTGTTGTTTAGCTGAGATAGAGTGTTGTTTAGCATAGGGTGTTCCTGATCGAGAATCCCACCTCTTCCATTAAGTAGCTCTTGGAGGAGTCTTGTGCTACATTGTCCACTATCAAGCTTAAGGCCAAGCTTCATCTTTCTTTGACAACACAAATCCTGTTGAGGGTTTGGTTATTTTTTCAGGTTGCAGCAAGTGGTGATTAGATCTCTAGATCTAGGCCATCTCATTGCTTGTTTTCAGTGGAGGATGCTTTCTTTCCATTGGGAGGACAATATTGAAGGCCATTGAGAATATTTCTAGATCTTGGCATCAGGCCAACCATATTTTGATCCATACAACGTAGTTTACTTCCAGATCTGTGTTATTTCTGTACGAGGAGTTGCAGGGTCGTTTAGCACACCATTTGGAGAGATGATTTTCAAACGATGGGGATCTGCCTTTCACTTTGAGGATCTATTGGAGGAGGCTATCGTATTGATCATATCAGATCAGCCACACTTTATAGATCTACAATTTTCAGTAGATCTGCAGTCTTAGATCTCAGATATACAACTTGTACTTGGTATTTTTCCCCTTGAGGGATTCTTTAGAGGACCTTGTATAGTTCTCATATCTAATCTAGATATATATTTTGAGGCACATATAAACCCTAGATCTGATGTATAATCATTTAATGTAGCAGAGCTAATAAAATAACACTGTAAGGGTCTTCCAGCTTTTCTATATAGTTGCAACACCTCATCTTAAGGATTTTATCCATTGGAGGCTTGTACTTTCTTGTTATGCATCTTATGGGCCATTTATTACACATATTTTGCTGTTGTTATAACATATGAAAGGTATCCATATTGGCCTCTTGCTTTTAAATGATGGTCTGCAATATTGTTCCAACAGTTTGCACTATATTCCTGCTTTTCCCATTTGGGAATATTACTGTGGTATCGGAGCATAATCTTGGCACAACCTGTGCATTCTAAAAGCCAATATGTCATATGAATAAGGAGATCATCTTACTAATAGAGAGAGGAGGTATCAAAGAAGAAGCCACAGAAAACTTGATTATACAAATGAAAAATAAGATAATGGTAAAACCCCTTTATTTGGAGGTGACGATGAAGAGAAGGAGTTCCCTAAGATCCTTCTTAGAGCCATGCAAGACATTTCTAGAGAGATCAAGGAGATGAGAATGGAAAGATTCAAGGAATCCCCTAAAGGTTTTCGCCATGGAGAAGGCTCTGGCATGTCTCATCACTGGAATGATCAACCAGTGCATCAACCACAAGTTTCCCAATGCTCTACTATGCCTACATTTTTGGCTATGGGAAATGAAGGGTTTCAAGAGCAAGAATCCCTTGAAGAATATTTTATGGAGTATGAATCTCAAACTTAGAGATTCAAATATCACTTGATTTTTCAAGATTTTTTTCAAAGAAAGGACAATAGAAGACCAAGGCATCATCATAGAAGTGGTGGATTCATTCAGAATCATGATTGACACCATACTATGGGCAGATTGTTTTTACCCAACTTTGATGCATCATCCAAGTGCACTGCCAAATCATGGGTAAAGAAACTTGACATCTACTTTCAGTTGAACAAGGTTCTAGAAATGGAGGCCATTAAGATTGCAATGCTACACCTTGAGGGTCAAGCACATGACTGGTGGTTCCATGGCTTGTCTACATTGGGTCATGCCAATGTAACTGCATATTCAAAGTTCACTAGAAGGCTGGTGGAAAGGTTTGACAGAAGAGATCCTGAGGCACCATTCATGAGCCTTGCAAAGCTAAAACAGTAAGGTAATCTAGAAACTTACATTTCTAAATTTTTGAGACTTTTTGTTATGGTTCCTGATTTATCTGCAACAAGAAGGGTGTACATGTTCATTGATGGGTTAGATGAACCTCTTCATGGGTTGGTTAAAGATACCAAATCCACTACCCTACAATATGCGATTGAAAGGGCTAGAGACCTTCAATATGCCTTTCCAAAAGCAAAGGAAACATTTCAGCATAAGCCCTCTTTTCCATCAAAGGGAAAATAAGAAAAGGTTGCTCCTTCAAATCAGAGTCAATATAAAAAACCTCTTGATGATGATGTCTGGAAAGATCTATGGAGAAGGAAGCTTTTCTTCACATTCCAAGAACCTTGGGAACCTAGACATAGATGTGTAGCTGGAAAAACACATTACATAGAGGTCTTCTCAGATGATGAGGAGGAATAAGAAGATGAACCAAGAAGAGGTCACAGTGCTAACACTGCACGAGATGAACCAGCACCATCAGGAGATGGGAATGAAGAATTTTCTCCTATTGGAGGGGCTCTTGCATCATTGAGAGGAGTACCTATGTACTTGACCTTAAGATTTCAAGGTTCCATCTTGAATCAAAGGGTTTCTATTTTTGTTGATAGTGGGGCTACCCACAATTTTATTGATGCCCAACTAGTGAAAAGGAGGGAAATACCCACTGATACTTTTGAGGGATTTTCTATTTTGGTCCCAGGAGATGGAACTATGCAATGCATGCATTATGTTACATCCTTATCAGTCACCATGGGAACATATACATTGGTTTATCACTTCTTTGTGGTTGACATACTTGACACCAATGTGATATTGGGTGTTCAATGGTTGATAAATTTGGGTAAAGTCACCACTGATTGGGAGACTTTGCGGATGGAATGGGTGGATAGAAAGAGTGGAAAAAATAAAATGATCAAAGGCATGCACACATATCCCTCACATACAACTTCCGCACAGAAATCAGAGATGGATTTGTGAAGTGGAAGCAAGGACCTTATAGTCCCATCTATTATGCTTATGAGATTGCTGCATGGGACACTATTATTTAGTGGCAAACCACCTGGGAGGCCACCGGATTCAGATTTTGTGAGATATGTCTCACAATATGATGCTCCAAGCATAGATCTAGGAGGGATGGGAGCATTAGAAGGAAATAATACAATGTTGGGAGTCTTGGGTAGGCTCAAGGAGGAGGTAGACATTCTCCCAACATCATCATTACCCACTCTCACTTCATATTTTGCGCTGTGGGAGGAGAATCATGGAAGGAATGAACTTCCAACATGTACCTTTGACATGGGAGATGTGAAGGAGGAGATCAGCCATATGAAAAACATTCATTTTGATATATCATCAATGCTATCACTATGGGATATTGATCCATATTGGAAATCCCAACTGTTGGTGGATTATTCCAAGGATCTTCACACATGCATGATACTTGATGACCAGCTACATGAAGAGGGCTATTCAATCCAAGAAGGATTCATCTATTATCATGGTAGGATATTCTTATCTATAGCCTCCAAGCTCAAGGAGAAATTACTACAAAGGGCTTATGAAGAGTTCTTTTTCAGCCACACATATTCCATGAGATTCTACAACATTATCATGAGAAGCTACAGTTGGAAGGGCTTTGAAGAGGAACTATATCAGAATTTTCAAAGATGCAAGAACCATGTGTATTTGGGAGAGAAATATAACTCTATGAAGGATTTAATTCAACCACCTCTTTCCTCTTTTGGAATGAGAAGAGATAGATCTATGCACCACTCCATTTGTATAAGGAGAAATGTTGGTGAAGAACATGCTTGTGTAACTAATGTCTCATTTGATTATTATTTTCATTATTTAACCATGTATATGTAGGACATAGCTCCAATAAGGATCAATATACCATATAAACTTCATGGTCAACTTTGGGCCACAAAAATTCTTGAACATGGCCACTCCCTTGGAGATCAAAGGGAGATATAGTATCATTGTGGTGCATTCCTAAGGCACGAAATATATCTCACACTTTCAGCCATGGTGAGATGACTTGGGTAAAAAGTAAGTGGTGGGGAAATCACTTACCACATCATGATCTGATGCAGTCAAGAGATTCACTACGCTGGTTCCACATGTGGGACTATGACCCACCTCCATATGCATAAATTTCTATTTGTATGTATTTAATTTTGATCCCATACATTGATGATGTACTTATAATTTTTATGGGAATTTTTGGAGGGAGGATGGGAGGTATGTATGCACCCTATGGGATGGAGATTCTCCATGTTCACTATGATACATGTTTCAGGGATAACATTGGGCAAACCATGTTTGTTTCATTTGAACTATTGTCTCCTTATGGGATGGATTATTTGCATCTCATGAGAAATTTGGAGGAGAAATTCATGGAGGGATGGATTGGTGAACACTTAGCTTATGAGGGAAGCTTATCACATGTTGGTGTCACCAATGGAGGAGGATAAGAGTTTCAACACTCACCTCGTCAGTCACTTGAGGAAAAGCAACATTTGGGAAGGGAGGACTGTAATATTCCCAATTAGCCATGAGCTAGTTGGAATATTCAATTTTGTTTAAAGAATAAAATGGAAAAGCAGGTCCGTAATTCTCCTTAATAATGAATAAATCAATGCCAAATGTGAAAGAGACAAATATTGGCAGCTTAATTAAAGAACCCTTGGTGTGACAGGGGCTGGATCACTTTGACTGGGTCAACCTTGACCAAATCAACAACGTTGTCATGGAGGAGTGGTCATCAATGAGGGACAACACAATTTTAGATGGAGATGCTTTGTGTGAATGTAGTGATATTTTTGGATGGGGCTTTGGGTTTGCAAGCTCATATTCTATTTAAGAAAGAGGATGGCAGCCATATTGAGGTTGTTGAGGTATATTATATTTCTGAATATATGGTCTGTTTAGACATATATCTTTCTCTTGTTGTTTAGCTGAGATAGAGTGTTGTTTAGCATAGGGTGTTCCTGATCGGGAATCCCACCTCTTCCATTGAGGAGATCTTGGAGGAGTCTTGTAGTACATTGTCCACTATTAGGATTAAGGCCAAGCTTCATATTTCTTTTACAACACAAATCCTGTTGAGGGTCTTGTTGAGGGTTTTGTTGTTTTTGCAGGTTGCAGCAAGTGGTGATTAGATCTCTAGATCTAGGCCATCTCATTGCTTATTTTTAGTAGAGGAGGCTTCCTTTCCATTGGAATGAAAATATTGAAGGCCATTAAGCATATTTTCAGATCTTGGCATTAATACAACCATATTTTGATCCCTACAATGCAGTTTACTTCCATATTTGCGTTATTTATGTAGGAGGAGTTGCAGGGTGGTTTAGCACACCATTTGAAGAGTTGATTTTCAAGTGATGGAGACCTACCTTTCACTTTGAGGATCTAGTGGAGGAGGCTATTGTATTGATCATATCAGATCAGCCACACTTTCCAGATCTATAATTTCAGTAGATCTACAGTCTTAGATCTCAGATCTACAACTTGTACTTGGTGTTTTGCTGAAAACCCTTGAGGGGTTCTTTAGAGGAGCTTGTATAGTGCTCAGATCTGACCTAGATCTATATTTTAATGCACATATCATCCCTAGATCTGATGTATAATCATTTTCTATAGTAGAGATAATAAATTAATGCTCTAAGTGTCTTCCAGCTTTTCCATATAGTTGTAGCACCTCATCTTGAGGATTTTGTCCATTGGAGGCTTGTAATTTATTGTTATGCATCTTATGGGCCATTTATTACACATATTTTACTGTTGTTATAGCATATGAAAGGTCTCCATATTGGCCTCTTTCTTTTAAATGATGATCTGCAATATTGTTCCAAAATTTTGCACTATATTCCTGCTTTTCCCATTTGGTAATATTACAAGCAGGGTCCATAAAAAGTATGCAACATGGGTACTCCTTGGATCTGAAATTAAATTTTTCATCCAACAAGTACTCCTCAAAATTTGAGTAAAAACTCTAGGAGATAAGTTGAAAATACGAGTTGAAAAAGTAGTTTTATTACTTTATTATTTTTTAATCTTTTTACCCTTTTACTTAAACAATGGTGAAGCATCCCCCATGGTTGACATCATCATCTTGAATCCTATTAGTTCTTATAAAGTTTATTTTGGTTGTAAATTTTTCTTAGGAGGCCCATTTTAGACCTCAAAATTCCCCTAATGAGCTCCACTCACAACACAAGTGAGTGTCAGGTCAAGCAGTCACTAGTGGACGAGATGAGGGCTTCTAAATCAGATGCATGCTCCAATTCTAACTCAGAACCTGACACGTGGAATGAAAAAGGGAAGTAGATTATTGATTTAGAGCCCGACGCCATCGTTGCCACTACAAATATCCAGAAGAAGGAATCAGAAGATCCAGAGGAGGAGGAGCATCTCTTCCACTCTCATATGTGGGTAAAGGGTTCCCCACTACAGTTCATTGTCGACAGTGGGAGCCCAAAGAACCTCATTTAAGCAGAGGTCGTGAAGCATTTGGGATTTCCAACATAGCACACCCACAACCGTACACCATCGGGTGGCTTCACCAAGGATGGGATCTCTGTGTCAGCCAACAGTGTCGCCTTCCCTACAACATCAAGCCCTTCACATATGAGGTATTATGTGACATTGCTCCTCTTGATGTTTCTGATGTATTGTTAGGCCAACCATACTTGTGGAAGCGACATGTTGTATATGAGTCCCAGACTCACGTTGTTATTTTTACTTTGTGAAATAATTTGTACATGATACCAGAGGTACCACCACCTACGGCTATCTCTTTGGTTACTACAAAACAATGCAGTAAGCTCATTTCGAAAACCGGGAATTTTTTTTTTTGATGATCTGCCCCCAGGCAAGAAGAATACTCTAGCCATGACCTCCAGAGAGGAATCCTCCGCATGACAACAACAAATGGAAAAGGTCATAGAGGAGTATGGGGACATCTTCACCTCACCCACAGGGGTGCCTCTGCACTGTCAGGTTAAGCACCCCATCGATCTGACCCCAGTTGTTCCACTGCCAAATGGACCGATCTATCAATGCTCTGTTATGGAGAACGATGAAATCAAGAGGTAAATTCGGGAGTTTCTGTAGAAAGGTCACATCTGACCGAATTCATTGCCCTGTGGGAGCCCGATCGTGTTAGTGCAGAAGAAGGATGGGACTTGGAGACTCTATATTGACTGTCGGGTGCCAAACAACATCGCTATCTAGAATAGGTATCTGATCCCATATATTGATGACCTTCTGGATCAACTCAAAGGGGTGAAATATTTCAACAAGATTGACTTGAATTTTGGGCATCACCAGGTACCATTCGAAACATCAAATGTGTGGAAGACTTCCTTCAAAGCCAAGGAGGGACTTTTCGAATGGCATGACTGACGAATGCTCCCGAAACCTTCATGAGGCTAATGGATGACATATTGTGGCCATTCACCAACTCATTTGTAGTAGTGTACTCACATATGACAGGTCCTCCAAACACTACGACAACATAAGTTGTGTGCCAATTTGGAGAAGTGCACTTTTCGCATGACTGAGGTTCAGTATCTGGGATACATTATTGATGAACGGGGGGTGCATGTGGATCCAACCAAGATCGAAGTAATTTAGGATTGGCCGACCCAAACACTCTAACAGAGCTTCGCAACTTTCTGGGTCTTGCTAATTTCTACCGTAGGTTTGTGTTTGGATTCTCTCATATCACTTGGCCCTTGAGTCAAGTCACCAAGGGTGGAGCGAATGTAAGATTATTTTTGTCGGAATCTCAACAGAAGGCATTCGTAGAATTAAAACCTTGCCTCTGGTTGTCCCCAGTGCTAACATTACCAGACTTGCAACAACCATTTGAGATTGAGATAGACGCCCTCTGACTATGCTATTGAGGCAGTTCTTACTCAACATGGGCATCTAGTGGCATATCACAGTGAGACACTGTCTGACACAGTCCACAAGTTTCCCACTTATGAAAAAGAAATGTATTACATTGTGCAGGCATGCCACCAATAGAAGCATTACATTTTGTGGAAGGAAATGGTCATCCACATAGACCACTAACCCCTGCAGTTCATATAAACACAAGGAAAGTTGTCGAACGATCGCCATCAGAAGTGGTCCACATATCTGCAAAAATTTCATTTGAACATCAAGTATAAGAAGGGAAACACCAGTAATGTTGTAGACTACCTCAACTGACCACCGATAGTGGCGTTAACCACCATTCTCAACTCTTCTGGGCATGAGAATTCTGATTGGATGCTTCTCTACAAGAGAGATCCAGAGTTCATCCACACATACAAGACACCCTTGGAGGGTACGCAAGTTCCAAATTTTCACCTCCAGGATGCACTACTATGTCACCTTTTTGTTCCTTCAAGCAAGCGTGCAAAGATGTTTGGGACGCACACTATAGTCGAGTCACTGGGAATTTCGGGGTCAAGAAAATAGTGGCAGTACTGTAGAATTATTTCTATTGGCCAAACCTTCGATAGGTTTTTGGGAAGTACATCACATCCTGCACTACTTTCTCCATTTCCAAATCGACCATCAAGAAACAAGGCCTCTATACTCCGCTACCTACCCCTAGTTGACCTTGGGAATCCATCCACATGGATCACATGTCAGGAATTCTTTCTACTAATGGAAATTACTATGTTTTTGTGGTCATTAACAGATTCTCAAAGATGGCCATTATGTCGGCCTGCAAGAAGGATATCACAGTAGAAGCCACTACTAATCTCTTCTTTGAATGAGTGTGGGTGCACTTTGGGATCCCACAACTATCATCTCAGATCAGGACAATAGGTTCCTCAACACATTTTGGTCCAGCCTCTGGTCAATGCTGGACACCAATCTCACCAAGTCCACATCTTTCCATCCCCAAACTGATGGTCAGACAGAGTTTGTCTACTGGATGATTGTACATATTATGCGCATGTACAATTCAAAGCATCCACACACACAGGATGAGAGTCTTCCCTATGTACAACATAGTTATAACCAAGATCTCCACAGCTCAACTGGACATAGCCCCTTTCAGTTGGGCCTGGGGTTCCAGCTACTATGTCCCATTTACGTAGCCATGCAATTTGTGGCTACACAAGCCAATTCGTCTCATGTTCATTCGGAGGCTGACAAAGAAAAAAAATTCATTGAGAACATTAAACACATCCAGTAGCAGGTTCATGAAATATTGGACAGAGCCAATTCTACATACAAGTAATGACATGATCAACATCGGGTGCCACACCACTTCCAGGTGGGTGACAAAGTGTGGCTACATTTTCAAAAGGAGCGCCTCACAGGACCCCACTGCAAGCTTCGTCCGCTTAGATATGGGCCATACACCATCACCTAGGCTGTAGGGAATAATACCTTCGAGCTCAAAATTCCACCATTCCTTGGTCTGCACCCAGTATTCAACGTGGACCTCTTTCGGCCCTATTTCCCACCTCTACTAGACACCTTTGACATTGTAGAACAACTCACACCAACATATTTAAACCCAAAATGCATGGAACAGGCCACCACATATTGTATCATGGACATGCAAATCAAGAACACTCATTAGTATAAGATCCAACTGTATCGGGTGGTCAAAGATGGCCAACTCCTGCACCAAGGCAAGTGGTTCACCAGGGATCAAGTTCAGCAGAAGTTTCCTCATCTCATGGAGGAACTCAATGAAATGAGGAGCATTGCTTCCTAAGGGGGGAGGAATGATCCAGGTGGATATTGGTGGCCACTTTTCTATTCCACTTGGGCCCCACCTTTGTTTCTTTCAGTTTTTCAGTTTCCTTAATAGTAGCACAATTTGCTATTTTTAGCATTTTTTTGGGTCCCGAACTTCTGGAGCTGTTTTGAGTCCCTAAACGACATTTTTTGGGCATCGCTTATTTGGAAAAAATGATTCCATTCTAGAAGTGACATTAAAGGTCAATATTTTTAGTCCCCAGATACATATTTCTAACGATGTATCATGTGCGTCAAATGGAGATAGTATGCAAAAGTTATGACCCCGGGAAATTGATGTACCAATTTACCCCAATGGGGCCCATATTCTGGCGTTTCATCTCCTAGGGTTAGGTTTTTGGATGTTTAGGGTTTTCCATTATTTCTCAATAATATATAGGCCTTTAAGCCTCATTGTAACACTAAGTTCAGAGGCTTGTAGCCACCACATATCTTCTCAGTGATAAGCTAACATCGCCCTAGCTAGTTTATTTCCATTCTGTCTATAAACATATTTTAGTTATTTGATATTAATGAAATGAAGTGTTATTTCTGATGCATTTTTATATTTATGGTTATATGTGTATTCTGTTGCATTCCTGCATAAATCTGGATCACCGTAGATCTGATCAATATTGGATTCTTCAAGAAATAGTTATGCCCAGACTTCTACGATGACCTGATTATAGATTAGTTCAGTAGAGAGAACTTGCACGAAGTGCCACATGCCATTATTTCAACCTTTGGTCTTGAAAATGATACCAAACAAATTTCAATCCATCCTCTTACTATCACATTTTACAAAATTTGAATCCAATGCTCCGAGAGAAAGTTATGACAATTTTCCAAAGGCCACGTGTTTGACATGAAATTCAGGAGCCTACAAAAACCCTAAATTCCTCATATAATATCTTCACAAATATAGCGAAAAAATATCTAAAATTCAGACACGCACTTCATCAGTATTTTGACTCAAATGGGTTTTTTTTTTCAGCATCTGAAGCTTCGCAGAAAAAAGTTTATTGCGAAACTTCCACAATGACTTGTTTTAAGTAGTGAAATCCTTACATGACGAGGATATGAGGGTCACAATTTATATAAATGCTTAGGTTGAGAGGTTCTTCAACAAGTGAAAGTTGGAGGGGATTTAGGAGCTTAAAAAATTATTAATTATTGACTATTCAATGACCAAAACCAATGCTTAGTGTCATGCCACAACCCCATGGGGTTTTATCCCACTAACTGGGGTTACTAAATTCAAACATGAATATCTCTCAAAGCGTGAATAAATAATTGGCATGCCATATATCAACGGAAACATCTCGACAAGTAGAAACCATCCCAAAATATACTTGACTTGGAATATAGTAAGTTGTCAAGTCAAAATTCCCATGCAAGATCGAGGTAGCCCCTGGTGCTGCTTTGGTTGACCTCAATGACAACCATTGATCAACAAAACCCTAGTAGAAGAGGCCACCCTTGCAGCTCTTGCAAAGTGAAAGAAAGGATTAAAAAGATCAGATTCAACCTCCTTTGTATCTAGAATATGACCTTGAAGATAATGTAGAAGATAATATAGAAGTAAAATAAAACCAGTTCTCCTCTCTCTTAGAGGGAGAGAATGAGATAAATCAAATGAAGGAGAAGGGGAATATTTGGATGCACCACTGGATGATTATGAGATAGATATTTACCACAAACAACTTATTGGCTTCATGCAATCCTAGTTACACATAAAATATGATTTTAGGTCCTCTAGAAAAAGGTCCAAGGTGCAAGATTAGAATGAATAAACTATCACCCATGTCCCCCTAAATCAACAGATAGAGGGAAGAAATAACTCAATATTTTCCCACCAACCAAAGAAGAGTCCACCAATATCCTTCCCATGGAGTTTGGAGCCCCCAAGTTAAAGAAAATACTAAATAAATTAAAGCTAGTTTGCAATGAAAACGAATAACCTTATGAGTCAGTTAAAATTGATAAGAACCCCTCCACTTTCAGTCTTTAAAAAAAACTAGAGAAGGTCAAGATATTTGTCCCTTTGACCAGATTACTGAAACAACCCAGTTATAAAGCACAATTTTCTTAGTTCATGAGTTCACCCACCACCACCCCCCTTCAAGATAGCCTTAATTTGCAAGAGCAAAGGCCCATGGTTATATTTGGACCACACGTGGAGGAGCACGACCCTTCCACTACTCCATTCTATGTCACCCTAGTAAATCATGATCTGTTGGTACATAATTGTATGCTCGGCTCAATATTTTCTCATAATTTAATGTAGAAAAACTATCCAAATTGGTTCAATATGATCTTGTAATGTACAAAAACAAAATACTAAATCCTTCTACAATTTGTGGAAACCAAATGTGACCTCACAATCACATAACAAGTAAGAGAAAGAAATAATAAAATGCACAACACAAGACATATCTCGAGAAAGAAACTACTCAAAACCCCACTATTTTTATATTTTATAAAGTCAAGAGCATGAAACAATACAATGCTTTTCTCTCACTGAAAAACCTTCGCACTATTCTTACTGTCTCACTCTGATTTAGAAAAAATAAGTCAAATACTTAACAAATTCTCAGCCTCTGTCTGACCAACCTTGTTCATGCATTATTGGATGAATTGTAGCCCTATTAAATAGGAAATTCCTAAGAATTTATTATGCAATTCCTTCAAGGCATCCCGATGACCTCATGCATGACCTATACAATTTTCTAATTATACAAGTGATTGTTATCTTCCCTTTAACCCCAATCTCAACTGGGCCTTCCTTAGAACTGACATGCAATAGCTATTTATAGTGAATTATCAGTTAACTGATTGGTCACTACTTGTGAATTAAATCAAATTTAATTCACTGGACTTATCATTATCTCATCTCTTAGTTAGAACTAATTAAACTATTTTTAACTCAAATAATTGAGTTCACTAATTACAACTTGCAATTAACTATAACTGGACTGCCTAAAACTTAGGAATAAATCTACATGCCTCTAGTTTGAACTCAAAATTGAATTAACTAAGCTAACTAAGTCTTCTTGACTTATTTAAAACTTATAAGCTTTTATGAGATAAAATTACAATTTATCTTCCATTTTAATTAAGGGAAAATTAAATCAAAAGCCCCTTGGGTGCCATTTTCAATATTTCTTGTTTCCATTTTCAACACTCCCTCTCAACATGAAAGGAATTCAATCTATCCCGATCTGGTATCTTTAGAATGTTTTGCATGAAACACTTCTCTCTAGTGTTGTTGCTCCTGCAAATTTTGAAACTGAAAAGCATCCAAACTGAATCAATATGATGCATCTATCATCAGAGCCTCTGACTACTACTAGTTATTGCACTGTCTACTGAAAACTTTGTGTTGTTGTTGAATCTACATCTACGCCATCTGCACTACTTCCAACTCTGATATGTGCTTTAGTATCTTACATATGTCACTATGATATCTGACTGCATTGATCACTACTGATCCGTCTTGCTACTGTGTACTGTGGGGCCCCTGTAGCTAGTACTAATCCATGAGACAAGACATCTCAACGGATTATGACTTCGCATCACCCCAACTCTCACTTTGAGGTATGATTTCATGTGCTCCATCTCCCCACCCAGCTCGAAATCCCCCCCTACAAGATTTATCTTCTTGATAGGATGCCTCCAATCGGTCTCCTCTCTTATTATCCAATTGTGGCTTATCCATAACCTTCTAGGGCTTCTTCTGAGGCTTCATGTTGAGAGGTAATTTATGCTCCATCTCAACCACCAAGTATCTAGCATTTTCTTTGCTCCTCAAAGCTTTGCATGCATATTTTACCTCAAGATCATATAAGTTCTTGACTCACACATCGATCTGTTTCGCCCGTCCTGTGACGATATGTCTAAGGAAAAAATTTCCTTTTATAAATATCACATCATAGCCATGGTTTTCCAATACCTCTACTGAAATAAAATTCTTCTTTATTCTAGGAAAAAACAAAACATACTTGAGTCTCAGAGGGGAGTGAGTCTCTCATTGAAAGGTAACCGTACCTATTTCGGTCGTGTTATACCTCCTGTCATCTCCAAAATCTATGTTTTTCTAGAGGTCCTTCCCCTCTAAGTCACTGAAGAGATCTCTATTCCCTGTCATATGGAACGAGGCACCACAGTTAACATACCACATGCATCCCACTATAGTGCTAGCCATGTATGCAATGAGAGTAAAATCAAGCTCGAACTATGAAGCTAAAGCTTTACCTACTTCTGCAACTGCAAGCTTGTTCTTGCTTGCCTTCTGTAGACATTTCAGGGTGTTGGCTTGATGGGGCCTAGACCCAGGATCAAATGTGGATGTGCAAACCAAAAAAACTCACTATTACCAACCCTTTCCACAATTATCTACTTACGCAGAGCGAAGAATCACCCAACGAAATATATGGGGATGTTAGAACCAGTTTTATGAACCCAGAGGGAATGGAATGTGGCTTTAACACTTTTCTTCCTTAACAAAGCTTCGCAGGTTAGATCTATTAATAATATAAGCATTGTTCAACACATCTGTTGAACTTACTAGTAGAATACATGATCTTACTTATTCATGCATAAAACAGTGTCAACAACCATAAATATATCTACGCTAATCAATTATAGATCAAAACCCTTACTCAACAAAGATATTCAAAAACAAAAATTAAAGCAAAACACATCAATATAAACTTAGATCTATCTTCAAAGGTATTTAATTCATATTCAAATATTTCTCATACATTCACTTTCACCCTATGCATTCAACTGCAGGGGTCTGTGCACACAGCTGTAGACTTCCTACGGTCTCCATGCACTTAGCTGCAGGATCCTTTCCTCTAACCCAAAACACAGACTTTGACTCAAAAAATCCTTACATCCAAATGCATTTCATCAATTACCGTCCAAGTTCTGACTATGAATTCTATCCAGAATCCTTATATATATTTTGTATTTACAATACCATGGTTTGAAAACCATGGGAAGAGGTAAAAGTTCACAAAATATTTCCATTACATTACATAATAAGGGGCTTTGACCCACCCCAAAGCCCCTAACACTCAAAATGGACTTCACGTTGTGCGCTTTTCTCCTTGATCTGCAAAGTCTTTCTCTATTGCTTTCATCGAGGGGGTCCCATGTCCAATAGACTCCCAACAAAAAATTGTGACGCGTCCCAAGTTACAAAGGTGGTGTGCCACCAATTTTCACTTTGATGCTGCTCAAGGAATCCTATAATGGAGGAACCGCTTCGGTACACTGCTTTTCAAACTCTTTGACTTATTCGACCGACGTCTTTGTGAATGCCTTGGTTACCTTTTGCTCAATTCCTTTCTGTGTCTTGCGTAGATTTTTCATATTATTTTCTACATTTTGGGAGAGTTGACTAGCCTCAACTTCCCATGGCTTCATTCCAGCTACAGGTAGCTGCTCCTTCCTATGTAACTCATTGTCCTTCTCCTATAATAATTTACCCTCTTGGAGATGCGTAAGCCACTGCATTGGTGTTAAGGTCTTTGCAGTGACCTTAATCTGATCTAGTTGTTCAAGATTTTCACACACTTTGACCTGTATATTTTGTGTTGGAGGGTCCTCCTGCAATGAGGACCAGACATCGAGAACTTCTCCAAAGACATTTTCACACTCCTCTATGCGGGACTCAATCTATTTTGTGATAGCTTTCAGCTCTGCTACAGGCTTCTCTTAGATTTCTGGAGGAGTGGAAGGCTACAATTGCATCTGCAAATTGATGATTTTCATCTACATTTCCATGCACACTTCGTCAACTTTGGATTTAGAGTCCTTAATTGATGTGGCAAGCTTGGCCAGTTTTTCTTCTAGCGCAGATGCAACCTAAACCTGGAGATTTAGTAGCTCGTTGCAATCCCTAGAGATGGCTTCCTCCAGCTTCTGCCTTTGCTTCATCTCAGCCTCACGCTCTTTGATAGCCGTCTTCTTTTCCTAATACATTCTCTGCCTTTCCTTCTTAACATCCTGAATAATCACGAGGGTGCACTGTTCTCTAATCTTCAATTCCTCACCAATTCCCTAGTGGAACTCATGCAAAGTCTTTAGTGGCAACGTGGAAAGATTCAAATTTGTATTCTGCCAGTGGGATGCTTTCTTTAGCTTCTTCGTCGTGTTAAAACTCAATGTACCTGCATGGATAGGCACCATGGGGGTATTAGAGGTCATCGCCAATTCATGTGATGTTGTGCTTGCACCAGCTTGTGCCCTACTCAGTTGAATCACACTCGCTTGTATCCCACTCGATTCACGCTCGCCTGAACTGTGCTCATCTGAACCTGCAAGTCCTTTAGCCCCTTATGAACATCTGCTAGCACCTTCTTATATTGTTCTCTGATGTTTCCCCATAAGTGATTAGTGGCATTCTTCATAGTGTATCAAATTTCGTCGAGGTCCCCTTTAGTAAGGACCATGGCTTCTGGGCCAGCGCAATTATAAGACTTCACCTTCTTCCTCATGCCACCTATTATCACTCCACCGGATCTCCGAATGCCGAGAAGGAGACTAACAAAGGTAACCACAGACTGCTTTGGCCTAGTAGCTAGCCCTACTAGATAGGAGAGGGCTCTCTCCACTATATCACAACCAAATTGATTGGATAATGAGAATTTTAGGCTAGGTATAGTAAGCTCTAGGGTTTGGTTGATTGATTTTGAGTTTTGGATGGTGAATTAGGTCAAAGAAAGAATAGGTCAGGGCACTGAGGATCAAAATTGCAGAAATATGATTGGGCAAGGTAGGCTCACACTTTAACACATTTAGGTAGCTTGATGAGTGGAATATACTGGTAGGGTTTCAAAAATATCATGTAAATCATGAATTCTTTTCTATCAAAATAAAGTGAAACACAATTATGATAATTCCTCCAAAACATAGCATCAAATAATGAATTGTGCTTATATAACTTAGGATTCAATCACATTAAGATATAGACATGAAAATGGAAATCCTAATACATTCAAACATATGAAAACATAAGAGGAAAAACTCCTAAAACACATACCACAGGAATCCCACCAAAATAGCTGCAATTCTGTCTATTAGTTCCTGCCAAAAATGATTGATTACACTAGTGTTCAAAGATCAATTAAACAGCATACAACCCTTGAAATGGAAAAGAAAATGAAATATATATACCAAAATAGACTTCTTCCATTCTTAGGAGTCAAATCCATGACTTGTGGAGCTGTTCCCAAAATCCTCAACTAGAATCCTAATGACTAGGGAGGTCAACAAACTCCCCCTATCTTGATGAAACTGATTCACTTGATCTAAAAATACAAATTTACTTGATGTACCTACATTCAGTAATTATAATAGACATAATTAAATTTTATTTACAAATTTACATCAGTAAAAATTCATGAAATTCATAAACTAACTGAGAAAAACTTGAAATTTTGAAGATAAAAGGAAAATGTAAAAAGTGCAGTGTGAGTGAAAAAACGCAGTGTGCCCATGAGAAAAGCACATTGTGACCTTAAATCTAACTTCTGACTGCCTTGCTAAAGTCCAAATTGAGCTCAAGATATCTCATTGGAATTTTTTTCCCGTATAGTTGTCCAAAATGTCCTTAAGAACTGAAAATTATGGAGTTAAGCCCCTGAAAACCCACTTTTTCCAAAACTGGTCAAAAAGCGCAGTGTGTGGATGAAAATGTAAGTTTTAACCTTGTACAGAAATTATCTGCAAACAAATATTAAAAATAGAAAATAAAAAATAGCGAGAGCATAAAACATAAAACAGATATACACAGAGATTTTCCCTTGGATCCCAAATCGGGACGACCAGCTTGATTTTTCATTATTTTCCTTTTAGTGTTACAACACATATATATACATGCCGAAGCATACATAAACCCCAATCCATTAACCCTGTATTAGAACATAACCATAGTTACCTTGACCAGATCTACAAAATACCAGGGGAAGAAAACCATCATGCCCCAAAACCATGAGCAAACCCATGCACAAAACCATGGGCAGGTCTGCCCACTGAAGAATAAGGTCCAATTTTTTTTCCTGGGGCACTACCCCAGACCCCAAATAGGGGGGGTTGTCACCCCCCCAATGACCCCCCTGTTTCACCCGATGCAACATACAGGGGGACTATCACCCCCCCTGTGACCCCCCCACACGTTTCTAGTCATGGAAAGAATATAACACATACCAAACATTCTCCCACTTGTTGTTTTCTTTCCGCAGGGGGCCATAGAAGAGCTTAGTCATTAGCCCATCTTTGCAACACCCATTGTTTCTCTACACCAAGAGAACTTCTGAGTGCTCACATACTTCGTCAATGCATCTACAACATTCTTCAAAGTGTCCACCTTTACCAGCAACACCCTTTTAACCTCAACCATATCTCTCACAAAGTGATATTGAACATCAATGTGCTTTTTCTTTGAATGATAAGCGGGGTTCTTAGCCAAGAAAATTGCACTTTGGCTATCAAAATCTATCCTTATAGCTTGCTGCACCAACCCCATACTTGAACACAATCTCTGCAACCAAACTGCTTCCTTGGTTGCATGAGTGGCTACTATGTATTCTGCCTCTGTAGTTGAAAGAGCTACTACAGACTGTCTTTTACTCATCCAACTGACTACACCTCCAAGTAGGCCAAACACATACCCACTTGTATATCTTGTTTGGTCCAGCTCTCCAGCCCAGTCTACATCAACAAAACCATGAATGTCCAACACTCTTTCCAATCTTGGTCTTCCGTGGTAGCACAAGCCATAATCATTAGTGCCACACAAATATCTGAAAACCCGCTTCACTATTGTCCAATGGTCCTTCCCTGGGTTTTCCATAAACCTGCTCAGTACTCCCATTTCATGTGCAATGTTTGGTATAGTACAAACCATTGCATACATCAGGCTACCCACTGCACTTGCATAAGGAACACAAGACATATCCTCCTCTTATTATTGTGTCTTGGGACACTATTAAGCTGATAGCTTTACACCTATAGGAATCGGAACATTCACCGGTTTACTATCCTGCATATTTAACCTCTGCAATATAGTCTCAACATACTTCCTCTAGTTTAACCAGAGCTTCCTCTTTTCTCGATCTCTCTTAATTTCCATGCCCAAAATATAGTTTTCATCACCAAGATCCTTCATGTCGAATTTGGAGAGCAATTGGGTCTTCAAATCTTGGATAATTTCTCTGTCATTTCCAATCAACAACATATCATCCACATACAAGACCAAATAAATAACATGGTCACTAATTAATTTAAAATAAACAAAATGATCCTCCTTGCTTCTGTTGAAGCCAAGTCCCCGTATATAGGTATAAAATTTCGGATACCACATCCTTGGTGACTGTTTTAACCCATACAAATACTTCTTTAACCTGCATACCAGTTCTTTATTCCCCTTCACCATAAATCCTTCAGGTTGTTTCATGTAGATCTCCTCTTCTAGATCCCCGTGAAGAAACATTGTCTTCACATCCATCTGTTCTACCTCAAAATAAAATGCAACAGCAATAGATAAAAGTAATATAATAGAAGTAAATTTGGCAATAGGAGAAAAAATATCACCAAAATAAATTCTTGGCACTTGGGAATAACCTTTTGCTACTAACCGAGCTTTGTATTTCTCCACCTTTCCTTCTACATTCATCTTCTTCTTAAACACCCATTTTCTCCCGATGGGCTTCCTTCTAGCCAACAACTCCACCAGATCCCATGCCTCATTTTTATGCAAGGATGCCATTTCATCAAACATGGCCTCCTTCCATAGTTTTCCATCCTCTAAATCTACTGCCTCCCTGGCGGTTTTGGGATCATCATCAATTATAGTTAAAGCAAAATTTGAATAGAAAGTAGATGGACTATACCTTTCTGGTTGTCTTCTTTCCCAAACTGATCTTCTCACAATTGGAGTTGTGGCTCTTCCTCTTCTGAGTATTCTTCTATTGTAGAGTCAGATTCATCCTCCTTTATCTCAAACTCTATCTTCTCAGGTTCCTTTGGTAGGACCTCATGTTTAACAACATCCTTCACCTCTCTAAACACCACATCTCAGCTGTACACAACCTTCCTTGTTTCCAGGTTCTAAAGCTTGTAACCCTTTAAACCATCCTTATACCCAATAAATATGCACCTTTCAGATTTATTATCCAGCTTGGTCCTTTTCTCCTTTGGAACATGTACATATGCATCACATCCAAATATCCTCAGATGTGAAAGAGAGGGTTTCTAACCAGTCCATACCTCATGTGGAGTCTTATCCTCCAACGTTGATGAAGGTGATCTGTTAACCAAGTAACATGCAGTCTCCACTGCCTCTGCCAAAAGTTCTTTTCCTAACCCGATACCACTGAGAATGCTTCTTGCCTTTTCCATCAGTGTTCCATTCATTCTTTCTACAACACCGTTTTGCTGAGGTGTGAATGGAATAGTCTTCTTCCATGCTATACCACACTTTTTACAGAACTCTTAAAATTCCTTCTTGCAGAACTCCCCACCATTATCTATCCTCAGCACCTTTATCTTCTTCTTTGTCTAGTTTTCCACCAGAGCCTTAAATTCTTTAAATTTGTCAAAGACTTCAGATTTCTTCCTCAAGAAATATATCCATGTATTCCTTGAGAAGTCATCTATGAATGAAACATAGTACACAGACTTACCCATTGATGGAACCGACACAGGTCCAAACACATGACTGTGCACAAGCTCTAATATCTTGTTCGCCCTCTTAGCACCATAAGGAAAACTCAACCAATTTTGCTTCCCCTATACACAATTTTCACATAAATCGAAATCCAGAGAGATATTAAACATACCTTCTACCATACCATTTCCATGCAGTATCCAAAGGCCCTTCTCTCCAATATTTCCAAGCCTTTGATGCCATAGCATGGTCTTTTCTCCAGAGACTGCTAGGCTTTCTGCTCCACTTTCGGGAACCATAGAAATTTTGCACCCATCAATAATAGTGCTGCCCGAAAGCTTGTATAGAGTTCCTATCCTAACTCCCTGCATTAATACCAGTGCTCCCCAAACCATATTATAGGTATCTTTCTCGAACATTGTTTTTACACCTACATCATCCATCTTGCTTACAAAAATAAGATTTCTGGCCAATGCAGGAATGTGCATAACACCAGGAAGTGTTCTAATCCTTCCACCTTGCAGCTTCAGCTCAAATTTTCCACGTTCGATGATTCTGTCCTTCCTATCATCCCCTAATAAGACATTACCACCATCATCTTTCTTATACTCGCAGAACCACTCCCTATGGGGAGTGAAGTGAAAGGATGCACCCGAGTCAATCAACCATGACTCATGATCTACATGTGTATTTGAAGAAGAAGCCAAATACACATCCCCACCTTCATCAAAGTGGTTTTCCTTGAAGAGCATCATCAGATCCCTTTCCTTTCTCAGGAGCTTTAGATCTGCAGTCCTTCTTGTAGTGCCCTTCCTTTCCGCATTTCCAGCACACCTTTACAAACTTTCCAGGAGATTTAGATCTCCCTCTAGATTTACATTTCCCACTCAAAACCTTATTCTTGTTTTTGTTCTGGGACCTTCCTCGTAAATATAAGGCATCTCCATTCTGAACCTCCATATTTCTCTGTCTCATTTCCGCTGACAACAAGGCTAAGAAAATGTCATAAAAATTCAAGGTAGTTGTATTGATACCTATTGCAATAACCAGATTGTCCCACGAGTCTTGTAGAGAAAAAAATAAACTGATGCACTTATCTTTGTCTGAGATTTTAATATCAACAGATGAGAGCTGACTAACCACAGTATTGCAGGCATTGAGATGCTCTATCACCGAGTCTCCATCCTTCATCCTCAGGTTATATAGCTTTTTTCCGTAGGAAAAATTTATTCAATAGAGACTTAGATTGGTACAAATTCCCAAGTTTGTCCCACAAATTCTTCGACATAGCTTCCCCAGATACATTCAACAATACCAAATCTGAGGCACACAATCGTATTGTGCTCTTCGCCTTCCAATCCAACTTCTTCCAATATTCATCTGACATTTTCGTTGGTATAGTACCTGAATCTACCGTGATCCACTGGTCTTTATCCACCAGCAAATCCTCCATCTTGAGCTTCCACAACTCAAAAATCTGAGCTTTAAATTTCTCGATCTCTATCTTCCCACCGCTCGCCATCTTCTTTCACCGCAAGAATCGATCCTGTAAATCTCCCACTGGATAGGTTCTACCTTAGGCCTGTGCAAAAAACCCCTCAGCAACAAAGGCATCCCCTTGAAGATGAAACAGCTCTGATACCAAATGTAGGTTTTAACCCTGTACAGAAATTATTTGCAAACAAATCTTTAAAAAAAAAAAAAACAATAGCAAGAGCATAAAACATAAAAAAGATATACACAGATATTTTCCCCTGGATCCCAAATCAGGACGACCAACTTAATTTTTCATTATTTTCCTTTTAGTGTTACAACATATATATATATATATATATGCCGAAGCATACATAAACCCTAATCCATTAACCCTAGATTAGAACATAACCGTAGTTCCCTTGACCGGATCTACAAAATACCAAGGGCCAAAAACCATCATGACCCAAAACAATGTGCAAACCCATGCACAAAACCATGGGTGAGTCCACTCACCAAAAAATAAGGTCCAAAAAATTTTTCCTGGGGCACTGCCCCGAACCCTGAATAGGGGGGCTATCGCCCCCCCTATGACCCCCCTGTTACGCCCACCGCAACATACAAGAGGGATATTGTCCCCCCTGTGGCCCCCCCATGTGTGACTAGTTGTGGAAAGAATATAACACATACCCAACAAAAAACACTGGAAGAAAGATGTTTTTTATGATTTTTTTGGCTTTTCCACCCGCGAAAAGCTGAGATTTTTTATTGCAAGGAGAAAAATGTGACATATAGGCCATATATATCCATCCCAACTGAGTTTTTAATATTTTTAGGCCTCCATAAAAAGCGCAGCGTGGCCCACGTTATGCTTTTTGCAAGGTGACTGTGCCAAAAATTGCCAAATGTCCGGGTTTTCTGGAAAAATAGGCTTAAAAAATGGAGCGATATCTCACTAACCATGAAATATTTTGAAAACCTGAGAGAGATTTTTTTTCTTTGGCATGTTAGGAACAAAAAACTCTTCCTGTTTCCCAATATTCTTCTCTGATTGTCCACAATTTTCTCTGCAAAAAGGTGATTTAAAGAGGACATTGCACAGTCAGAAAAATAGGCTGGAAGATTTGAATGGATCTCTCATTCTATAATACCTGTGTAAAATCTGAAGTAGGTTATTGTACTTTGATATATTAGGAACAAAATAATCCTCCAGCTTCCAAAACTTCATCTTTTTTTTGCCATAATATGTTCTACAAAAATATGACTAAACATGACATTTCTCAAAAATGTGCCTTCAAATATTTTTTCAGATTTCCCAAATTTTCTCCAAAGGGATAAAATGATAGAGTTATGGAAGGGGGATGGGAGTAGGATGGAGTAGACCTAGCAAATTTAATTACACGTCTAGGTCTATGAGGCTGCCAAAAACACAATGTAGGGTAGTGATGATGGTGTATGGACTTGGGTTTGAGTGTAGAATCTTAGGGATGGTGTGTGAGAGAGTGTAAGGGGTTTATGAGAGGAAAAAGGGGAGTATGGAAGGTAGGAGTTAGGGTATAGGGTTTGAAAATTTTAAAAAACATATTCTTTTAGAAAATCTCAGCGTAGGAGGAAATTGACAACTTTTCCACCATAGGAGTGAAAATACTGAGTGAAAAGGCTGTGAAGTGGCTCAACTTACTTGTTTTATCTCTAAGAAAACTTGTGCTTGAGTTTGGAGACACTTTTCTACCCTTTTGAAGCTTTTCTAGACCAAATGTAGCTTCCTTGCAAAAATCACAGCACTAGAAGGAAAAGTGCAATGTGTGAAGGAAAGCACAACGTGTCCCTGAGAAAAGTGCGACATGATATTTCAGACCACTTTTGGAGGACTTTCTAAAATCCATATTGAGATCATGATAGCTCATTGGAAATATCTCTCTGTATACCACACAATGGACCCCTCAAGCACTAAAAATGATCAATTATAGCCCCTAAAAAATCAATTCTCCCAATACTAGTAAAAAAATGCGACATGGCTGAGGAAAAGTGTAGCGTGAGATTGCATACCCCTTTTGGAGGCCTTCTTGAACTCCAAATTGAGATCATGATAGATAATTTGAAAGCTCTATCTGTATGTTATCATTTGACTCAGTCAGTAGGTCATTTGAACACTCTATGATAGAGAAAATGTATTTTCCCAAGAGTAATCCAGAATTATAACAACTCTCCCGTAGCAATTCTCTCATTCACAGTGAGCTTGTCATCCTTCACCTTTTGAGTGATGATGGGCCCCACATGTATTTTTCATGAGTGAATTTCATTATTTTGAAATTTTGGTGGCTTTGGAACATTTAAATTCTTCCTGGAACCTTGAACATTTAATGGTGGAACTTGAGCATTTGCAACTACTTGGAACTCTGAAGTAATTATTACAAATTAAGAACATAAAATTACATTTTTTCTTTGAAATCAAATTTATTGATGAAATTAAATTATTTTCACTCCTACACTTTCTGGAATTTATGCATGGAATGATGATTTGATTACCTTGGAACCCTAAATACCTAATGGAGACTTTGGACTGAATGAAACCATGATAAATATGACTGTAATGATGATGACAACTTTTGAATGATGGTACACTTAGCTGAGAGGTGAAATGAATCAGCAATTAGTGAAAAATTGGAAGGAGTAAAAATAGACCTATATCTACATCCAGTGACCAAATTTTTGCATGATGACCTAATGAAATGACAAAAATTTGACTTAAGGACCCTATTAGAATATGATAAGGGTCCATTTGATCACTGGTGACAGGATGCAAAAACTGACATTAACACCACCCTTCTGTGGCTGACATCTCTTGGTTGTAAAATTGGAGGAGGGACCAGATGGATCCGTACTGATATCAACACCAAGATAATAGTCCTATTCTATCTCTGGAGTCTCTATCTCTATGTGTAGCTCTGCTTCAGTTTCTTTACCAGTCATGAAGGTGAATTTCTAGTCCTTCTTTCCTTTTGATGTGGTGGACTTAGCACCACTCGTCTATGCCTGCTCCATGAATTCAGTAAGACGAGTTAACCAATTTCTTTTCCATTGAATAATGATGGATTCCACATATTCTTCCTCTACAATGTCTAAAAATTTGTACCAGACCCCAGCGAGGTACTCCTTTTCCTGAATATGAACGTGGTGGAATTTTGCTTTTAACTCCTCGATCTACCGATATTATTCCACGGTGCTAGGAGATAATTGGGGCTTTTTGTTAATCACCATTCGTAGCCTCATCTCAAACCAAACCCAAATTTTTTTTTTGGCCATGACCCCAGTTGGCTCTATCAAATGCCATAACGAGGCATATCTGGCAGCCTCACACAGATTTGGGTCCACACTGATGAATTGCGACTCTTCAGGCTCCCTGCAAGCCATTAATGAAATGAGGAGAAAGACCCGCACGTAGTGGAATTGATTGCCCTTTCCTTGAGCCGCTCTACAATCTACAAGAAATTCTCTACATAAATACCCTGCCCAATTATAAACTACGCCTTTGGAACACTCTGAAGCCAAGGATATTACCAGTTCATAGACCTCCTTTATGCTGATATTTCTCATAATATCCCCCACTAAAATGTGTGTGGAAAAACACACTGATCTATAAGAGATGGAGTTAACTGAGTGACCCCAGGTTCCCTTCTTCAGAATAAAATCCTTCTTCATCTTGTCCTTGATCTGCTTTGCCTGATCTTTACCCATAAAAGCTTCTATGGGATCCCATCCAAGAGAAGCAAGGGTCGTAATCTTCCTATTAATAATTGCGTAAATAGGGATCTTCTTCCCTAGCCACAAGCAGTTATCATGCACCAATTCCAGTAGTTGGCGCACACAAATTGTGTTCATCACACTTCTCCAAAAGTGTGGCACATACACCATGTTGAGTATCCCTACCTCTTGTATACTAGTCACCCATTTCATCGACTCTAATATTTTCACTCCTCCTCCATAGATTTGTTGGCGAAAATACCTGTTGGGCTCAAACTACGAGTATTTACTGTGATCATTTAAGTCCCACTCCTCCATACGAATTGTGGCACCTTGGATAATAAGTCTCCTTCAACCGACACCTCATCCAAAATCAAAGGTGTGAAGACCTTGTATTTTATGGCGTCTGAATCCTTAGTAGGATGCTTAGCCTCTGGGTTCCAAGGCGGAATACACCGAGGCAACTGAGAGAGAGGTTCAACCTCCTCAGCATTGACTTCCTTTGGTGCTTCTTCTTCATCTTCATCTGATTCTATTTCCACAACCTTCTTTTTCCAATCCTAGGCACCCTTACTCAGCTTTTCGTTCAGGAGTTTCTTCTGAGGCAATGGTCTCAACACTAGTTTCTTTGGCTTGGAGAATGGAGCTGCGCCTGCAGTGGTTTTCTTCCTGAGAAACCTCAACTCGGGGCATCTATTGGCAGTGTAGGCATCATTATGAACCCCAAGCCTCTAGGGATAAATTCATGTTCAATATCCTCATATCTCTTCTCTAACATACAATAGTTCACTCGACACTATTACAGACAATAGATCACACTTTGAATTCTTAGCACACAAAGTGTTCAAAGGGGGAGAAAAATCCTTGATTTATAGTGAAATTTAAAATAACACTCCATCATTTCCTTTAGATACTCCTCATAAATGCCGATTTGGCGGAAAAGCCGCCCAGATATGCCTGTTAAATTCCTTCTTCCCACTTCTTTTAACGGCCAAGTCATTTTGCAATCAACTATTACTATTCCATCATTCACTTGTCGAATAAACTTCTTTAGGCTCACCCCTTTAGCGCGGTCCTACCTCCCTAGGCGCAATACCATCCAGCTGCACCTTCTTTCATTCTATTGCATAGTACTTCTACCCAGGGAAAATTTTAAGAACCTCCCTAAATTTATATGTATAATAAATGGGTGAATCCCCATGATACATAGGAAAAATGGAAGATGATTTTATTAATAATATAATATGTATATATAATTATTTTGGCGAATCTCTCACCAAATTGTATTATCTTGTAAAATCATAGCAAATCACTAGTACAAAATGGAGAATCACTAAGAAATGGAGAATCACTAGTACAAAATGGTGAATTGCTAAGAAATCCAAGGGTTGTTGCAGTTTCTTAACAACATTTCTAGTGAATCAGATTAGCTTAAATAGTTACCATCAAGCATGCCACTCTAGTGACTAAATCATACAGATCTAGAACTAGCAGCTATCGCCTAACAATTGATTTTAAAAGTGATAGTGCAATGATAGTTGAGATACTCTCTAGATTGATAAAGAGTGGACATTGGAGAAGAATATTTAATGGATCATTTTATATGGTTTTATTTTCATGTCTCAAAAGAATAACAAGTAAATTAACAGAAGATTTCATTAAGGGACTGTCACTCTTTCCCGATGTTAGGACCATATTAAAAATTGAGAAGGTAATATTGGTACTGTGAATATCAATATATGGAAGGGGAAGTCTCAATAGACAATCCAGATATTTCACAGAATGTGATATAACTCCACATTTCACATTTCAAATTTCTCAAAATCTTTCATGCAGGTTGAAGCTAATAATCTCAAGACTAGGAATACATCTAGGGTTTAGGTATATTTAAGTTAAAGAAATGTCATGCATGTGTCCAAATTCATTGTGCCTTATAGAATATAAAAGAGAAGGAAAGCATATAGATTCCTTTAAAAATTATTTTTGGATTAAAATATGGTTTCAACATAAATAACATAGACGAGAAAATCAATACCTTGTGTAGTGTGTAGTGTCATGGTGAAGGTTTGAGAAATAAGACTATATATTTTTAAGTATAATTTAACATGTTTTCCTTTGAGATGATTGTGGTCAATAATCATGCCAAAGCATCTAAATTTTTTTTTTGTGTTTTGAAATATTTGAAGGACCAATGCATAAGATAGATTTTAATTATACAGTTAAGGTTTTTAAATCTTGTTGATAATATCAATAATTAAAAGTAAGGGTTGCTTGTTCATCTAATACAATATTTAATATTTTATGATTTCGATTAAGTATAATTATGTAATAGAATATGATTATAAAACATTTAGATTGAAATATTCGATAAACCGTAAGCTAGAAAACTTTTAAACAATGTTTAAAGGTTCAACAAAATGCATCTAAGATCACCAAGGTATTGACAATTTATTGATAAAAGGGACTTACATTAACAGATTGTCAAGTAAATCATTATTTATAATAATTATAACTTCAGGAGGAATTATAAGTTTGTTGAAACAAAATCAACCTCACCTAGTTATCTTGATGATAATTAAATATATGAAGAAACAAAATGACAGAAAACTGGAAAACTCATAGAGAAGTCATAGTTGCACGAGATGAGTTTAGAATCCTGCTTATATTATTGATCATAAAAATGACTTAGCACAATTTCTGCTTTACAAAATTTGCTCATCCAAGGGTGCAACCCTTGATAACTCGATATGAGAGTTATTTATACTATTTAACAAAACTTTAGAAATATCTTAATTGATTTACAATAATAGGAGAAATAAAATAAGGAGACAGATAGATGGAGTCTCTGTTTTTACGGAGGTTGTTGATGATTCAACCTCTTGTGGTGAAAGTTGTTGCTGACTTGTTGTTTTTCATTGGAATTTGTTGCTGACCTGGCTCTTCAAAATATGGTGTGATGGCATGCTGCAAAACTAATATTTTTAATCGATGGATTCAAAAAATTTATCCCACTGATCTTCACTTGGGATTTCTACATTCATCATTTTCCTAAATATTTCATCCAGTTCAATGAATCTGTCAAGAGTTGGTTTTTTGGATGAAAAAATGTTTGATTTGATGTTGAATAATAAAATCAAACTGTAAAGCTTCAAGAAAAGCTCTGCCTGTAATGTGACTTTTGATTCCTGCAAACTTTGTTTTGTCTATTGCAATTGTGTACAATTTTTTGCAACAATCTTCTAATTTGACCAACTTATCATCTAATCCAACTAGACCTAGAAGACCTTTATGATTTAAAACATTAAATTTAGTATGAAACCTTTGAAAATAAGATTTAAGGCTTCACACTTGGCTTCCAACTAGGGTATCAAGTTACTTTTCTATAAAAACCTTTTTATCTCCAAAACAGTTGCACTCTTGTCTGAGATATTGATTGCTTCCATCTCCTCTCTGTTCTTTGAATTAAGAAACTTAATCATATCAGAAAATTCACTTGGTTTTTGTTGGAGTTGATCCTTCTCCTCTTGAATTATTTTTCTTCATTTTTTGATGAGTTCCTGATGCTCAAAGATGATCTGAATAGATGGCCATATTTCAGTAATGGACTCACTGATGTTTTCCCAGATACTCTGCTTAGCTTCTCCTAAATTTGATGCCATTAGAGTTTCACTTTCCAGTTCTTTAATTATAATTTCCAACTGATGAGTCTTCTACATTTCCTCTAGATACAAAGTATCATTTCTAATCTTTTGTGACTCAAGAAGTTGAAACTTCTGATTTAGCTTCTCACGTGTTTTCTTTTGAGTGGAAAAATCTTGATCTAGCTGAGATGCATCAGTTATGTTCAACGCTGCTCATGTTTCTGCACCTGTAGAAGATGTTTGAGTTGCCAAAGTAGGATCAATATTCACCTGGAGTGTTGATTTCTCTTTCAGCAGTTCTTCGACTTGTTCTTCCATTTTTCTGATCTGCAGATTTTGATCAATAATTAACTTAAGCATTTCATCCTTGTTAGATTCATTTTGTGCCATCTCCTTAATCTGTGGGTCTTCAGTCGAGGGTAGCTTGAGTTGTTTCCACAGAGCAGAAAGGTCTATGTCTTTCTTCTGATGATTTCTTCAGCTTCTTTGCAGTTATGAGGATCATATCCCACTTTTACTACAAGTTCTTCCAATTTCTTTATCGTGTTTTCTTTAGCCCAACAAGACAATTTCTCAATATTTAATTGGGATTGCATATTTGATAGTGCTACTTTTGATTTTTAAAGGGACATAGTTGTTTTAGTCATGGTTGAAACTAGAATTTCTCCTAATTTCATGTGCATATCCATCTGGTCAATTGGATGTATGTGTTTTTCATCAAAAGAGAAGACAATCTTCTTATAGTCAGCATGTGTCTTTGGAAATGGCACTGTTGATTGTAGAAAGGCCATCTGCATCCTGAATTTCTCACTGTCAAAGGAAGTGAGAAGCATGTGTTGTGATGTACATTTCTATTTCCAAAACTGGTTGTAAACATCTAATTTCAGTGCTTCATTCTTTTGCTTGATTTCTATAAATTTGGAGAAAATGTTCTGCTCTTTTGAAGAGCTGGCATCTGAATGCTCGATGATCTCTAGTGGCTCTCTTGTAAGTGATGTTGATGGATGAGTCTGAGGAATATTTTTGGATGTGGAGAATTCAATTTCTCCCAAATCTATGATCTCTGGTTGTTTATCTTATGAAAGAAAGGAAGAAGAAAGTCTTGGTTTCTTATGTTGTAATATGAATTCTTTCATAATTTCATTGGAATGTGGTGTCTCTTCTCTGACCCTCTTTTGTTTTTTACTGTCAGGGACTAGTGTTTGTAAATTTGAAGTATAAATGAATTTTTCATATGATTCTTGTAAAATACCTTCTACCCATTCATTCTGGTTCATGTACTTCTCTATTTTTTCTCTAGAGGTATGAGTGTAAGAGGTTGTCTTAAGCTCAACCCTTAGAGCAGAAATAATGCCATGGGGGTCATATGACCAAGTAAAACTTGAATGAAAACCCATCTTATTTAATATTTCATATGTATCAATACCAGCTGCTCTGGTATCACAAATGAATGATCCAACATTGGCCTTGATTTTAAACCGGGATTTTCTATTTCCTAAAAAAAATTCCAATTCATCCATATTTAACATTTGTCTTATGTACTCTACTAAGAAAATTCTCATAGGCACATATTTTGGAAGTTTTTATGGTGGAATCTTGCAGCCATACACCCTGATCTCAGTGTAATTATTGTAAAGATACCAATCACCTGTATTTTCTTGTTCACTAAGGTGCATAATTATTTTAATGTCTTCTCCAATTCTAGGCTCTGATGAACTGGTAAGAAGTTGTCTTACTGGATGAATGAATGAGTCTATGAATTATGAGAAAGAAGAATTTGTTGATGAAGCTTTGACCAATTCTGTCTAGTGAATCACTGATTGATTCACTCCCTGTGTGTGCTTCTTGTTGAAGTGAATGGGAAACATATCTGCCTGCTGAAACAAAATCATATGAATAATCACAGAAGAGTAATTAAATGCTCCTTTTGAGGTGAAGTTCATGAATTTTTCATATATAATATCAGCCAAGAAATTGTTTTAATTTTACATAAACAATGGTGATTTTTCAAGACTGAAGATAGATAAGAAACCTAGGATGGGTTCATCAATGGTTTCATCATTGGGGTATCCTAAAAGATAAGAAAGATGGGAAATACAATGTTTGGAATAAATAGGAAAGATGGAGGATGCATATGAGGTATTTAAATTTGTTAAATCTGCATCCTCAAGTAGGCAGATGTCAAATATCTGAGCTCTATGAGGGAAAGATAATTTGTGATAAAGATCCATGAGGGCAGTAGGAGAGAAATAGGATAAGGAGTCAGAAGGAGGGATGAGAAGCATATGGTTAATGGTTTCATGGTTTCATGGATATGGTGATTCTGGGCCACCACTGACCTGGTTATGGGGTCATACTACTTCTGACACCAGGAAATTAGATCCAGGAATGGCTGAGTTTCAGGGAATGCAAACAAAGGCAACATAGACTCCCAAAACCTGATAGGGTCTTGGTTATCTAGGTGCTTCCGTTTTAGCCACATATGTAGCTCATAGAACTCAAATTAATTGTGGCAGTATGCAATTTTAAAATAGGTATCAACTAGGGGTGTGAGATAGAGATTTATTTGTGGAGTTACAGGAATGTTTTCTGCAACAGATTTCGCAGCTTCAGGAATTACCTCGGCAGTTGGATGAGCTACCTTGAATATGACCTCTGCAACACTGTCGACATTTTGAGTTTCGTTTGTCACTTGTTTCATACCTTTACCTTTTGGTGTCATTTTATTCTTGGTTTTAGCCTTAGGTTCTATTCTTGACTAGTATAGAGTGGTACAGGACTTCAAAGCTTCAAGTTTCAGAAATGACTACAGGGTTTCGGGAATATGAAGGGAAATTACAGAAATGATAATTCCCTATGGAATGAAAGGGAGGATGAAAGAAAATTTGAGTGAGGAGGTAAATTAATGAACGAGAGACTATTGGAAATTTTATAGATTGTGGTTTGGTTTAACAGTTATGGCTAACAGTCAAATGAGGCTTAATTGTGCAATGATAAGATTAACGGGTAAAATGGAGTGAGTTTATTGGCTAGCGATAGGATTAATAGGTACAATGGAGAGTTAGGGAGTAACAGACAAGTGACATGGAGGGATATGAATGACTGGTGGATCAACGGTTCTGGCGCAAGAAAACGGTCATGAGAGTGGAAAAACAGAGGTGGATTTCGGGGGGGGGGAAGGTACCTCCTAGTTTCCGGTTTTAGGTGGAGGGGGTGTGAAGTCAACTGGTGCTGCCAAGTCGTGAAAAAGAGCGGCCATTCAAACCAAAGTTTGGAGCCCCCGCCACCCCCCCCCCTCACGTTAACAAGAAACAGGTGAAGTGGGTGCGAAGTCAATCTCCGACGTAGATTTGAGGGAAGCTCAAGATCTACCTTCGGAATCTGCAAGTGCTTTATCATTTTTGTGATTTGAGCACTTGTCGTTTAGCGTCTTTACAATAAAATCCATATGCGTGATATTAATTTAATAAATGAATACATAATCCCCCTTTTAAAAGGTTTAAATATACATGAATTAAACTTTACATTTTGAAAATCTGGCACATTTTAACAGGTGGCCATTATCATTTTGATCACTAAAGCATTAACATTTTATTTCATGCTTCCCTAAATTTTTTTCTTTTGCCTACTTTATTTAGAGAAAACTATCCTATCGTTTTTTCTAACATGGATGTAATAAAATATTTTTTCCCTAACATTTTTTTAAAATTTTCTTTTTCATCCATGTTCTAACTTAGCATTTTATTTTTATTTTTTTAAAATACCATGATAAATTATCAAAAAATAATAATGCTACAATATTGGCTCCAGCTGGGGACTTCTTCCCCCTGTGGGATGCAGAGAACAAGAAGTTCAATGTGCCTTCTCCTCGGTCTATGGAGTATTTGCTGTAGAAAAAAAACAGACTTCAAATGATAAAAAAAATGATTATGTACAATGATGATGTAAGATCTCCTTCAATACTGGATATAGTGTTTCAAAAATCTGCCATTGATAGGCAGTGTTGAAAACTGTCCTTCAATATTCTGTAAAACAAATGTGTTGTTTCCTTTTACCTATGCAATGCTAAGTGACCCAAACCATAAGTTGTCAAACTTTCCATGTTTTCTTTTATCTTCTCTCCTAGCATCCCATATTAAGAATAAATTCCCTTCTCTAAAATCTCTTTCCCTTTCCTTTATGTCAAAGAGACTCTTCATTTTATTCTGATATTTCTTTAGTTTGTACTGTATCTCATCTCTGTTTTCATTCAACTCAATGATCTAATTAATCCTTCTAGAGAAATCATTAGGTTCATCAGTAGATTCTTGTAGAAACTTGAGCATAGGGAAATCTAAATTTGTAGGAAAAATAGCATCTTTTCCATAAAATAATTGAAATGGAGATTTAGTTTTTGATCTTCAAATCAAATGGTTTTCCATGTTTTTCCTGTGGTCTTATAAAGTTTTCTTAATTACTTTCACTAAAATCTTGTTAGATGATTCAATAAGACTATTTCCTTGTGGATAATAGGGAGTTGAGTGACGCAGCATAATCTGGTATTTCTAGCAGAATTCTATCATTTTTATGTTGTTGAATGTTGTGGCATTATTAGTGACTATTTTCTATGGGAAACCAAATCTGGATAAAATATTATCTTCAATGAATTTTATTACAACTGAATCTATATAATTTCTTACAGGAATGGCTTCCACCCACTTAGTGAAATAGTCAGTAGCAGTCAAGATCCATCTGTTTTGATTGCTAGAGGCTGGATGGATTTACCCTATAAAATATAATCCCCACTGAAGAAATTGTGTTGAAACAACTAATGGAACTAGTGGAAGAGCTGCTAATTTTTGCTTACCTGCAAACATCTGACATGGAACATAGGCTCTCAATTTTGATCCTACTTGTGAAAAAAGGTAGGAAAATAAAATCATGCCCTCAGTATCTTGTATGTTGTTGCTCTCCAAGCATAGTGGCCTCCACAAATTCCTGCATGAAAATAATCAATGATTCCCTCAGACTCTGATTCTATTAGGCAAAGTAGTAAAATATTAAGAGTATCCTTCCATTATAAGTTGGCATTGATGATACAATATTTGATGGATTTCAACTTAAGTGTTTTTCACTGGTTCTTTGAAAAATGAGCTAGACATTAAAAATGGATCAGAAAATGAACAATGTCTACATACAAATCTGATGTAACAAACTTCTCATCAATATGAATAGGGACTGTCTGAGTTGAAGGAGAAGGTTCTTTTGTATTCTTTCCTTGCACTCCATGAGAAGGTTCTTGTGGATTCTCCCCTTATGCATTCAAGGAAGGTTCTTGTGGATTCTCCCTTTCCAAATCTAAAGAAGGTTCCTGTGGATGCTTCTCTGAAACTTCAAAAACATAGTATATGCCCAAGACTTTACAATTGGATTTAGCTAGCAACTTAGCTAAACCCTTCCCCTTTAATAACTTGTTAGTTTTGATGGTAATATCAAAATCACATATTTTAGTTATCCATCTTCCCATTCTACCATCAATTTCTGGCTATGTGAGAACTTTTTTAACAACGTTATTGGGCACATAGGCAATGATAGTGGAATGGAGGATATACATTCTAAAATACTTCAGGGATTGAACTAATTCAAAGGCTTATTCTTCAATAATATCATATCTCAGTTCGATATCTCTCATGATCTTAATAAAGAATGCTATAGGTTGATCATGGTAATCCTCATTCTTTTGAAAAAGGACAGTTGCAAGGGTGGTTTTGGAGACAAAAGAGAACATGTTGAAAGGTTCTGAGTAGTTTGGACTAGCTAATTTTGGGGCTTTGGAGATGGCCTTCTATATCTGGTCAAATGAAAATCTTGCAGAGACAGTCCATTTGAATTCATGGTTATTTTTTAGCATGCATGTTATATCCTTTAATATTGTTGCATAATTTGGTATAAACCTTCTCAAAAAGTTAATTTTACCTCAGAAAACTTGAATCTTTTTCTTATTTCTAGGTAATGATAATGATTGAATAGAAGAGACCCTTTTGGGATCAATAACTACTCCATATTTTGAAATAATATGACCTAGTAATTTACCCTCTTTGATGGAAAATAGTGACTTTTTGGGATTCAAAGAAATTCCAAACTTCCTGCACCTTTCAAAAAATTTCTTCATATGCTTGAGGTGTTTCAGATATGATTTAGAGAAAACAATTAAATAATCAAGATAAATAACAATAAATTTGTTTACCTTCCTGGAAAAATCCAAGTCCATGGCTCTCTAAAATGTTGCTCATGCGTTTGATAGACCAAATGTCATCCAAGCATACATGAATGTACTCTAAGGTGTGGTAAAATTTGTCTTCTCCCTCTCTTCTGAATTCATCAATATTTGATTATAGCCATAAAATCCATCCAACATAGAGAGTCTGTTAACACCTGACACTTTTTGAATTAATTGATCCATCTTTAGAAGTGGATAATTATATTTCAAGGATGCTTTATTAAGGTTCCTGAAATCTACACAGAGTCTTATTTCACCGTTCCTTTTCCTCACAGGGTATAAATTGGCAACCCAACTAGAGTATCTTAATGGGAAAATAATTTGGGCATCTAAAAGCTATTTTAGTTCTTTTTATATGGTGGGAAGAATAATTGGGTTCATCCTTCTTAACTTATGTTGGTAAGGCTTTACATCTAGTTTTAGTGGAATTTACGCTCAATTAAAGATGTGTTATAATTTTTAAGATCAACATAAGACCAGCAAAGACATATTTATAATTCCTAAGAAGTTTGACATATTCAGATTTAAGTTCTGGTTAATGATGGAAAAAGTTTAACATTTTTTTATTTTTTCATGAGTGCCAATATTTGTGTCTTCTATGTCATTTTCTGGTGAAATAGAGAACATGTTTTTGGGAACATCGTCTTGATCAAACAATTTTTCTAAAGGGACAAGTCCCTTGGTGATCAAATTATTTGATAATTGAATTCTATCATGATCAACTATATTTGATTTTAGATCTGTGTTTTCCTTATTTTGGGTATCTTCTTTAATGTCTGAATTATCCTCTTCAATTTGCAATATAGAAAATTCGTCAATGACTTGCAGAAATGATTTTAATTGTTCGTAGTCCTCAAATATTTTCCAATTTTTAAGATTGTCTGATATTGATGGCCTATATTTGATTTGTATCTGATATTGAATTTGAAATTGATCTAGAATCTTAAAAGAACTAGTTGAAACAACTAATGAATCTGCATGTAGATTTTCATCTCTAGGAATAAAAGTAATGTTAAAATCATCAAATTAATTTTCAATGGTTTCCCAAATCTCATTTCTATAAGACCTAATTCTAGGATTCTTTGTTTGGAAAACACTCCTAACTTGTCTTACTATTAGTTCTGAGTCATTGAAAACACTCAAAATTTTGACCTTTAAAATTCTAGCAAGTTGTAATCCTAGGATAAAGGCTTCGTATTCAGCAACATTGTTTGTGACCTCAAAATCTAATTTGCATGATTTTGTAATATTTTATTTATCAGGTGAAATAAAAAAAAATCCTCCTCCAACTCCATCTTTGGTACAAGATCCATCAAAAAATAATTTCCAAATTTTAGTTTGAACTGATTTAGAAGTGTCAACTACATCTTCAATCTTGAGTTGAGAATTTTTTGATGTGTCTGATGATAGTTGAAAAAAACTAAATTCTTGATCTACCGCATAAATGGGATGATTCCTATCTTTATTAGCATTGCAAATTGTGCTTAGGAATCTGAATTCTCTATATAATTTAAGGATCTCTCCACCATATACAGGGATAGTGGCAAAAGACATGTCCATTTGAAGATTTCCCCCCAGTTTTTCACAACATGATCTAGATAAAAGCATTCCAAATTTGGGAGGAATGTCAGTAACATCTATGTCTAAAACTACACTTTTAACTGGTATTTGATGTAAAGTGACCACTATATATTTAATGATTCCTAAGCATTGGACCCTCTTTGAATCAAAAGTATACAAGTCGTAATAGGTTTGAGTGATTTCCATATTTAGTTGTTCCATGATGACTTTAGGCATGAAATTGAGCGAAGCACCAGAATCAAGAATATTGTTGTATAGCAGGGAATCATGCATATTTAAAGTAACATATAAGGGTGGAATAGATTCATCAATCATAACAGAACTAGGACCAAAATCTATGGTAGGTCTTTCATTTTGTAGATTGATAATATCTGCTTCAGCATCCATACTAGAATTTTGGATTCACTTTGATACTTGACTTTTATAATCTGTGTTTTAGAGAGTTCAGAAAGAGGAATTGAAATTTTTACTCTTTGTAATTCTTTCTCAACATTAAAGGCAGTCAATAATGTTTTTCCAATCTGAGTAGAATCAGTTGACTAATTTAGAGGTTGAGAAGAAGTATTTTGAGTTTCAATTGTTTTGAGTTGAGGTTCAATCATTACAAGGTTTTTGGGAGGTCTACCAGGACTAGATCTAGGTATTAAGTCATATATTTTATTTAGTTTTGCAATAAAAAACTCATAAAAATCTTGATACTTAGAGACCTGAGAATTATCTTGGTTCTCTTGGGGGATTTGATTTTGGGAAACAGGGATAATGGCAGTCTGGAAGGATGTTGGATCTACAATATTAATTTCTTCAATAATAGAAAAAGTATTGTCCTCAGGTTGTTGACATCGATCAACAATTGTGTAGGTACTTTTTGTTCATTTTGAGGCCTCTAAAGAATTTACAATGGAACAAATTTATTGTATTGTCCTTGGGCCTATGTTTGTGGTTTGGAAATAGTTTGTTGGATTGTTCTTGGTTGAGTTTCAATCTTTGAAATTCTATTGGATAGATTTCTAAGAAGAGCTATGATTTCATCAATCTTTGAATCTTCACTTTTAGACTTAGAGGAAGATGCTTCCTGATTTTTTAATTTCCTTTGGGCTTTCTCTTCTTTAGCTCTAATTTTACTAGAAGCGGACCTATTGGCTTCTACCTCAATAGCATTAGTCTACATGCCTTGTAATGTATTAGAAACTCTCTCCCTTAGCATAACTGCAAATTCATCATCGAATTCTTTTGAAAATCTGACCTTTGCAGCAACTACTAGAGGTTTGAAATCAGGAGGCATTTTGTGGTAGAGTTTGTTAAATATTTTGATAAATTCAGCTATTGGTTCACTAGAATTTCTTTTTAACTCTTCAAATTCAGTGAGAAGGTAAATAACATCTTTATTTACCCCTCATTTGTTTTTAAAGACAGTTATAAGTTCATTCTAGGTTCGAATAGAATCTTCTCTAAATTTCCTAAACCAAATCCTAACATCACCTTCCAAGGACTGTACAAATAATCTCATATAAACATCTTCATGCTCGATGTTCATATTGTTTGTGAAATCTAAGAAGGAAGCTATATGATCCTCTGTTGAGGGACCTATTTCTCCATTAAATCTTGGTATATTTTTAAGATATCCATCAGAAAAATTTCCCAAGACATTAGGAATAACAAGAGAAGGATACCTAGCTTGGATAATGGGTTGAAAAGCCATGGATTATGAAGTTGATGTTGGTGAAGATGATGATGAAGATGATGATGAAGATGTGGGTGAATGAGTATTAGAGGTTGGAGAAGAATGTGAAGGAGGAGAAGAAAGTGAGGATCTCAAAGGGATTTTAACAATTAGCTTTTGAACTGATGGTGTTAAATCTTCTTCCTTATATTCGACTAATGGATTAGAATAGACAGAAATTGTCTCTTCTAGTTGATTAGAGTCTAATGGAATAGGATGATAAACTGGAGTAACAAAATATACAGGCTTAAATTCGTGCAAATGTAATCATAATTCTGTCTCAGATGTAGGTGAGTCTACAGGGAAATATGGGACTTGATATGACTCAAGTGAGGCTGCCAACAAAGCTGAATAATGATCTACTCCTTGTGAATAAAGTTCAACAACTCTAGGAGGTAATTGAGTCAACTCAAGTTGGGATGATATTACTGAAAAAGGGTCTACAGATGAACTTTATTCAGGGTGTAAGACTGAAGAGGAAGAAGCATAAATTTTTTGTTTTCTTTTCAAAGAGGCTTCCCTAATAAGTTTTTCTAGATCTGGTAAAGGGTTAAAAATCTCAGATTCAGATTGAGATCTAGTGTGCTTAAAAGGAGCCAGTTTGAATCAGTGGAATCGCCAGATGAAATGTTTTTACCTATATATTTATCCTTTATTCACCTTAAAGGAAAAGAGGAAAAATCATTGTCCCAAGAAGATTTAGATTGTATTCTTCGTCTCCCTAACAACGATGCCAATCTGATGTTGTCCTACGAGATGATTGTGGTCAATAATCATGCCAAAGCATCTAAAATGTTTTTTTTGTGTTTTGAGATATTTGGAGGACCAATGCATAAGATAGATTTTAATCAAACAGTTAAGGTTTTTAAATATTTTTGATAATATAAATAATTAAAAGTAAGGGATGCGTGTTCATCTCATATAATTTTTAATATTTTATTATTTTGAATAAGTAGACTTATGTAAGAGAATATGATTATTAAACATTCAGATTGAAATATTCAATAAACCATAAGCTGGAAAAATTTTAAACAGTGTTTAAAGGTTCAACAAAATATATCTAACGTCACCAAGGTACTGACATCTTATTGATAAAATGGACTTACATTAACAGATTGTCAAGTAAATCATTCTTTATAATAATTATAGCTTCAGGAGGAATTATAAGGTTGCTGGAACACAATCAACCTCACCTAGTTATCTTGATGATAATTAAATATATGAAGAAACAAAATGACAAAAAACTGGAAAACTCATAGAGAAGACAGAGATGTACGAGATGAGTTCAGAATCTTGCTTGTATTTTTTATGATAAAAAGGAATTATTATAATTTCTGGTTTACAAAATCTACTCATCCAAGGGTGCAACCCTTGATAACTTGATCTAAGAGCTATTTATACTAGTTAACAAACTTTAGAAATATCTTAACTGATTTACAATAATAGGATAAGAGAAATAAAAGAAGGAGACAGATATATGGAGTGTCTCTATTTTTCTGGAGGATGTTTATGATTCGACCTCTTTTGGTGAAAGTTGTCACTAACTTGTCCTTTTTCATTGGAAGTTGTTGCTAACCTAGCTCTTCAAAATCTGATGTGCTGGCATGCTGCAAAATTAATCTTTTTACTCGATGGTTTCACAAAACTTAACCCACTGATCTTCACTTGGGATTTATACATTCATCATTTTCTTGAATATTTCATCCACTTCAATGAATCTGTCAAAAGTTGGTTTTTGGATGAAAAATTGTTTGATTTGATGTTGAATAATCAAATCAAACTGTAAAGCTTCAAGAAAAGCTCTGCCTGTAATGTGACCTTTGATTCCTGCAAACTTTTTTTTGTCTATTGCAATTGTATAGAATTTTTTGCAATAATATTCTAACTTGACCAACTTATCATCTAATCCAACTAGACCTGGCAGACCTTTATGATTTAAAACATTAAATTTAGTATGAAACCTTTGAAAAATAAAATTTAAGGCTTCAAACTTGGTCTACAACTGGTTGATTAAGATCTTTTTCTGCAAAACATTTTTTATCTCCAAAATGTTTGCAGTCCTATCTGAGATGTTGATTTCTCCCAACTCTTGTTTGTTCTTTGAATTAAGAACCTTAATCATTTCAAAATCTTCACTTGGTTTCTATTGGAGTTGATCCTTATCCTCTTGAATCATTTTTCTTCATTTTTGGATGAGTTCTTGTTGCTCGAAGGTGATATGAATAGATGGCCATATTTCAGTAATGGACTCATTGATTCTTTCCCAGATACTATGCTTAGCTTCCCCTAAATTTGATGCCATCAGAGTTTCACTTTCCAGTTCTTTAATTCTAATTTCCAATTGATGAATCTTCTGCATTTCCTCTACATACAAAGTATCATTTCTAATGTTTTGTGACTCAGGAAGTTGAAACTTCTGAATTAGCTTCTCATGTGCTTGCTTCTGAGTGGCCAAATCTTGAGCCAGTTGTGCTGCATCACTTATGTTCAAGGTTTTTGAGGTTTCTGCACCTACAGAAGATGTTTGAGTTGCCAAAGTAAGATCAGTATTCACCTGGAGTGTTGATTTCTCTTTCAGCAGTTCTTCAATTTGTTCTTCCATTTTTCTGATCCGCAGATATTGATAAATAATTAACTTAAGCATTTCCTCCTTGTCAGATTCATTTTGTTCCATCTCTTTAGTCTATGGGTCTTCAATTGAGGGTAGCTTGAGTTTTTTTGTAGAGTAGAAATTTTTGAGTTTTTCTTCTTGATGATTTCTTTAGCTTCTTTGCAGTTATGAGGATCATATCCCAATTTTACTACAAGTTCTTCCAATGTCTTTATCATGTTTCCTTTAGCCAAACAAGACAATTTATCAATCTTCAACTGGGATTGCATATTTGACAGTGCTACTTTCGATTTTGAAACGGACATAGCTGTTCTAGTCATGGTTGAAAATAACATTTCTCCTGATTGCCTGTGCATATCCATCTAGTCATCTGGATATATGTGTTTTACATCAAATGAGAATACAATCTTCTTATAGTCAACATGTGTCTTTGGAAATGGAACTATTTCTTGCAGAAAGGCCATTTGTATCTGTTATCACTCAGGTTTTCCTTGAAGTTGTGGAAGAGGAAAGTATACCCGAGGTAACCACAAACCAACCTTCAGATGCAGAATCTAGCCAATCTGCATCCAAAGAGGGCTCTCTCTTTATGATTTATCTTTGTTCTTAGAAGGTTTTAGGCTAGTTATAAGTCTAAGAGTTTGATTTTGTTTGAATGGTGGAATCCGCTAACTAAGGGCAAGGTTGATGATTTTCAGTCCATTGGGCTATGGAGTCAAAGGATGGCTTTACTGGATTTCTATTCTACACACAAGATGGCTTTGCAGGGCAAGATAGCCAGACAGAGAACAATCCTTAGAATTTAAAGTGGATGGGATGATTTTGAAGGGATGAAAGGCAGCTAAGAATCTTTCACCATGTTCAAAAAGAAAGAAATGAAATGACTACAAACAAAGAGCAATGAAGAATTCTTTATTATAGTAATAAAAAATGTTTAAATTAGCAAAGCAAGAGCATTTAAGAATTCGTGCTTATAGCCAATTTAGAGGAAAACATTAAGAATAATCACATCTGAAATCAGAGTACAATTAAGTAAATTCTGATTCAATCCTTTATGTTAACTATTCAGAAATGGACACAATGATATTATAAACGGATATAAAACTTAAGACATAGGGTAGAAAGACTTATTGAACTGCAGTCCGACACATGAATCCTGCAAAAAGTCCTGAGCTTCAAATTGTCATCCAGTAAGCCACAAATAAATTTCTCCAAAACACTTTTTATTCCAAAAACATCAATGTCACAGCAAAGTATTATAATCCACCCTCAATACTCTCTTGGAGGGTTTATTTATACAAAAAATAATTGAAAATATCTCACACTAACCTAGCCAATAATCTAGGGTGACTAAGGAGTAATTTACAAATAAAAAGGAGACAAATGGTCTCGTAGATAGAATAACAAGTAACTGCTGATGTGCTGTTTCCTCATTTTGCGGATGTGCTGGAGGCAGGTGCTATAATATGGCTCGATGCTGTCTCTTTGAGTAATTCTTTTGCTTGTCTAATACTCTTTTTTTCTCCGGATACTCTTTAACCTTTTCAACTGATACTCTTTAACCTCTTCTCACTATTTATCCTTTACATGATAGTAAAAAGATAAAATTCTCAACCTGAAGATAAATTTCATAAAATTTCCAATAAGTCATTCCACCATTGATCTTCTGCTATTACGGTTCTTTTAAGTTTTCTCAATGTTTCATCGGCCTCTATGAGTTTGTAAAAAGTGGGCTGATTGGGGAACAAATACTTTATCTCATGTTCAAGATGAAATAAATTCTTCAACCTGTCGTAGAGATTTCTTCCTGTTGGCAACGTTGCTTCTGGCAAACTGATAGAACGAGCAGTCATGTTCTGAGCATGGATATTTATTTTCTTAACATAGGTTTCCAGGTCCATTATCTGGTCGTCTGAGAGCATAGGACTGGGTAACCCACTGTCCAACAAAATCTGAAATTTTCCTCTGAAAGCATTAATTTCTGCCAGAATATCTGAGCACTTCCTTTCCAAATTCTGCATAAAAGTTCTTTTGGTGAAAACTCTTTTTATCTCCAAAAAAGTGCTAGTCCTGTCCTCAATTCCTAACACTGCAAGCTGTTGCCTAGTCCGAGTGTTCGAAAACTGTATAAGTTGATTGGCCTGCTCAGGTCTGCCCCTTAATTCATCTCTTGTTTTGTTTATCTCTTCCTGAGCTACTTTAATCAAGTCATTTTGTTCAAAAATTGCTTGAACAGAGGGCCAAATACTTTTTATTAATTCAATTATATTACCCCAAAGAATTTCATTTATTTCCTTCAAAGGCTTTTCTAATGAGAGATCTTTTTCTAAAGCCTTAACTAATCTTTCCAACCTTTTAATTTCCCTGGTATTATCAGCAACTGTCTTCTTAGATGTATCATATTTCTACTCCAAATTTTCTAACTGCAATTTCGTGGTTTGAAGTTCTGTGACTCTTAATTGTAAACTTTCCATTTGTTTTGTCAATTCATCAGAACTTAAACCAGAAGTGTTCACCTGCGCTGGCACTGTTTGTTGCTTTGCTGTTGTAGTACCTGTGGTTGTAGTAGCTTCTGTGGTGGATGCCTGCATGATAGCTTCTTTTTCCTGTAAAGCTTGTTCCAATCCTTTCTCTGTTTCACCCAGTCGTTCAGTCATCTTTAAGAGCAACTCCATTATCTCTTCTTGTGAATTCCCCTTCAAAACTTCTTGGGTCTGGGGATGCCTTGAGGCTGGCAATTTCAGCTGCTTTCTCAGTGCAGCTATGTCATCATCTTTCTTATTAATTAGTGCCTCAATGCTTTTAATATCTTTGGGGTTGTGACCCAAGCTGATGATTATGTCTTCCAGAGACTTTATTCTGTTATCTTTGGCCTGAGAAGAGGCCTTTTCAATTTTCAATTGGGTGCTTGTGTTATTTAAAGAATCTTGCAGCCTTAGGGCAAACATGGCCTTATCAGTAAGAGTGGAATAGACCATTTCCCCAGTTTGTTTATGCAGCTCTATCTGATCTAGAGGATGAATGTCCTTTGCCAGGACCTCAAAATTTGTTCTAATATAATCAGCTGTTGTCATGGGTTTTGACACCTTGGACTTGAAGTGGCTCATCATCATTTCGCCTTGTGAAATGTCAAATGTTGACATTAACCTTTCCTGATTATGTGGAGCCATTTTCAAATATTGATCATATACTTTCATTCTCAATGGATCATTCTTTGCCTTTATATTAATGAAAGTTCTTTTTATATCCCCTGTATCTGTTTTTGGTGGCCTAAAAGAAGAAACTTCAGTGCTCAATTGCTTTTGCAAAGCTTTTCCTTTCTGATCTGTGTGTGTCATACTAACAGAGCCAGTTAGTTGGCTATCTTCTCTTCCATCATCAAACATCTCATCTATGATTTCCACATCTGGAAGTGGATCTAGTTTCTGTTTTTTGGCTTGATGTATCTTTGAGGACTCTTTGGGAGGAGTAGTATCTGGAACCTACCTTTTCTTTCCTATTTCCATGTTGGATGGAGTTTGTAATTCTGAAACTTCAGGATGTTTTACCTGAGTGGGAGAAACTTGTGTTTGATCAGGTGCTCTGGAGGTTTGAGGTTTCTCTGCCATGACTAAAGTTTCAATGACCTGTATTTCAGGTTCCTTTCCTTTGCCTTTTGACTCTGCTGCAACTGATGAACTGCCTTCCTGTAATCTCTGCTGTAGATTTGCTGCTGAAGAAGTGCCAATGTGAGGTACCTGCACTTGACCATAAGATTCTAGGTCATACTTCTTCTCAAGATCTTTCATAATTTTGTTCATTTTGTCTTCTTCACTTTCTTCTTCAACTAGTGTTTCTTCAACCCATTCATCTTGGTTGGCATATTGTTCTATTTCAGGAATCTTGTGGTGTACGTAAGGGGATGATTTGTTCTTTATTCTCTTTTCACAGATAAAACCAAATGGATCATAAGGAACCCAACGAAAACTTCTTTGGAACTTGCAATGGTTTTGTAGTATAATTTCTGCTTCTCGCTCAGCATCCCTAGAGTTGCATATGTAGGGACCTAATTGACTTTTAATCCTGAGTTGGGCTTTCTTTTTCACACTACAAAAATGAATCATATCTAAATTATTCATCTGCCTGAAGTATTCCAAGGCAAAAAGTCTCATGGGCACATATCTTGGCAACTTGAATGGATGTAATTCACATCCATAGATTCTGATGACTGAATGGTTTTGATATAAATACCAATCTCCAACTTTATAAGTCCTTGAAAGTTGCAAGGTCTTCTTGATTTCATTACTGAGCCTTGGAGGAGGGATTCCTGTTAACAAGGTAGTTGCAGGATATACAAAAAGATCGATGAACTCAGTATAGGAATATGGAGAATTATAGGAAGAATGAATTATGGGAGACCAAAATATAACTGACCTGGGGTTTCCCTTGGCATCAAGCTTTCTAACAGGGAAAGGGAACTTTTCTGATTGATAAAAGATAATGAGATGATAAATAACTGAGGAATATTTAAAAACTTTCTCATCATCTAGCCTCATGAACTGGTCATGGATCTTATTGGCTATGAAAGAGGCAAAGTCATATTTAACTTCAGGAGGTTGCCCAGGAGTAAAGATAGACAACAAAACCAGGGTTATCTCATCAACATATTCACTTGTATTGAAACCCAAGACAAAAGATATCATATTTAGGATGAGCCTTCCCAATTTAGTGAAATAATAAAAACCATAGGGAGGAGGTCCCTTAGGTTGATGTTCAGGCAACATGAAATTCTGGCAAATGGACTCCAATTTTTCTGGGGTCAATTGATTAGACTTTTCAATCAATTCTTCCATAGACAAAGGTGCTAGTTCTTGATCTGGTTCAAAATGTAGCATTGCATTGATAGCCTGGGGAGTAATGGGGAAAAGAACACTTTGGTCAGGGGATATTACAGCTCTTTGAGTGGGATCATAGTTAGAATGGCAATAGTGGATAATTTCTGGGAAAGTAATGACAGAGGGGATGAGATGTCTTGGGAGATTGGATTCCCAGTACCCAATGACATCTTGCCCCTTCGAATAATCGTCTTTGCAGCGACAATAAATCAGAAGGGGGCTTTCATCAAAATGCAAGTCTTTAATCTGAAAATCTTTATCCACTAAGGGAAAATATTCTAACTCTCTGTGGGGGGCATTTAATGGAGTTACATTCAAAGTTGCTGGAGCTTCCATTTTGGTTCTTGTGGGTTCAAAATGGAAGTTTCTGGGTTTTCTTTACAAGCCGGGGCACGATTTCAGTTTAAATGAAGGAAATTAGCACAATTGTAGTTTTAGGGGAACAATTCACAGTTTTAAACCTCAGGGAATGATCTTAGCGATAAGATTTAATCACTAATCCAGTGGAAAACAACGAAAACAGAGTTTCTTTTGAAGTTCGGAGTGCAATAGAATAAACACCTGTTTTTTGGAGGCAAACTGGGTTTTAACAGGTATCAGGTAGTGGCAAGAAGATGCTCCAACACTGGTCCGGTAGAATTCTGGAGCAAAATCGGATAGAACAGTGGATTTCAATGAAAATTTGAATTTTGTAGCGGAAGGCGCAGTCGCTTTCGAATAACGAAAATGACATAAAAAACAAAAAAAATTGTTTTATTTCCAAGTTAAAAGGGATTTTTTATTTTTTCGAGGACTGACGTCATCGATGTACGGGCTGACGTGTGGCAGGGGTCGGGCGGTAAGCGGTAATCCCTGCACCGCTTATAGACAAGAGTGGTATTAAACGAGTGGGCAGCGATTTCATTGGAGCATTGACACGTGGACGGAGGACTAGTCCAATACCACCAAGCCCCCGCGCGTTAATGCTCTGACAAGGGACGGCTCGCGGAATTGATGTCGAGCGTTGATCTTTGGAGGGGGAGATCGGATGGTGGAAGGGACGGGGAGACGGTGGGGGTTTATCGTGCGGGCCCGGCGGGGTTTTAAACGTGTTTAACTTTATTAAGTATCTCGGGGGGCGTCTAATAGGTTGAAAAGTTTGGTTATTAACTAATTCTGATAATTAATTAATCCCATGGTATAATAGAAATAGGGGTCGCGGCGGGGTTTTTGATTGTGGTTGAAGCATCGGGTGGGATGCCAAGTGGATGGGCCACGGTGGCACGGGGGCTTTTCCGAAGTTTTGGTTTTAAAAATAAAACTTCGGGTTTATTCTTTTTGTGTTAAACATATATATCATATGTTTAAATCTTTTCTCATATATGTTTTTTTTTATTATATGATAAATTAACCAATGTAATTAACTTATCATAAGGGCGGGACTATTATATAATGATATATTTAACCAAAGGGCGCATGATGCGGGTTTTTAATGATTAATTGGGAAATAAATACTTTGGCTAAACTTTATAATAAGATGGGTTTTTTGGATATTTATATAAAAGGAGTTATATACTTAGGATAAAGGATTTTCACTAGGGATTTAATAACTAGAGTTAAACATTAATATGACAAAGGGACAAGGGAACTCAAAATACTTTGCACATCTAAGAAAGTGACAATTTCTGAAGTAAATTGCAATATCTCATCTTCAACACTTAAACTTAGAATAGTAAGTTATTTTGAGGGATTTTTATGGAAGTTTGCATGATTTTCCTAAGCAAAATGGGATTTTACTTAGGAAAAGATTGAAAGTGAATGATAATGGATAATTTCAAGTACTTAGGTCTTTTTGATCATCAGGCCGAGGGTCCGGTCCCTCCAAAAGTCAAGGAAATGCCTTGAGCCCCTTTGATCTCCAAATACCTTAGCACTTTGGGGAAATTAGTAAAAACTTAGGGAAAAAGTGATGTGGGAAGTTAATGATTTTGATTTTGCTTTCCGTGAATTCTTCAGTGCATTTTCTGCTTGAGTACTTGTGATGAAGGTAAAGGATTAAACATATTTAACAGCATCATTCATCACATGAAAGTTTTGCAACACCATCTACCTACCCTATCTACTTGACACTATCATTTTCTCTTCTTTATTAGGGTGCATTTGGACTTGCAAACCCTTATCAATCTTCTTTTCTTTTACAAGGAAAATCTATCTAATTCTACCCTTATTACATCCAAGGGCTCAGATTAAACTGTTGAGCACCTTTTATTAACTCTACATATCTACTTATCTGCCAAGATTAAATTGTTTGGTCAGATACTTATTCTCTATTCTACAACATGAAATTGAAAATGAATGAGTCAAGTTTAAACAGTTTGACTCTTCATAAATTGTGGCAAAATTTTGACAGGCTGCACACAATTGCTTTATTACAAAAATGAAATAGTAGTGGCATTTGGATTTGCACACTTTCCTTGGTCTATTTTTTGCTTGGGGTTCATTTCTTTCATTTTCTTGACCAATTTATTTTTCTTACCCTTTGATTTTTCTTTTAGGGTATACCCTCTTTACATTTTTTAAAATTTTTGATTTTTTGGTTTTTCAAGAATATGGAACACCTTTGCTCAAGAAAAAAGGTTTGAACATATTCCATAGTTCAATCAAGACAATCATGAAAAATGACACCTATTGGTATAGGAGTCTAACACTGGCTCCACTTGGGGATGGCTTTTCCTTGTGAAAAGTCAAGAACAGCAGGTCAGATACCTCAAAATGTCTTCAACTGAACCATGTAATCTTCTTTTTCTGGTGGCTTTATTGTATACATGATATTAAAACTTCTAAAGCTTAGGGCCTTCACTTCGGACTTCAACTACAGCAAGTTACTATCCACTCAAAACTTAAAACTTTGTTTCCTAGTTAGGAATTTTATGCATTGTTCCAATCCCAAACATGCATTTGCTGTGGTTGAAAATCTTGAATTGAATATAGTTCTTTTTCTGCAACCTGAAATCTGATCTGAAAATAAAACAACACACAAAAATTTTCAAACCAACTTAATGAAAAACTAGCTGAAAATTTAAAACTAAAAAAAAATGCTCAAAATTCTGAGCTTATTAGCACTCATTTACCTACTCTAATCTACTAAAAACCTTATTGAATCAGGTAATACAAAAATGCCAATGAAGCCAATCAAGTAGCTGTAAAAATAAATGGATAACTTGATTGCTTGTGATCAAAATTGGAAGTATGTTATGACCATGTTCCTTTATAATAAATGATATGATGTGTAAAGGCCACTTTTGATGTATTTGATCCTTATAGAGAAAACATGTTTGCAAATTTGGGCTCAAAAGATTCTCCATATAATCTAATATAGGATCAATAAAAACATGTATGTTATTTACTTCTAGACCTTCAATGACTAATTGTTCAATTGAATTATGAATATTAGACCATGAACTTATTTCTTCAGTCTTCTGTTTGAAAGAATAATCATCTTCAATATGCAAGTCAAAAGATAGTACAATTTCCTCTTGCTTTGGAGAAGGAAGATTTTCAAAGATTTCTTTAGGATTTCGGAAATTGTATGATTGAATTTGAGAATGCAAAATTTTGATTTCATTTTCATAATTTTCAGAAATTATATCAAGAAGCCATTTTTTAACTTGAGGAGAACATTTTCTTGATTTTAAGAGAAGAAAGAAAGCTCTTAGAAAATCCTCATCAAGCTGAAGTTCTAATATCTCATCTCTCAAAATAGCTAGTGATTGTTTTGTGAAATTATCATAATTATCATCATACTGATCATATTTAGGCAAATATTCAGAATAAGGAATGTCATTAATTATAAACATTGGATCAGCATATTTCTCTTCCAACAATCCCAATATATCTTGATTAGATTGGTTGCATTCTGTTTGAAAATCATTGTTTTGTTCAATAGGAGTGCTATCAAGCAATGGGCCTTTTTGGGAAAGTAGAATAACATGAGCATCAAATTGTTCTTCTGTCTCTTTATGGATAATAACTTTTGTACATTCATCAACATTAGAAGAAGTAAAAACAATTTCTTCATTATGTAAATATTTTGAGGATGGTTGCATGTTTAGAAGCAAATTGATTTCTTCTTCAGTGAGGGGGGGTGGGAATCTATGAATTCTTAGATTGGAATGACAGTTGTTTTTTCTCTTATCTAAAAATTGATCATGAAGTTGATTATTTTCTTTAACTCCATTCAAAACATTAAATGAAACATCATTTGTTAATACAGAGGGGTTTTGTGGATATTGATTTATCTCCTGACTTATTTCATCTTTGTTTAACTCCTCTTGATTATTATGACATTTAACTTGAGAATGAAAGTTTTGGACTTCTTCTAATAAATCTTCAGGAGACCAATTTTCAAAATCTTCATCAATATTTTTAAGGTAATGTATAAGATCTTCAGCTTGATCACAACAATTTTCAGCTAATGATAAAGATGGAAAATCTTCTTTGTAATGCTCATAAAATACCTTATGAAAATATTTTAGAGAAAACAAACTTGCAGGTTTAAGAGCTTCGTACCATTCCCTTGCTTTTCCTTCTAAGGTTCCCATGAATATCTTCATGAGGCAATCCTCATGCCAATCACCTTTCAATCTTGATGAGTGTATATGAAATTTAATGAGATGTAGTAAAGGATCATCAATATTCTCATCTTGAAACATGGGCAGATTTTCACCCCAATTTACCTTCGGAAGTTTGTGTGGAAATCCATGTATGTGATCTCTGCTCATAGGAGCATATCTTCGTTTTATTCTTGGATCATCTTGAAAATCAACCATAATGAAAGGCCACGATATCTGTAGAACCAAGTTAGATCCTTATATAAAATACAATACATATTGAAAACTGTTTTCAACGTGAAAGAACATAATGTCTTGGATTAATATCCAAGTTGAAAGCCTGATCTTTCCATATTGTTCTTCCAGGTTCATTCCTCCAGTGGAGTCTTGATTGTGAAATGGATTTGGAGTCGCCAGGTGGATGATTTTAACCTTTGTGTGTCTGATCCCTGTCCACCATCATAGATCAGATCTAAACCTGTAAAACAATTCTGAAGAGAAAGTTAGTTCTTCAGGAAACTAAATTTTTTGTGAATTTTCAAAACAACTTCTACAAACTCTTCAAGAAATTTAAGATTTTTAATTAAATTTTTCTCAAAGATTTATTAAACTAGAGAGTCTGATTGAATGTTTGAAACCAAAGTTCAATTATTAAGCTAAACCAGAGATAGACTGAAGCAACATTTATTTACTATGCAATTGCAGAGCAAAAGCATTTCAAAGGCTACCTGGCTGATCTTCAGACTCTGTCTGTAGCTTATAAGAAAACTAAAGTAACAATAAAAATGATTCAAATCCCCAGTATGGTCGCCACTATGTTATCACTCACGTTTTCCTTGAAGTTGTGGAAGAGGAAAGTATACCTGAGGTAACCACAAACCAACCTTCAGATGCAGAATCTAGCCAATCTGCATCCAGAGAGGGCTCTCTCTTTATGATTTATCTTTGTTCTTAGAAGGTTTTAGGCTAGTTATAAGTCTAAGAGTTTGATTTTGTTTGAATGGTGGAATCCGCTAACTAAGGGCAAGGTTAATGATTTTCAGTCCATTGGGCTATGGAGTCAAAGGATGGCTTTACTAGATTTCTATTCTATACATAAGATGGCTTTGCAGGGCAAGATAGCCAGACAGAGAACAATCCTTAGAATTTAAAGTGGATGGGATGATTTTGAAGGGATGAAAGGCAGCTAAGAATCTTTCACCATGTTCAAAAAGAAAGAAATGAAATGACTACAAACAAAGAGCAATGAAGAATTCTTTATTATAGTAATAAAAAATGTTTAAATTAGCAAAGCAAGAGCATTTAAGAATTCGTGCTTATAGCCAATTTAGAGGAAAACATTAAGAATAATCACATCTGAAATCAGAGTACAATTAAGTAAATTCTGATTCAATCCTTTATGTTAACTATTCAGAAATGAACACAATGATATTATAAACGGATATAAAACTTATGACATAGGGTAGAAAGACTTATTGAACTGCAGTCCGACACATGAATCCTGCAAAAAGTCCTGAAGCTTCAAATTGTCATCCAGTAAGCCACAAATAAACTTCTCCAAAACACTTTTATTCCGAAAATCTCAATGTTACAGCAAAGTAATAGAATCCACCCTCAATACTCTCTTTGAGGGTTTATTTATACAAAAAATGATTGAAAATATTTTACACTAACCTAGCCCTCAATTTAGGGTGACTAATAAAATAAGTTACAATAAAAAAGGAGACAGATGGTCTCGTAGATAGAATAAAATGTAATTGCTGGTGTGCTGTTTCCTCATTTTGCTAATGTGCTGGAGGTAAGTGCTGAAATAGGGCTCGATGCTGTCTCTTGGAGTAATTTCTTTGCTTGTTTAATACTCTTTGTCTTTACAGATACTCTTTAACCTGTTCGACTGATACTCTTTAACCTGTTTTTACTATTTATCCTTTACATGATAGTAAAAAGATAAAATTCTCAACCTGAAGATAAATTTCATAAAATTTCCAATAAGTCATTCCACCATTGATCTTCTGCTATTACGGTTCTTTTAAGTTTCCTTAGCATTTCATCAGCCTCTGTGAGTTTGTAAAAAGTGGGCTGATCAGGGAACAAATACTTTATTTCATGTTCAAGATGAAATAAATTCTTCAACCTGTCATAGAGATTTCTCCCTGTTGGCAACGTTGCTTCTGGCAAACTGATAGAACAAGCAGTTGTATTTTGAGCATGGATATCTATTTTCTTAACATAGGTTTCCAAGTCCATTATCTGGTCCTCTGAGAGCATAGGACTGGGTAACCCACTGTCCAACAAAACCTGAAATTTTCCTCTGAAAGTATTAATATCAGCCAAAATATCTGAGCACTTCCTTTCCAAATTCTACATAAAAGTTCTTTTGATGAAAACTCTTTTTATCTCCAAAATGGTGCCGGTCCTGTCCTCAATTCCTAATACTGCAAGCTGTTGCTTAGTTCGGGTGTTCAAAAATTGAATAAGTTGATTGGCCTGCTCAGGTCTGCCTCTTAATTCATCTCTTGTTTTGTTTATTTCTTCCTGAGCTACTTTAATCAAGTCATTTTGTTCAAAAATTGCTTGAACAGAGGGCCAAATACTTTTTATTAACTCAATTATATTACCCCAAAGAATCTCATTTATTTCCTTCAAAGGATTCTCTAATGAAAGATCTTTTTCTAAATACTTAACTAATCTTTCCAACCTTTTAATTTCCCTGGTATTATCAGCAACTGTTTTCTTAGATGTATCATATTTCTGCTCCAAATTTTCTAACTGCAATTTTGTGGTTTGAAGCTCTGTGACTCTTAATTGTAAACTTTCCATTTGTTTTGTCAATTCCTCAGAACTTAAACCAGAAGTGTTTACCTGCGTTGGCTCTGTTTGTTGCTTTGCTGTTGTATTACCTGTGGTTGTAGTAGCTTCTATGGTGGATGCCTGCATGATAGCTTCTTTTTCCTGTAAAGCTTGTTCCAATCCTTTCTCTGTTTCACCTAGTCGCTCAGTCATCTTTAAGAGCAACTCCATTATCTCTTCTTGTGAATTCCCCTTCAAAACTTCCTGGGTCTGGGGGTGCCTTGAGGCTGGCAATTTCAGCTGCTTTCTCAGTGCAGCTATGTCATCATCTTTCTTCTTAATTAGTGCCTCAATGCTTTTAATATCTTTGGGGTTGTGACCCAAGCTGATGATTATGTCTTCCAGAGACTTTATTCTGTTATCTTTGGCCTGAGAAGAGGCCTTTTCAATTTGCAATTGGGTGCTTGTGTTATTTAAAGAATCTTGCAGCCTTAGGGCTGCCATGGCCTTACCAGTAAGAGTGGAATAGACCATTTCCCCAGTTTGTTTATGCAGCTCTATCTGGTCCAAAGGATGAATTTCCTTTGCCAGGACCTCAAAATTTGTTCTAATATAATCAGCTGCTGTCATGGGTTTTGGCACCTTTGACTTGAAGTGGCTCATCATCATTTTGCCTTGTGAAATGTCAAATGCTGACATTAACCTTTCCTGATTATGTGGAGCCATTTTCAGATATTGATCATATACCTTCATTCTCAATGGATCATTCTTTGCCTTTATATTAATGAAAGTTCTTTTTATATCCCCTGTATCTGTTTTTGGTGGCCTAAAAGAGGATACTTCAGTACTCAACTGCTTTTGCAAAGCTTTTCCTTTCTGATCTGTGTGTGTCACACTAACAGAACCAGTTAGTTGACTATCTTCTCTTCCATCATCAAACATCTCATCTATGATTTCCACATCTGGAAGTGGATCTGGTTTCTGTTTTTTGGCTTGATGTATCTCTGAGGACTCTTTGGGAGGAGTAGTATCTGGAACATGCCTTTTCTTGCTCATTTCTACATTGGATGGAGTTTGTAATCCTGAAACTTCAGGATGATTTACTTGAGTGGGAGAAACTTGTGTTTGATCAGGTGCTCTGGAGGTTTGAGGTTTCTCTTCCATGACTAAAGTTTCGATGACCTGTATCTCAGGTTCCTTTCCTTTGCCTTTTGACTCTGCTGCAACTGATGGATTGCCTTCCTGTAATCTCTGCTATAGATTTGCTGCTGAAGAAGTGCCAATGTGAGGTACCTGCACTTGACCACAACATTCTAGGTCATACTTCTTCTCAATATCTTTCACGATTTTGTTCATTTTGTCTTCTTCACTTTCTTCCTCAACTAGTGTTTCTTCAACCCATTCATCTTGGTTGGCATATTGTTCTATTTCAGGAATCTTGTGGTGTATGTAAGGGGATGATTTGTTCTTTATTCTCTTTTCACAGATAAAACCAAATGGATCATAAGGAACCCAACGAAAACTTCTTTGGAACTTGCAATGGTTTTGTAGTATAATTTCTGCTTCTCGCTCAGCATCCCTAGAGTTTCATATGTAGGGACCTAATTGACTTTTAATCCTAAGTTGGGCTTTCTTTTTCACACTACAAAAATGAATCACATCTGAATTATTCATTTGCTTGAAATATTCCAAGGCAAAAAGTCTCATGGGCACATATCTTGGCAACTTGAATGGATGCAATTCACATCCATAGATTCTGATGACTGAATGGTTTTGATATAAATACCAATCTCCAACTTTATATGTCCTTGAAAGCTGCAAGGTCTTCTTGATTTCATTACGGAGCCTTGGAGGAGGAATTCCTGTCAACAAGGTAGTTGCAGGATATACAAAAAGATCGATGAACTCAGTATAGGAATAGGGAGAATTATAGGAAGAATGAATTATGGGAGACCAAAATATAACTGACCTAGGGTTTCCCTTGGCATCAAGCTTTTTAACAGGGAAAGGGAACTTCTCTGATTGATAAAAGATAATGAGATGATAAATAACTGAGGAATATTTAAAAACTTTTTCATCATCTAGCCTCATGAACTGGTCATGAATCTTATTGGCTATGAGAGGCAAAGTCATATTTAACTGCAGGAGGTTGCCCAGGAGTAAAGATAGACAGTAAAACCACGGTTATTTCATCAACATATTCACTTGTATTGAAACCCAAGACAAAATATATCATATTTAGGATGAGCCTTCCCAACTTAGTGAAATAATAAAAGCCATAGGGAGGAGAGCCCCTAAGTTGATGTTCAGGCAACATAAAATTCTGGCAAATGGACTTCAATTTTTCTGGGGTCAATTGATTAGACTTTTCAATCAGTTCTTCCATAGACAAAGGTGCTAGTTCTTGATCTGGTTCAAAATGTAGCATTGCATTGATAGCCTGGGGAGTAATGGGGAAAAGAACACTCTGGTCAGGGGATATTACAGCTCTTTGAGTGGGATCATAGTTAGAATGGCAATAGTGGATAATTTCTGGGAAAGTAATGACAGAGGGGATGAGATATCTTGGGAGATTGGATTCCCACAACCCAATGACATCTTGCCCCTTCGAATAACCGTCTCTGCAGCGACAATAACTCAGAAGGGGGCTTTCATCAAAATGCAAGTCTTTAATCTGAAAATATTTATCCACTAAGGGCAAATATTCTAACTCTCTGTGGGGGGCATTCAATGGAGTTACATTCAAAGCTGCTAGAGCTTCCATTTTGGTTCTTGTGGGTTCAAAATGGAAGTTTTTGGGTTTTCTTTACAAGCCGGGGCACGATTTCAGTTTAAATGAAGGAAATTAGCACAATTGCAGTTTTAGGGGAACAATTCATAGTTTTAAACCTCAGGGAATGATCTTAGCGATAAGATTTAATCACTAATCCAATGGAAAACAAGGAAAACATAGTTTCTTTTGAAGTTCGCAGCGCAATAGAATAAATACCTGTTTTTTGGAGGCAAACTGGGTTTTAACAGGTATCAGGCAGTGGCAAGAAGATGCTCCAACACTGGTCCGGTAGAATTATGGAGCGAAATCGGATAGAATAGTGGATTTCAATGAAAATTTGAATTTCGTAGCGGAAGGCGCAGTCGCTTTCGAATAACGAAAATGACATAAAAAAACATGACAATTTGTTTTATTTCCAAGTTAAAAGGGATTTTTTATTTTTTCGAGGACTGACGTCATCGATGTACGGGCTGACGTGTGGCAGGGGTCGGGCGGTAAGCGGTAATCCCCGCACCACTTATGGACAAGAGTGGTATTAAACGAGTGGGCAGCGATTCCATTGGAGCATTGGCACGTGGACGGAGGACTAGTCCAATACCACCAAGCCCCCACGTGTTAATGCTCTGACAAGGGATGGCTGGCGGAATTGATGTGGAGCATTGATCTTTGGAGGGGGAGATCAGATGGTGGAAGGGACGGGGAGACGGTGGGGGTTTATCGTGCGGGCCCGGCGGGGTTTTAAACGTGTTTAAATTTATTAAGTATCCCGGGGGGCGTCTAATAGGCGGAAAAGTTTGGTTATTAACTAATTCTGATAATTAATTAATCCCATGGTATAATGGAAATAGGGGTCGCGGCGGGGTTTTCGATTGTGGTTGAAGCATCGGGTGGGATGCCAAGTGGATGGGCCACGGTGGCACGGGGGCTTTTCCGAAGTTTTGGTTTTAAAAATAAAACTTCGGGTTTATTCTTTTTGTGTTAAACATATATATCATATGTTTAAATCTTTTCTCATATATGTTTTTTTTTATTATATGATAAATTAACCAATGTAATTAACTTATCATAAGGGCGGGACTATTATATAATGATATATTTAACCAAAGGGCACATGATGCAGGTTTTTAATGATTAATTGGGAAATAAATACTTTGGCTAAACTTTATAATAAGATGGGTTTTTTGGATATTTATATAAAAGGAGTTATATACTTAGGATAAAGGATTTTCACTAGGGATTTAATAACTAGAGTTAAACATTAATATGACAAAGGGACAAGGGAACTAAAAATACTTTGCACATCTAAGAAAGTGACAATTTCTGAAGTAAATTACAATATATCATCTTCAACACTTAAACTTAGAATAGTAAGTTATTTTGAGGGATTTTTATGGAAGTTTGCATGATTTTCCTAAGTAAAATGGGATTTTTACTTAGGAAAAGATTGAAAGTGAATGATAATGGATAACTTCAAGTACTTAGGTCTTTTTGATCATCAGGTCGAGGGTCCGGTCCCTCCAAAAGTCAAGGAAATGCCTTGAGCCCCTTTGATCTCCAAATACCTTAGCACTTTGGGGAAATTAGTAAAAACTTAGGGAAAAAGTGATGTGGGAAGTTAATGATTTTGATTTTGCTTTCTGTGAATTATTCAGTGCATTTTCTGCTTGAGTACTTGTGATGAAGGTAAAGGAATAAACATATTCAGCACCATCATTCATCATATGAAACTTTGCAACACCATCTACCTACCCTATCTACTTGACACTACCATTTCCTTTTCTTTATTAGGGTGCATTTGGACTTGCAAAACCCTTATCAATCTTCTTTTCTTTTACATGACAATTCTATCTAATTCTACCCTTATTACATCCAAGGGCTCAGATTAAACTGTTGAGCACCTTTTATTAACTCTACCTATCTACTTATCTGCCAAGATTAAACTGTTTGGTCAGATACTTATTCTCTATTCTACAACATGAAATTGAAAATGAATGAGTCAAGTTTAAACAGTTTGACTCTTCATAAATTGTGGCAAAAGTTTGACAAGCTGCACACAATTGCTTATTACAAAAAATGAAATAGTAGTGGCATTTGGACTTGCACACTTTCCTGGTCTATTTCTGTTTGGGGTTCATTTCTTTCACTTTTTTGACCATTTTATTCTTTTTACCCTTTGATATTTATTTTAGGGTATACCCTCTTTACATTTTTTAAATTTTTTGATTTTTTGGTTTTTCAAGAATATGGAACACCTTTGCTCAAGAAAAAGGTTTGAACATATTCCATAGTTCAATCAAGACAATCATGAAAAATGACACCTATTGGTATAGGAGTCTAACAGTATCCTTCCTTTCTCACTTTCAAAGCGTTTTGGAGGTAAATCCCCTCTACGGATAGAGGTGATCCCACTAGCCCTAGAGTGGGTATAACAACAATCGAAACACACAAAGCTATTTATTCCTAGTTACAAAGGATAGAATTGTGATAGATCACTTACCGTGATTCCTTCGCTGCTGTTGTCGAAGAAGAAGTGGCGCTTCCATTCCTAGCTGGACATGTCACAATCCGTGAGCTCGCTGCATCCAGATACATGTACACATGCAAAGAAGAGAGACAACATACAACGTAATATTCCACACTTTATAACTATCGATAAATCAGAGAGGAACAAATGAAATTGCATTATATAATGTACAAATGAAATCATGGAACCAATAGCAGAGTCATGTATATTAAGATACGAGAGAACGATTACAACCGATGCTCTGAAGTCGTGATCTTCCTTTGATGGGGTTCCAGCAGGACATGTCTCACAAAGCTCGTCAGGGGTTTGACATAACTCTCTCTCTCACAGGGTTCTCCTTAGCTCTTCTCTTGATTGTCACTCAGCTATAATTTCCTTTTGAAAAGTTCAGCTGGCTAGCAAATGGAGAGGGAAGGATTTTATAGAGGGAGAAGGAGAGGTTAGGCTCCCTATAATGATGGGGGATATAACTATATCTTAGGAAGGTTCCATGAGAGGTGGAAAACCACTTCCTAAATAGGGAGATCCAGAGGCAAACAACCCAACCCCTTTTTGATGATCCATTCTGAAGTTGTTAGAATCAAAATTCCACCTTCTATGTTAAAAAACATTCTTTAATAGGCTTAGCATGGGCACAACATAGGGACAGAGCACCGGCTGGCACACCCACTAGTGTACATTTTCCCCATTAGCGTGAGGGATGAATTGGCTACCCACGCCAATGCCAAAAAATGGGTTTTTAGGGTTTTCCAGAGGAAATGTTCTTGAGGAGAACTCTTTCCCTTATGCAGAAGGATTCCATCAAGTTGTTTTTAGGAAATTTTACTGTTCACAGGTCACGGGAATAGTCCTCCAATGTACAGTATGAGGGATTACAGGGACGGTGACAAAATGCTATGTAACAAATGCCCCCTAAAGCATGAGGTCCGAGAGAGAGGGAGGGTTGAAATGCTTTACGAGAACACGCCCAACTGAAAACATTTCTGTCAAAAGGCCTATGAATAAAAACACAACTGATATCTCTAATTCATGATATGTGGTATGGGCACAGCCATCCATAATAGAGTGTAAAAAAACTGGGATCCACTGTATAGACGCAACCATCCAATAAGATAAGGATCAAAAATTAGACTTAGGTATGGTCACAGCCATCCAATCAGAAGAGTCATGTAATAAATCATAATAATCCAAAAAGAACCCGTAGCCTGGATGTTTATGAGATGAAATCCAGGGTATTGTGCTTCATCTCGACCCGAAAAGAGCACAAGTTCGAGCATGTGAATATGTGAGTTGAAGTCGAACATGCAAGAACATCATCTGATTACCAGCCAATAATGAAATTCATTAACAGACATGAGAGAAACCACCAATAATGATGATGGCTCTCAAGGTACAATCCACGGAATGTGAAAAGTGAGCTGGTGTCGAACACCCACAGAATCATCCGATCGAAGGCCAATAATGATAACCTTGTGTCGAATGCAAAGAACCTACCATTGAGGCATGCAGGCTCCAAGGTACCTGAAGGGAGTCTCTAGATCAGCTTCCTGGATAATGAGCTGAAGTCAATAGGAAGTGACCTTGATCAAAGGTGGGCCATAATGTTTCCCACATCATCGACATGAGACAGAGGCATATAATTTTTGTGAATCAAGACCAACAGAGAATCAGAGGGAGGTTGAAAACTGCAGAGGTCAACTTCTCTTGAACATATCAGCGGCACGAAATTGGGTTTGGTAGTGTTTGACATCAAGGGATATGAGGTCATGGTAATGTGGCAAAGATAAAATGAGCGGTCAAAAGAGATTACCCAAACCCATGAAGGCAAGTAGATAACTAGATGAGATGTCCCCAACCCGACACGAATGCAGACAAGTGCCATATTCAAGAGTGACATACTACCGACATGACTACAATATTAGTTCCATTTTCCCCCACCATTTCTGACGAGTTCCCCAATTATTTTTGAAACAAAGCTTGAAGGGGATAGCATATGCTTGCAATATAACTTTTTCCTTCGGACATATCCAACCTAATACATTTTACGAGCCCTAGGAAGGAGGAATTTGAGTAACGTCATTATGATGGAGTCCGATGCCATCAGTTTTTAACGAGTCTGAAAAAGGAAGAACTCAGTGTATTTTCATGTTTAGAGAGTTTGAAAAGACAATGGAAAAGAAAACTCTAGCAGTCCATTTTCGTAGATAGTCCCACAGATCCGAAAAGGTAGAAAACTATGTCTGAGAGAACCTCCTAGTTGCGATAGGCTAGGGTATTCCTTTTTCGTAAATAATCCATCCCAGCCTGAAAAATGGGTAAACGTACACTGGGTAGATGTTGTTTCGCAGCCAAATTAACAAGCTCAAAACGACAAGCGACTCGGCAATATTTTCCATTTTAGAGAGTCAAAAAAGAGCTGAAAGGTGACTCTAGTAGTGATTTTTTCATGTTTTTACCGAGTCCGAAAAATTATAAAATATAACTCGAGTCTTTGTCAAAATCATGTGGAAAACCTGTTTTTGCACAAAAAGACGGGTGTAAAACATATTCAACGAAAATAATGAAAAAACACATCGACAAACATGTTTAAAAACCCATTTAGGACTTTGAAAAGTTATAAAAGACCAACATTGGTAAAAAATATTTAGTTTTCACTTTTTACCTCTTTGCAGAGCAACAGTGACCCTTTTGTGCTTCGATCTTTAGGCGACGAGTGCAGCCAATCCAATGGACCAAATCGACTTCCGTCCGATTCAGGTAAGAGCCGGCCTCTTTGTCCATCTTTTAAGGTACATTTCACTATATTTAATCATGGTTTGAGGTCTTTTAGGGAGGGAATTTCAAATTTTAGGGCTCTCTAGTTGGCACAGGTCCCAGGCATGAACCCATGAAAATCCACTCGGTTTATGCTCATTTAGCTGATGTTCATAAGCGAGAGGGGTCCTCCTCTGGATTATGCTCATTTAGCTAATGTTCCCATAGCTTATTAGAGGCACACCGTAGGGGTGCCGAGTCATCTCCACCGCTTGTTGAGGCGGTTGGTGCGGGCAGTGATGTGCTACCATGAGCACCATGCCGATTAGTCACCTGGGCTTTTTATTTTCATATTTTTTGAGAGACATGTCGTCTCCAGGTGTAACTAAAACAAACATGTATATTTTGGTTTTATATGATGCACACATTGCAAAAACTCGACATATATATATAAATCTATTTTCTACATGGATCTTGATTTACATACGTGATGATGTTTTATATGCTATGCAAATGTATAATACAATGTTATCTAATGTATCAGCTAAATAATCTGCATAAGTAACGACCCAATGGAAAAGTTAAAAGTTCAAAAAATGCATCAAACCAACATATTTTATTTTTACACAAGCTTAAAAGCACAAATGCAAACTATGCTTGAAAATGAGTTTTATGTTTTATGCAAGCTTAAAACACAAATGTAAACTATGCTTGAAGATGGGTTTCATTTTTACACAAGCTCAAAACACAAAGTAAAGTATGCTTGAAATGAGTTTTCATTTTTACGCAAGCTTGAAAAAACCAAATAAACTATTCTTGAAATGACAAGGAAAACCAGGCATGCCCCCAGCATGGTGACTCAATTCGAGGTGTACATGCCCCCCAAGCTTCAACCCATATGAAAAATGGAGTGAAGGTTCAAATTATGAGTTCAAGTGAAAGACCCGACTGGGATTTTGCGAGATCTAATCAAAGACTCGAATTGAACAGGGAACATGTTTCAATGTTTTAACGAGGTTGAAACATTAAAAGAACCATCCTCGTGAGCTAATTCATTTTTTGATGAGGTTGACATAGAAAACAAACCATCCTCAAATCCAAATTCATTTTTTAACGAGGTTGACATAGTAAACGAACCGTCCTCAGAATGACCTTGTTTCATTTTTTAAGGAGCTTGACACAAGAAAAGGAACTCTGCTCCGACAGACCTTGTTTAATTTTTTAGGGAGCTTGACACAAGTAGATGAACCATGCTCCACCAGAACTCATCATAATTAATAAGAATTCATAGCTTCCAAGGGCTACCCGTTCGATGGAAGGAAAACATCTTGGAAGCCTGGACATAATGCCCCCAGCACACAATGTACAATATCCCTATCATTGAATACGGGCACAAGACAGGTAGCCACATAATTGACATGCGGCGAGGATGACACAACTGGAGGAAAAATATCCAGCAGGGATGATGGTGGACTAGCTTCCATATTCAGACCAAAGAATGCAAGTTGATCGATGGTCATGATCCAACCTTGGTGCAGAAAACACATCACACGAAAGAGGGAGGAGACAAGCGCTCCCATGGCATAAGTATAATCACAGCCCAAGAGTAAATTAAATTCCAAGGGGCTAAGAACAACCATCACGTCCATATAGATAGTTTTCCCTCCCAAAGTAACAGGAAACTTTGGAAGAATCCCTAGCGGTTGACTAGTTCTTCTGTTAAATGCCAACAGATTCTGCATAACAGGCATAAGTGGCGACGAACCGAAAGCTTTCCAAGTAGTCGAGGATAAAATACTAACAGACATGCCTTCATCTTTAATGGTGCTGGGTACGACCATATGGGAGGCCTGTACCATGATCTCAAAGGGCACATAAGAAGGAAAGCGATAACCTGCGAATCGACCCCAATCGAAGGAAGTGACCAAACTACTTGGAGGGGCTACCATCGAACCATTATGGTCTTCCCCTGGTGTTACAGGAGAAGAAGGAGTATCCTTCGTCACCTCCATCATGGAGGCAGAAGGAGGATCCTCCAGGACCTCCATCATGGGAGGTGGAGGAATATCTTCCAAAGGTACGGGGACAAGATAATCTTTCTCCAAGTCTGAGGAATCTGAAGAAACAATAAGAACACGAGGGATGTGAGATCCACTCTCAACAGAAAATACTTGGTGCACTGTAGACAGGGCCAGCTCAACCGATCCCACGACCAATGGTTGGTCAGGGATGGATTCATGATGGTGAATTTCCGGGAGAGTGGGATCAAGCAAGGATGACTCTTGACTCATCTTTGAATCAACTAGTGAAGGACTCAAAGAAAGCTATTTGTAACCATCCAGAAGGCAAGGTGCAGAAATAGTCGAGTTGTCCAAAACTCTCTTGGATTCATCCATATATGGAAAAAGGTGAATGTCATGGTGCCCTTCACACAACTTACAGGGATTGGCAAGCTTACCCTGCTTCTTAGGAGCTTTACGAGCACTAGCTGAAGATGTGCCCCCAACCTGACTCCCGGAAGCCAAAGGCAACAGAGGATGACCGTTGCACCGTACTTTGAGCACATTGGGAATGCCAAGGAAATATCGAAGAAGATGGTTTCCCTGGCACAACATGCAAGGGAACTTAACTTTCCGCTGAGGGTTGGAAGGTTCATCGAGAGAAGGTGTTATAGAAGCAACAACTGCAGAATTAGCCTCTCACTTATCTGACTTCTTCTTCTTCTTAGCCACGTGGGTACTAGAATCCAAACTTTCACCAGGCGAAGTAGAATATTAGGATGAAGAGATAGGTGAAGAAGGGGAGAGGTCCACCTTCGAATCAACATGGTGTTGCTCAGGCAGAGGAGTGGATGGTACGGAAGCTGGAACACTTGAGACAATATAGGTTGAAAACAACCAAACAGGCAACCCAACAGTTAACCCAGGGAGGGATAACGTGGCCATATAAGGAGTAGAAATATTTCCTAAAGCAAGAAAAGGACTAGGAATCCCTCCACGGGGAACTCCTTGATTGGAAAACTCTGGAAAATTTTCCATTGGAAACGACCTTGAAATAAAACACTAAGGAAAAAAATTCTAACTAGGAATATTTCGTGGGCGATTAATTTTTAAGACACCAAAACCAGAATTTGTTGTTTCATATTTTAAGAGTCGAGAAACAAGCAAAAGGTGACTCTATCGCTTTCTGGTTGGACACAAGCTTGAAAGGACAAGAGCTCAATGATATTGAGTTAAAAGAGTCAGTAAATATCAAAGTGACTGCTCTGGTAATCAAGGTAAATGGGTGTACCAAATATTCATGAACTGCCATATACACCTTGGTAAAAATGAAAGAGAAATCAACCAAGGACTTAACGTACGTGCAGGTAATCTCCCCGAATGCTATGTTCAGTGTATCATGGGTAAGAGGCGGCAGACTCGGCTTCCTATGGATAAAGTATTTGCAACCTAATGGGGTCTCCCTTTATATACATGACGCTACGGGGATCACAAGTCCATACTAGCGTTGTCTATAGCCAGATGGCGATCGATAGCTGCTAGGCTTAAAGACGTCGGAACACGTCTCTACCTTAGACTACTATATGTTTCGTTAAGTTTCAATGCTGCTTTAGGTTAATTCAACAAATTTTAAAGTTGATCTTCAATTTACGTTTCGATTTCAAGGCCCTATCAAATGTTGGATCTCATAAAACCTCTAGATGCAAACTACATGCCACAAATATCATTTTGTTCAATGAAGAGCTATCTATGGGAGAGTTGAGAGCTTTTCAGATGACAGCAAAATGAACACACAAAAACATCCACTACTGTTTTCAATGCAAGCTAATGAAACTAGAAATCTTTTCTCTAGAATTATACAATGCTAGTAATGTGAAATTTTTTTCAATTTTCACTATGCCAATCAAAATGCAAAAGATTTTGTTTTTGGTATTTTTCAATATATTAGAGAAAATGCACTAAATAGATGAAAAACTAATGAAAACATCATTTTGAGAATGATAAAGAGAGAACTTAAACAAAACAAGTTCACTCAACTCAAACAAGCACAATAAAGACTCAAACTGATGATGAAATCCTTCAAAGCGAAGAAGAATCTTGAAAGAGACTCAAACAAACCGTGTGATTTAGGCTCGGAGCAACACAAAGTGAAATTGAACGAAAGAGGAGACAATCACTCAATAAACACAATGATTCAATGGGATTTAGTAATATGAATTCAAAGAAGAAAAAACAAAGTTGATTAGGAAATAAAAGACCCAAAACTCCCATGGGAGGCTCAACACACTAAAGCACCTAGAAGCCCTAGGGCTAAAATGAAAAAATGACAAAAAAGGGTGAACAACCGGAGGGAAAGGGCTAAACACAGTCAAAAATGACTTCAAAGCACTCAATCAATCAGAAAAAATGAACCAGGACCAAAATTCAAGCTGAGAGAGTCCAAGAACAGGCAAATCCTAAAACCAAGTAGGGTTGGTGAGCCTGTTTGTCTATAATTTGCGCCAAACAGGGAATGGCACGGGGGCCTAACTGGAAACTAGCACCCTTTGGCACAACTTTCAGAGATATAACTGCACCAATCAGGTTTACTCTAGCAAAATGATGAAAATGAACTAACAGAGGCTAGATCTGGTCTTCTGGGGGCTGAACAAGGTTTTAACACCAAGGAAGGTGAACCAGAAAAGAAGACTAATAAAAAAATCCAAAAAAAACCCAATGGAGGAAGTACCAAATCCCACTGATCCCTAGTGGAGTCGCCAAAATGTTGTGGAGGTAAATCCCCTCTGCAGACAGAGGCAATCCCACTAGCCCTAGAGTGGGTCTAGCAACAATCGAAACACACAAAGCTATTGATTCCTAGTTACAAAGGATAGAATCATGGTAGATCACTTACCGTGGTTCCTTCGCTACTGTTGTCAAAGAAGAAGTGGAACTTCCATTCCTAGCTGGATAGGTCACAATCTGTGAGCTCGTTGCATCCAGATACCTGTACACATGCAAAGAAGAGAGATGCCGTGATCTTCCTTTGACGGGGTTCTAGCGGGACGTGTCTCACAAAGCTCGTCAGGGGCTTGACAGAACTCTCTCTCTCACAGGGTTCTCCTTAGCTCTGATTTTGATTGTCACTCAGCTATAATTTCCTTCCCAAAAGTTCAGCTAGCTAGCAAATGGAGAATGTTGGCCGGATAAATCGTTCTTGCGGACAAGACTGATCTCCCTAGTGCTAGAAGACAATCTAGCAACAAACGAACAACTAAGTTTGTCTTTCTCTAAATATATTCGTTTTACAAATAAATGTTATAAAGGTTTCGATCCTACCTTGGATCCAAATGCTTATTTGTAGTCGTAGTGCTTCTGTTGCATCAAAATCCTTCCGTCGCGACAAGAGTTCTTCCGTCGCAACAAGAGTTCTTTCCTCGCAACAAAGCGTTGTCTTTTGTCGACCTGCAATCACAAACAAGAAAATATTAAATAGCACCTGTATAACAAATAATTATAAAACATACCTATCATAGTGATCAAGGAATCTATGAAATAAACGATCAAACGACAACTTATTGAAATAAAAAATCGAACGACAATTTATTGAGAAAAACAAAACTTGATTGTATTAATATTAAAAATAATAGAAGAACCTTACAACCTTAGCCTTGATGTTCGAAAGGCCTTCCCGGTGTCCGAAGCAGGAGTCTCCTCTATTTTGATAAGTCTTGCACTCTTCCTATAGGAGCACATAGAGGTATGTGATCTCTCCTCTCAAAAGCTCAGCAGAAAGAAGTCTAAATCTCAACAGCACTTCAACTCAATCACCCATAAAGCTTGAAATCCAATTCTCAATCTCCAAAATCTAACCCTTTTGAGGCTACCCAATGCCTCCTTTTATAGAGCAGATGAGGAGGTTAGGATTCCACCTTTGTAGGGATAGATTCCTCCTTCAAAGGGATAGACTCCTCACATCAAGGGATTAGTTCCTTAAGGTGAGGGATACATGCACCTTATCAAAGCGTACTCATCCCCAAAAAATCTCCTCTAGAACCTTCTAGAATTGACCTCAAACCAACTTTTTAACTTTACTTTCTCGCCTTTTTTACTTTGAGGAGGGTACGCAGGCATTGCAAAGGAAAACTGCATTCTATAATGCAGGTAAGCAGTGTATTACCTGCGTACCCAAGCTAGGAACGTAGGCAGGCTTCATGTTACTTGCGTACCAAAATTTTCAGAGATTTTTAGGGTTTTTCCTCCTGTTTTGGGGCTTGACATGAGGAGTAAAGGTTGTAAGACTTGTAGAGGAGGCATGTATGAGTGTTAATGAGCTCATATAGTCAACAAAATGTCAAGGTGATAGTTTTTAGTGTAACAGATTGCCCCCTAAAGTGCGAAGTCTGGAATAGATGAAGATGAATTCTGTCATATATGAAGAGTGAAGTACTTTATCATTTCAAGGATCATCCTGTGGACACCCTGGTCAGAACATGTAAAAAAATTCAATGCAAAATATATATATGTAAACATATCATCACTGAGGTAGGCATTCCCATACTCAGATCAAAACTAACTAGAAAATTTATTCAAATTGTTCTGATATAGGAATGATTTTCAATACATCAACAATATAGACATATGTAGACACAACATGGACGCAACCATCTGTTTATGAATAGTCCACTTTATAAATGAATAACAAAAATTCCTCACAGCCTGGATGCTAGAAACTAGATCCAGGGTCTTGGTTTCTACTTCCCGAACTAGTACGATTCTATCCATGCGATTAAATGTGTTGAAGTCGAACATGGTAGAAACCACTTGATTACCAGTCAATGATGTGAACTGTTAACAAGTGTGAGAGAAACCACTAGTAATTTCAATGTCTCTCAAAGTACTCAGTACAATCCATGAAATGTGAATGAATGAGCTGAATTCGAACATGTCACGGAGTCATTCGATCGAAGGTCAATGATGTAACCTGTCGTCGAAGGCGAGAAACCTGCCATTGAGGCATGCAGATTTCAAGGTACTGACAATTTCTGGATCAACTTCCTAGATAATGAGCTATTGTCGATAGAAAGTGATCTGTTGTAGGCAAGCCCACAACACGAAATCATAGATCAAGTTTTGAAGAAACATATTGGAAAGGACTGACTCAGAGATGGTCAAAATGGATGACAAATATTTTTCAGATGAATGGTTTATTTGAACTGTACTCTTGAACACATAATGCCACTTCAAATGGCTTGGTGACAATTGACCCAAAGCTAATACCCAGAAACTGACTGAAGAATTTCAATGTGGTTTGATTAACTGTTAGGAAAAGGATTCTCCGAAGCTAGGTGAACAAAAGTGTTGTGTTCAAGAGTGGTTAACGGTTTTCTGAATAATCAAAATGTAAAAAACAAGTTCATTTTTCTCTCTTTTCCCCCACCATTTCTGGCAAGTACCTCTTTATTTTTGACAAGCTTGAGGAGGATAACATTTTCTTGTTTATAAGCTCATCCTTCGGATGAGTCCAACTTAGTTTAAGATTTGAACCCTAAGAAGGAGTGGTTCGTTCCTGTTTAAAAATTGAACAGGTCCTTTACTGTTAAATTTTAACGAGTCCAGTATAGGAGAAACTTGGTGTTTTTCAATTTTAGGGAGTCAGAAGAAAAAACTTAAGAAAACTCCATGGGTGTGCTTTTTCGTAAATTTAGTCTCTCGAGCCCGAAAAAGAATAAAATAATGTGGGAGAGAACTCTATTGACCGTAATTAGTCAACATATACCTTTTTCGTAAATAGTCCATTTCAGTCCGTAAAAGGGGTAAACTTATACTGAAGGGACGATCATTCATTTACTCTAACGAGTTCGAATAATCGAGTGCTCGACAATATTTTCAATTTTAGAGAGTTTGAAAAGGGCTTAAAAGAGAACTCCAGGGTTTTCTCTTTTTTCATAATTTTCAAGAGTCCAAAAAAGTGATAAAAGTATACTCATGGTTTTCAATTTTTCGTAAGTTTTAACGAGTTCAAAAAAGGGATAAAAATGTACTCCTGTGGCCGACTTTCAATTTAATTAACAAGAAGGAAAAGACAGAAAGAACTCGGCATTTTCATGTGTTTTACGAGAATGAAAGATAGAAAAATAATCTCGGGATTTTCATGAGTTTAACGAGTCTTGAAAATAATAACCAAAATAGACTCAAGATAGGTTTCATTTTTACAAAAGCTTGAAATAGAGAAAAACTATGCTTTAGAGTGGTTTCATTTTTACACAAGCTTGAAACAGAGAGAAAACTGTGCTTGATGCCCTGCTAGAGCGCATGCCCCCCCAGCTTCACTTCATTCAACTAAGTACATTGCTAGTAATTAATAGCTGGATGGAATTAAGGTTCATTTATGAGATCATATGAAAGACCCGACCTAAAACTGTATGAAAATTATGCGAAAACTGAAATAACTAACATAAATATACGACTTAAAATTTACAAGATCTAGTCAAAGAATCGACTCAATTAGGGGAGGATTTGTTTCATTTTTTAACGAGCTTTACATAGGAAAAGAACTATGCTCATGGCCACGTGTTTCATTTTTTAATGAGGTTGACACAGTAAAAGGAACTTTCCTCATAGATGATTCATTTTTTTACGAGGTTGACTCAGTAACAGGAACCATCCTCATATCTACTGTCTACAATCTACGTATATAACCTACTGATTCATTTTTTAATGAGGTTGACACAGGAAAAGAACTGTCCTCATACCTGATTCATGTTTTAATGAGGTTGACTCAGTAACAGGAACTATCCTCTGACCAACTGATTCATTTTTTAACGAGGTTGACACAGGAAAAGAACTGTCCTCAGCAATTGATTCATTTTTTAACGAGGTTGACACAGTAAAAGGAAATTTCCTCACCAACTGATTCATTTTTTAACGAGGTTGATACAGGAAAAGAACTTTCCTCAAATCTACTCTCTACAATCTACCTACTGATTCATTTTTTAATGAGGTTGACACAAGAAAAGAACTGTCCTCATACCTACTATGTAATCGTTCTTGGCCAGATAAATCGGAACGCCTTTCTCTAATAAGTTTGTCTTTCTCTAAATATATTCGTTTTACAAATAAATGCTATGAAGGTGTCGATCTTACCTTAGATCCAAATGCTTATTTGCGGTCGTAGTGCTTCTGTCGCATCAATAATACTTCGTTGCAACAAGAGTACTTTCATCGCAACAATAATCCTTCTGTCGCAACAAGAGTTCTTTTGTCACAATAAAGTTTCGTCTTTCGTCGACTTGCAATCACAAACAAGAAAATATTAAATAGCACCTGAATAACAAATAATCATAAAACATACCTATCATAGTGATCAAGGAATATATGAAATAAACGATCAAATGATAGCTTATTGAAATAAACAACCGAACGACAATTTATTGAGAAAAAAAAAAACTTGATTGTATTAATCTTAAGAGCCAACGAAAAGGAAGCACTTCAACCTTAGCCTTACGAACGGTGTTCGAAAAGCCTTCTGAGGTCCGGCAGTCTCCTCTACTTTGATAAGTCTTGCACTCTTCCTTCAGGAGCAAAAAGAGGTATGTGATCTTTCCTCTCAAAATCTCAGCAGAAACAAGTCTAAATCTCAACAGCACTTCAGCTCAATCACACATGAATCTTGAACTCCAATTCTCAATCTCCAAAATCTCAATCTCACAAAGCTTCTTAACCCTTTGAGGCTACCCAATGCCTCCTTTTATAGAGCAGATGAGGAGGTTAGGATTCCACCTTTGTAAGGATATAATCCTCCTTCAAAGGGATAGACTCCTCACATCAAGGGATTAGTTCCTTAAGGTGAGGGATACATGCACCTTATCAAAGCGTACTCATCCCCAAAAAATCTCATCTAGAACCTTCTAGAATTGACCTCAAACCAGCTTTTTAACTTTACTTTCTTGCCTTTTTGAGTTTGGAGGGGGTACGCAGGAATTATTGAGGAAAAATGAGTTCTAGAACGTAGGTGAGCCATGCATTACCTGTGTACCCGAGCCATGAACACAGGCAGGCTTCATGTTACATGCATACCCATTCTTTCAGAGGTTTTTAGGGTTTTTCTTCTTGTTTCAGGGCTTGACATGAGGAGTAAAGGATGTAAGACTTGCGGAGGAGGCATGTATGAGTGTTAATGAGCTCATACAGTTAGCAGAATGTCAAGGTGACAATTTTTAGTGTAACATATTGCCCCCTAAAGTGCGAAGTCTAAAATAGATGAAGATGAAGTCTGTCATATATTAAGAGTGAATTACTTTATCATTTCAAGGATCATCTTGTGGACACCCCAGTCGGAACCTGTAAAAACATTCAATGGAAAATATATATACGTAATCATATCATCGCTGAGGTAGGCATTCCCATACTCAGATCAAAATAACTAGAAAATTGATTCAAAACATTGCCGATATAGAATGATTTTCAATACATCGACAATATAGACATATAAAGACATATGTAGACACGGCATGGACGCAACCATACGTTTATGAACCGTCCATTATATAAATGAATAATAAAACTCCTCGCAGGCTGGATGGTGGAAACTAGATCCAGGGTCTTGATTTATGATTCCCGAACTAGTACAATTCTATCCATGTGATTAAATGTGTTGAAGTCAAACATGGTAGAAAACCCTTCGGTACCGATCCAATGATGTTGTTAACGTGTGAGAGAAACCACGATAATGTCAGCTCAAGTACTCGGTACAATCCATGAAATATGGAATGAATGGTGCAAGAAGTGGTGTGTCACGGAGGTCATTCGGCCAGGAGTCGACCAGTGTCTCTATAAATCGAAGGTGAAAACACCGCCATTGAAGGGCATAAAGATTTCAAAATGGTGATTTTTAGATCAACTTCCTAGATAAATAGTTATTTATCGATGAAAGTATGATATGTTCATGTGAGCGAGCCCATATAAAAAACATAGATCAAGTTTGGAAAACATGTTAGCAAGACTGTGGAAGATGGTGAAAATGGATGACGAGATATTTTCGGATGAATGGTTTATTTGAACTGTACTCTTGAACACATAACGACACTACAGATGGCTTGGTGACAATTGACCCAAAGCTAATACCCAGAAACCGGCTGAAGACTTTCAATATGGTTTGATTAACTGTTAGGCAAAGGATTCTCCCAACCCAGGTGAACAAAAGTGTCCTGTTCAAGAGTGGTTAACGGTTTTCTGAATAATCAAAATGTAACAAACAGGTTCATTTTTCTCTCTTTTCCCCCACCATTTTTGGCAAGTACCTCTTTATTTTTGACAAGCTTGAGGAGGATAACATTTTCTTGTTTATAAGCTCATCCTTTGGATGAGTCCAAATTAGTTTAAGATTTGAACCCTAAGAAGGAGTGGTTTGTTCCTGTTTGAAATTGAACAGGTCCTTTACTGTTAAATTTTAGTGAGTCCAGTATAGGAGAAACTCGGTGTTTTTCAATTTTAGGGAGTCAGAAGAAAAAACTTAAGAAAACTCCATGGGGGTAATTTTTCGTAAATTTAGTCTCTCGAGCCTGAAAAAGGATAAAATAATGCGGGAGAGAACTCTATTGACTGTATTTATTCAACGCATACCTTTTTCGTAAATAGTCCATTTCAGTTCGTAAAAGGGGTAAACTTATACTGAAGGGACGATCATTCATTTACTTTAACGAGTTCGAATTATCAAGTACTCGGCAATATTTTCATGTTTAGAGAGTCTGAAAAGGGCTTGAAAGAGGACTCCAGGGTTTCGCTTTTTCGTAATTTTCAAGAGTCCGAAAAAGTGATAAAAGTATACTCAGTAGTTTTTCTTTTTCTGTAAATTTTAACGAGTTCGAAAAAGGGATAAAAATGTACTCATATGATTTTCACCTTTTCGTAAGTTTTAATGAGTTTGAAAAAGGGATAAAAATGTACTCCTGTGGCCGACTTTCAATTTAATTTATGAGCAAGAAAAGACGGAAAGAACTCAGCTTTTCATGTTTTTTACGAGAATGAAAGATAGAAAAATAATCTCGAGATTTTCATGAGTTTAACGAGGATTGAAAATAACCGAAATTGACTCAATATAGGTTTCATTTTTACAAAAGCTTGAAACAGACAAAAACTATGCTTTAGAGTGGTTTCATTCTTACACAATCTTGAAACGGAGAGAAAATTGTGCTTGATGCCCCCTAAGCATAACTGCTAGAGTGCATGCCCCCGCAGCTTCATTTCATTCAACTAAGTATACTTCCTGTAATTAAAAGTTGGATGGAATGAAGGTTCATTTACGAGATCGTATGAAAGACCCGACCTAAAATTGTAAGAAAATTATGCAAAAACTGAAATAACTAACTGAAATATATGACTTTACATTTACGAGATCTAGTTAAAGACTCGACTCGATTAGGGGAGGATTTGTTTCATTTTTTAACAATCTTGACATAGGAAAAGAACTATGCTCATGGCAACGTGTTTCATTTTTTAATGAGGTTGACACAGTATAAGGAACTTTCCTCTCATCTAATTTCTACAATCTACCTATATAACCTACTGATTCATTTTTTAATGAGGTTGACACATGAAAATAATTGTCCTCATACCTGATTCATTTTTTAACGAGGTTGACACAGGAAAATAACTTTCCTCTTGATACACTGCTTCATTTTTTAACGAGGTTGACACAGTAAAAGGAACTTTCCTCAGACTCACTGATTCATTTTTTAACGAGGTTGACACAGTAAAAGGGACTTTCCTCAGACTTGATTCATTTTTTAACGAGGTTGACTCAGTAACAGGAACTATCCTCACATCTACTTATTTCTAATCTATTAATCTACTCTCTACAATCTACCTGCTGATTCATTTTTTAATGAGGTTGACACAGGAAAAGAACTATCCTCATCGCCGACTGATTCATTTTTTAACGAGGTTGAAACAGTAAAAGGAACTCTCCTCACCAGCCACTGATTCATTTTTTAACGAGGTTGACACAGTAAAAGGAACTATCCTTAGAAATTACTGATTCATTTTTTAACGAGGTTGACACAGTAAAATGAATTATCCTCGGAAGCTTGTTTCATTTTTTAACGAGCTTGACACAAGAAAAGAAACTATGATCTTGAATAACTGATTCATTTTTTAATGAGGTTGACACAGTAAAAGGAACTATCCTAATACTCACTGATTCATTTTTTAACGAGGTTGACACAGTAAAAGGAACTATCCTCGGACTCACTGATTCATTTGTTAATGTGGTTGACACAGTAAAAGGAACTATCCTCGGACTCACTGATTCATTTGTTAACGAGGTTGAAACGGTAAAAGGAACTATCCTCGGACTCACTGATTTCTAATCTGCGAAACCAGATAATTTTTTGGCTGGATAAATCATTCTTGCGGACAAGACCGATCTCCCTAGTGTCAGAAGACAATCTAGCAACAAACGAACAACTAAGTTTGTCTTTCTCTAAATATATTAGTTTTACAAATAAATGTTATAAAGGTGTCGATCCTACCTTAGATCCAAATGCTTATTTGCAGTCGTAGTGCTTCCGTTGCATCAAAATCCTTTCGTCGCAACAAGAGTTCTTCCATCGCAACAAGAGTTCTTTCGTCGCAACAATAATCCTTCTGTCGCAACAAGAGTTCTTTTGTCACAAGAAAGTTTCGTATTTCGTCAACCTGCAATCACAAACAAGCAAATATTAAATAGCACCTATATAAAAAATAATCATAAAACATACCTATCATAGTGATCAAGGAATCTATGAAATAAACGATCAAATGAAAACTTATTGAAATAAACTATCGAATGACAATTTATTGAGAAAAACAAAACTTGATTGTATTAATCTTAAAATAACAGAAGAACCTTACAACCTTAGCCTTGATGTTTGAAAGGCCTTCCCGGGGTCCGAAGCAGGAGTCTCCTCCACTTTGATAAGTCTTGCACTCTTCCTCCAGGAGCATAGAGAGGTATGTGATCTTTCCTCTCAAAAGCTCAACAGAAAGAAGTCTAAATCTCAACAACACTTCAACTCAATCACACATAAAGCTTGAACTCCAATTCTCAATCTCCAAAATGTCCATTTGAGGCTACCAAATGCCTCCTTTTATATAGCAGATGAGGAGGTTAGGATTCCACCTTTGAAGGGATAGAATCCTCCTTCAAAGGGATAGACTCCTCACATCAAGGGATTAGTTCCTTAAGGTGAGGGATACATGCACCTTATCAAAGCGTACTCATCCCCAAAAAATATCATCTAGAACCTTCTAGAATTGACCTCAAACCAATTTTTTGACTTTACTTTCTCGCCTTTTTTACTTTGAGGAGGGTACGCAAGCATTGTAAAGGAAAAATGCATTCTAAAACGCAGGTAAGCAGTGTATTACCTGCGTACCCAAGCTAGGAAAGCAGGCAGGCCTCATGTTACCTACATACCCAAAGTTTCAGAGATTTTTAGGGTTTTTCCTCCTTTTTTAGGGCTTGACATGAGGATTAAAGGTTGTAAGACTTGTAGAGGAGGCATGTATGAGTGTCAATGAGCTCATACAGTTAGCAGAATGTCAAGGTGACAGTTTTTAGTGTAATAGATTTCCCCCTAAAGTGCGAAGTCTGGAATAGATCAAGATGAAGTCTGTCATATATGAAGAGTGAAGTACTTTATCATTTCAAGGATCATCCTATGGACACCACAGTCGGAACCTGTAAAAACATTCAATGCAAAATATATATATGTAATCATATCATTGCTGAGGTAGGCATTCCCATACTCAGATCAAAAACTAACTAAACTTGTTCTGATTGAGAAATGATTTTAATATTACATCAATAGTGTAACATAGCATGGGCACATCCATCTGTAATGAATAGTCTACAGTATAATAATAAAACTCCTCGCAGCCTGGATGGTGGAAACTAGATCCAGGGTCTTGATTTCTACTTCCCAAAGTAGTACGATTCTATCCATGTGATTAAATGTGTTGAAGTCGAACATGGTAGAAACCACTTGATTACCAGTCAATGATGCGAATTGTTAACAAGTGTGAGAGAAACCACCAGTAATGTCAATGGCTCTCAAAGTACTCAGTACAATCCATGAAATGTGAATGAATGAGCTGAATTTGAACATGTCACGGAATCATTCGATCGAAGGTCAATGATGCAACCTATCGTCGAAGGCGAGAAACCTGCCATTGAGGCATGCAAATTTCAAGGTACTGAAGATTTCTAGATCAACTTCCTAGATAATGAGTTGTCATTGATAGAAAGTGATCCGTCGTAGGCAAGCCCACAACACAATTCATAGATCAAGTTTTGAAGAAATATATTGGCAAGGACTGACTCAGGGATGGTCAAAATGGATGACAGATATTTTGCAAATGAATGGTTTGTTTGAACTGTCCTCTTGAACACATAACGACGTAGCAGAAGGCTTGGTGACAATTGACCCAAAGCTAATACCCAGAAACCAGCTGAAAAATTTCAATGTGGTTTGATTAACTATAGGGCAAAGGATTTCCCAACCCAGGTGAACAAAAGTGTCGTGTTCAAGAGTGGTTAACTGGATTTTTGAAAAATCAAATTACAACGAACAAGTCCATTTTTCTCTCTTTTCCCCCACCATTTCTGGCAAGTACCTATTTATTTTTGACAAGCTTGATGAGGATAACATTTGCTTGTTTATAAGCTCATCCTTCGGATGAGTCCAACTTAGTTTAAGATTCGAACCCTAAGTAGGAGTGGTTTGTTCCTGTTTAAAAATTGAACAGGTCCTTTACTGTTACATTTTAACAAGTCTATTATAGGAGAAACTCGGTGTTTTTCAATTTTAGGGAGTCAGAAGAAAAAACTTAAGAAAAATCCATGGGTGTACTTTTTCGTAAATTTAGTTTCTCGAGCCCGAAAAAGGATAAAATAATGCGGGAGAGAACTCTATTGACCGTAATTAGTCAACGTATACCTTTTTCATAAATAGTCCATTTCAGTCCGTAAAAGGGGTAAACTTATACTGAAGGGACGATCATTCATTTACTTTAACGAGTTTGAATAATCAAGTGCTCGACAATCTTTTCATGTTTAGAGAGTCTGAAAAGGGCTTAAAAGAGGACTCAAAATTTCACTTTTTCGTAAGTTTTAACGAGTTCGAACAAGGGATAAAAATGTACTCATGGTTTCCATTTTTTCGTAAGTTTTAATGAGTTCGAAAAAGGGATAAAAAATATACTCCTGTGGCCGGCTTTCAATTTAATTAATGAGCAGGAAAAGACGGAAAGAACTCAGCATTTTCGTGTGTTTTACGAGAATGAAAGATAGCAAAATAATCTCAGGATTTTCATGAGTTTAACGAGTCTTGAAAATAATAACCGAAATTGACTCAAGATAGGTTTCATTTTTACAAAAGCTTGAAACAGAGAAAAACTATGTTTTAGAGTGGTTTCATTTTTACACAAGCTTGAAACAGAGAGAAAAATGTGCTTGATGCCCCCTAAGCGTAACTGCTAGAGCGCATGTCCCCCCAACTTAATTTCATTCAACTAAGTACACTGCTGGTAAGTAATAGCTGGATGAAATGAAGGTTCATTTACGAGATCATATGAAAGACCTGACCTAAAACTGTAAGAAAAATATGCAAAAACTGAAATAACTAACCTAAATATGACTTAACATTTACGAGATCTAGTCAAAGACTTGACTCAATTAGGGGAGGATTTGTTTCATTTTTTCACGAGCTTGACACAGGAAAAGAACTATGCTCATGGCAACGTGTTTCATTTTTTAACGAGGTTGACATAGTAAAAGGAACTTTCCTCTCATCTACTTTCTACAATCTACCTATATAACCTACTAATTCATTTTTTTAATGAGGTTGACACAGGAAAAGAACTGTCCTCATACCTGATTCATTTTTTAACGAGGTTGAATCAGTAACAGGAACTATCCTCTGACCAACTGATTCATTTTTTAACGAGGTTGACACAAGAAAAGAACTGTCCTCATACCTGATTCATTTTTTAACGAGGTTGACTCAGTAACAGGAACCATCCTCATAGAAGCTTGTTTCATTTTTTAACGAGCTTGACACAAGAAAAGGAACTATGCTCTCGACTAACTTTTTTATTTTTTAATGAGGTTGACAAAGGAAAAGAACTGTCCTTAGACTCACTGATTCATTTTTTAACGAGGTTGACACAGTAAAAGGAACTTTCCTCAGACCACTGATTCATTTTTTAACGAGTTTGACACAGTAAAAGGAACTATCCTCGGAGACACCTATTTCATTTTTTAACGAGGTTGGCATAGGAAAAGGAACTATCCTCGCTCCACTGATTCATTTTTTAACGAGGTTGACACAGTAAAAGAAACTATCCTCGGACTCATTGATTCATTTTTTAACAAGGTTGACACAGTGAAAGGAACTATCCTCGGACTCACTGATTCACTTTTTAATGAGGTTGACACAGTAAAAGGAACTATCCTTGGATTCACTGATTCATTTTTGAACGAGGTTGACACAGTAAAAGGAACTTTCCTCAAACTCACTGATTCATTTTTTAACGAGGTTGACACAGGAAAAGAAACTATCCTCGGATTCACTGATTCATTTTTTAACGAGGTTGACACAGTAAAAGGAACTATCCTCGGACTCACTGATTCATTTTTTAACGAGGTTGACACAGGAAAATAACTGTCCTCGGCGACTTGATCATGGCTTCCAACTGGAAGAAACACATGTCAATGGACACACCTTGATCATGGCTTCCAAGAGGTCTTCATCAGAAGGAATAATAGATCGTTGGAAGGAACGCATGTCAAGGGACTCAAAAGGGATAAGAACATCACGCTCAAGTAATCCCATAGAGTTTTCCATGTCAATTACTGGATCTAAGTGAAAAGAAGACGAGCAAACAATGAGAGGCTCACTTACATAGGTAACTGAAAACATGGGACCAGTTGCCACATAATTAACCCGTGGTGGGGTAGATACCACTTGCGTATGAGGAACATTCAGGGATGTCAGATCATTGGTAGTAGAATCAAGACTAGGGAATGAAAGTTGGTATACAGTCACAATATTGCCATTGTGAGGGAAATACATCACACGAAAGAGTGTCAATACGACAGGTTTCATTGCATAGACATAGTCTCGCCCAAGGAGTAAATTGAAATCCAAGGGACCTAGAACTACCATAAGATCAATACAGACAGTTTTACCTTCCAAAGTAATAGAGAACTTAGGAAGGATCCCTAACGGTTCACTAATGGTTCTGTTAAAAGCTTTCAGATTCTGCATAATAGGCACAAGCTGAGGGGAACCCAAAGCTTTCCAAGAAGTTGAGGATAAAATACTAACAGAAGCACCTTCATCTACCTGTGTGCGGTGTATGTCCCTATCAGCAAACTTCACAATGATTTGGAAAGGGATAGAGGAAGGAAGACGAGGTTCTGTCAATCTATTCCAATCAAAGGAAAAGACCTCAGTACTTGGAGGGGGTTCTATAGAAATAAGTGAAATGCCCCCTAGCGTAGAAGAATATGATGTAACAAGAAGAACCTGAGTGGTATGAAGTTCATTCTCTACAGAGAGAATGGGATCGACCAAATGTGAAATCGAATCGACCACTTGATCGACTAATAGATCATCAACGTGAGTGATATGAGTTTCACTCTCCAGTGGAAGAGTGACATCGATTGTACTTGAAATTAGATCAAACACTCTGTCAGTTGATGGTAGGTTGGGAGAAAGTTTATGGGAACCAGTTGGAAATTCTTGCTGTGGAACAGTAAGGTTTTCCAACAATTTTGAGGCTTCATCCATGCGAGGGAAAATGTGAGTTTGATGACTCCCTTTTCACAACTTACAAGGAAACCTAACTTTACCCTTTTTCTTAGGAACCTGACTATCACTGGTTGATGGATCAAAGGAAAGTTGATGAGATTTTTCTGACCATACTTCCGAGACCTTTGGAATATCGGGACAATTGATAAGGAAGTGGTCACTCTTACAAAGCCTGCAAGGGTATTTGGGTTTACGATGCATGTTGGAGGTTTCCTCAACACAATTAACACTTACAGCCATGGTTGGTTGACTTCTTCCTTATCTTGCTTCTTCTTCTTCTTAGCCACTTGGTTACTAGCGTCAAGGCTTTTACCAAGTGAAGAGGAAGAAATGGAAGAAGAAATATTAGGTGAAGAAGGTAAAGTGTCAACAGAAGGATGGTGATGTTGAGATGGTGAACTCTGTTGAGGTGAAGCATCCGGTTGAGGTGGAACAATTGGAGTATTTGGGGCCAACGAAATTGAAAATAACCATATTGGTAAACTAGCATAAATCAGTGCGACAATGTAGCCATATAAGGAGGACCAAAATTTCCAAAGCAAGGAAAAGTACTAGGATTCTCATTAAGAGGGTTCGAGGGTTGGTAAATTCCGAACAGTTGCCATTATATTCAACTTCAGTGAATTTTATTAACAATTTAAAACTAAAATTAACAATTTACAATTCACACCTAACAAGTAAAATTCAAAATTCACACCTATGGTCTCTAAAAGTAAAAAACAAAAAAATTAAAATGCGCTATCAAATCTAGGAGTCAAACCACACACAAACAGTAACTTCCCGTACTAAAAACACTAGTTGGTGATGAAATCCAACTTAGTAGAAGTTTAATACAGAAAGGGAGGTTGGAATAGTTACCCCGACAACCTGCTTAATGAAACAGATTGGCACAAGTTTCTTCACAAAACCATCTCGAGTGAAGAGCCCCCCCAGAGAGTCCAAGTAAGTCTAGTTGACATCTGCTCCAGGTACAGTGAGATCTTTCCTTCACCGTCACCTTAGGAAATAATCTTAAGCTTATGGACACTAAGGTTACCAACAGTAACAAATACCACTGGGGGAATAGTCTACGATCTGATTCCACGCGCAAGGGAAAAGTAACAAATCTCAATCCCCTTGAAGGCTCCTCGATATGGTCAATTCGAGGTTTACCAACAAGTGACCCCAGGCTCCTCGATAATGGTTAATCTGAGGTTTACCGTTTGTAATGCGCGCAAAATCTTCTATCTTTCTCAATGAAACAGAATTGATTGTCTCAAAGGTTCGAACATGATCTCGTGATTGACTTCTTTAAGAGAAGCTTCCCAGATTGTACCAATTACAATTGGATTTATTTCCTACCGCAAGGTTTATCTACTTGTTTGTTTTAGTTGCTTTGGAAAGTTAACTACCACCTATTCCAAAACACTAATCCTGAGCTAGATTGGTGGAAAGAGCCCTAAAAATGTAAAAATTACTAGATGAATTTTAATTAAGTGTTGTGTTATTTAGGCTATTATTACTCAAAAGGGTAAATGGATATGAAACCAATGGTGTTATGACCCGACCAAAAACTGAATGCAATCGAATATGATAATGTAATATTTTCAATTCGATGAATCCTAACTAAAGTAAGGAGAGAGTTTCCATATACTTCCAACAATGCAAAAATTGATCACTAAGAGAAAATATAACAAATTCTCTAATGCACTAATTTCATCAAGAAAAACTAATGCAAATCAATCCCAAAACAATTTTTTATTTTTGTGTTTTTAAAACAAGCATAAAAACATCTAAATTCAAATCAAAGAAAACTGATCCTAAATCTACGATTGATTTTCCGAGAATGTAAACTATGTAGTTGTAATCTATGCGCAATTCACTTGAAAAGTATGCAAATGTAATCTATACACATTTTCATTCATATTATGAAAATGAGAATTATAATTATGAAAATGTGATCTATGCAAAAGAATTCTCAAACACAAGATGATTCTAATGTAATCTAAGAACCAATCAAGTGCAAGTCAAGAAAATCGGGTGAGAGTTCCAAAGATCGAAAAACACTCAAAGGCGATTAACACTCATACACAATTTAGCCCCCCCTCCCCCCCCCCCCCTTGACGAATGAAGGGGAATTTTTTTTGCAAAAACAAAAGAAAAAGGATGAAAAATTTTGAAAATACTGAGACAAACCTCCAAGTAATGACCAAAGGAAATCAAATTAAGAATTTCTCAAAAAAGAGACTCAAAACACCCAATTAACTTAATGGAGATTGATGAGATGAAGAATTGCTGAAAGAAACTCATAAACAAGAGATTTTCGACAGAAAAATATAGATCTGAGTAGATGCTAAGAATCCTAAATCAAATCTAAACTAAACTGGAAAAAGAAATCTAAATTTTTTCAAAAAATTTAACAGGGTCCACAGTCCCCAAAAGTAACAGGTGCGGTACCGCACTGTTTACTTAAGGAAAGTGTGAAACTGCCCGCACTGTGCAAAAGAACAAAGTGCAGTCCCCAGAAAATTTCAAGAAAAACGTAAAATATTTCAAAATTTTCAAAAACAGAGAAAACCTAAGCTACCCAGGCAGATATCCATCAATAAAAAACCAGGAAAATTTTTTCCTCAAATCAAAATAAAAGAGAACCAAAAACAAAAAGTTATTTCCCCAGCAGAGTCGCCAGATACGATTTGTTGGCCAAAACGATTTATGTATGCAAAACCAGAGATTCTGGGTTCGATCCCCAGTGGAGTCGCCAATTTTTTGGCCGGATAAATCGTTCTTGTGAACAAGATCGATCTCCCTAGTGTGAGAAGACAATCTAGCAACAAACGAATAACTAAGTTTGTCTTTCTCTAAATATATTCGTTTTACAAATAAATTTTATAAAGGTGTCAATCCTACCTTAGATCCAAATGCTTATTTGCAGTCGTAGTGCTTTCGTTGCATCAAAATCCTTCCGTCGCAACAAGATTTTTTCCGTCGCAGCAAGAGTTCTTTCGTCGCAACAAAGCGTCATATTTTGTCGACCTGTAATCACAAACAAGAAAATATTAAATATCACCTGTATAACAAATAATTATAAAACATACCTATCATAGTGATCAATGAATCTATGAAATAAATGATCAAATGACAGCTTATTGAAATAAACAATCGAACGACAATTTATTGAGAAAAACAAAACTTGATTGTATTAATCTTAAAAATAATAGAAGAACCTTACAACCTTAGCCTTGATGTTCGAAAGGCCTTCTCGGGGTCCGAAGCAGGAGTCTCCTCTATTTTGATAAGTCTTGCACTCTTCCTCCAGGAGCACATAGAGGTATGTGATCTCTCCTCTCAAAAGCTCAGCAGAAAGAAGTCTAAATCTCAACAGCACTTCAACTCAATCACCCATAAAGCTTGAACTCCAATTCTAAATCTCCAAAATCTAACCCTTTTGAGGCTACCCAATGCCTCCTTTTATAGAGCAGATGAGGAGGTTAGGATTCCACCTTTGTAGGGATAGAATCCTCCTTCAAAGGGATAGACTCCTCACATCAAGGGATTAGTTCCTTAAGGTGAGGGATACATGCACCTTATCAAAGCGTACTCATTCCCAAAAAATCTCATCTAGAACCTTTTAGAATTGACCTCAAACCAACTTTTTAACTTTATTTTCTCGCATTTTTTACTTTGATGAGGGTACACAGGCATTGCAAAGGAAAACTACATTCTAGAACGCAGGTAAGCAGTGTATTACCTGCGTACCCAAGCTAGGAACGTAGGCAGGCTTCATGTTACTTGCGTACCCAAAGTTTCAGAGATTTTTAGGGTGTTTCCTCCTATTTCAGGGCTTGACATGAGGAGTAAAGGTTGTAAGACTTGCAGAGGAGGCATGTATGAGTGTTAATGAGCTCATACAGTCAGCAGAATGTCAAGGTGACATTTTTTAGTGTAACAGAGAGGGAAGGCTTTTATAGAGGGAGAAGGAGAGGTTAGGCTCCCTATAATCATGGGGGAGAGTCCTATATCTTAGGAAGGTTCCATGAGAGGTGGAAACCACTTCCTAAACAGGGAGATCCGGAGGCAAACAACCCAACCCATTTTTGATGATCCTTTCTGAAGTTGTTAGAATAAAACTTCCACCTTCTATGTTCAAAAACACTCCTTAATAGGCTTGGCGCGGGCACAACACAGGGACAGAGCGCCAACTGGCACGCCCACTAGTGTACATTTTCCCCATTGGCATGAGGGATGAACTTGCTACCCGTTCCAATGCCAAAACATGGGTTTTTAGGGTTTTCGAGAGGAAATGTTCTTGAGGAGAAATCTTGCCCTTATGCAGAAGGATGCCATCAAGGTGTTTTTAGGACATTTTACTATTCACAGGTCACGGGAATATTCCTCCAATGTACGGGACAAGGGATTGCAGGGACGGTGACAAAATGTTGTATAACACAAAGGCAGTGAGAAGCCTGTGTTGTGATGTAGATGTTTGTTTCCAAAAATGGTTGCAAACATCAGATTTCAGTGCTTCATTATTTTTCTTGATTTTTATAAATTTGGAGAAAATATTATGCTCTTTTGAAGAGCTAGCATCTGAATGCTGGATGATCTCTAGTGGCTCTCTTGCAGGTGATGTTGATGGAGGAGTCTGAGGAATATTTGTGGATGTCAAGACTTCAATATGTCCCAAATCTATGATTTCTGGTTGTTTATCTTCTGAAAGCAAGGAAGAAGCAAGTATTGGTTTCTTATGTTGTAAGATGAATTATTTCATAATTTCCTTGGAATGTGGTGTCCCTTCTCTGACCCTCTTTTGTTGTTTATTGTCAGGGAATGGTGTTTGTAAATTTGAAGTAGAAATGACTTGTTCATCTACTTCTTGTAAACTACCTTCTACCCATTCATCCTGGTTCATGTACTTCTATATTTCTGATCTAGAGGTATGAGCATAAGAGGTTGTCTTGAGTTCAACCCTCAGAGCGGAAATAATGCATGGAGGTCATATGACCAAGTAAAACTTGACTGAAAACCCATATTCTTTAATAGTGCATCTGCATCAATACCAGCTGCTTTGCTATTACAAATTAATGATACAAAATTGGCCTTGATTTTAAACCGAGCTTTTCTCTTTCTTGAAAAAAATGAAATTCATCTATATTCAAATTTTTTCTTATGTACTCTAAGGAGAAAATTATCATAGGCACATATTTGGAAGTTTGTATGGTGGAATCTCACAGCCATACACCCTAATCTTCGTGTAATTCTTGTACAAATACCAATCACCTATCTTTTCTTGTTCAATAATGTGAAAAATTCTTTTAATGTCTTCTCCAACTCTAAGCTCTGATGAACTGGTAAGAAGCTACCTTACTGGATGAATGAATGAGTCTATGAATTATGAGAAAGAAGTAGTTGTTGATGAAGCTCTGACCAATTCTGTCCAGTGAATCACTGACTAATTCACTCCCTGCGCGTCCTACTTGTTGAAGTTAATGGGCAACACATCTGCCTTCTGAAACAAAATCATATGAATAATCACAGAAGAGTAATTAAATGCTCCTTGTGTAGTGAATTTCATGAATTTTTCATGTATAATATCAGCTAAGAAATGGCTGTAATTGTACATAAACAATGGTAATTTTTCAGTATTTAAGATCGATAAGAAACCTAGGATGGGTTCATCAACGATTTCATCATTGGGTTATCCTAATAGATAAGAAAGAAGGGCGATGCAATGTTTGGAAGCAATAGGAAAGATGGAGGATGCATATGGGGGATTTATCTTTGGTAAATATTCATCCTTATGTAGGAATATGTCAAATATCTGAGCTCTTTGAGGGAAATATAATTTTTGATAAAGATCCATGAGGGCAACAGGAGAGAAATAGTATAAGGAGTCTTTAGGAGGGATGAGAAGCATCTGGTTAATGGTTTTAGGGGATATAGTGATCATAATGTTCCATTTTGGGCCACCACTGACCTATTTATGAGTTCATACTACTTCTAACACCAAGCAATTACATCCGGGAATGGGTGAGTTTGAGGGAATGCAAACAAAGGAAACATAGACTCCCAAAACTTGATAGGGCCTTGGTTAACTGAGTGTTTTTGTTTTACCCACATATGTAGCTCATAGAACTCAAATTCATAGTGACAGTCAGTAATTTTAAAATAGGTATAGACTAGGGGTGTCAGATCGATATTTATTTTCAGAATTGCAAGAATGTCTTCTGTAACGGATTTGGCAGCTTCAGGAATGACCTCGACAGCTCGATGAGTGACCTCGAATATGACCTCTACAACACTGTCGACATTTTGAATTCCGTCTGTCACTCGTTTCTTACCTTTACCTTTTGGTGTCGTTTTCTTCTTGGTTTTAGCCTTAGGCACCATGCTTGATTCGTATAGAGTGGTACAGGACTTCAAAGCTTCAAGTTACAGGAACGATGACAGGTTTTTGGGAATATGAAGGGAAATTACATAAATGATAAGTTGTTGTGGAATGAAAGGGAGGATTAAAGAAATTTGAGCGAGGAGGTAAAGTAATGAACATGAGACTGTTATCAATTTTATATACTGTGGTTGGGGTTTAATTGTCGTGGCTAACAGTCAAATGAGGTTTAACTGTGCAACGGTAATATTAACGGGTAAAATGGAGTGAATTTATTGGCTAACAAGAGGATTAATGGGTATAGTGGAGAATTATGGAGTAAAAAACAAGTGACATGGAGGGATATGAATGACTGGTGGATCAACGGTTGTGGCACGAGCAATTGGTCGTGAGAGTGGAAAACCGGAGGTGGATTTAAGGGGGGGGGGTACCTCCCGGTTTCTGTTTTTTGGCAGAGGGGGTAATAATTCACCTGGTGTTTCCACGTCAAGGGAAAGATTGACCATTGTAACCAGAATTTGGACCCCCCTCCCCCCTTTCGTTAAAATAAAATAGGCGGAGGGGGTGCAAAGTCGATCTCTGCCATAAATCTAAGGGAAGCTCAAGATCTACCATCGGAATCTGCAAATCCTTTTTGTGATTTGACCACTTGTCATTTAGCAACTTTACAATAAATCCATTTGCACACATATATATTAATTTAATAAATGAATATATAAAACCCTTTTTCAAAGGTTTAAACATACATGAATTAAAATTTACATTTTGAAAATCTGGCAAATTTTAACAGGCGGCCATTATCATTTTGATCACTAAAGCATTAACATTTTATTTCATGGTTCCCTAACATTTTTTATTTTTCCTCCTTTATTTAGAGAAAATTATCATATCATTTTTTCTAACATGGATGTAATAAAATATAATTTTCCTAACATTTTTTTTAAATTTTATTTTTCATCCATCTTCTAACTTAGCATTTTATTTTTTATTTTTTAAACTACCATGCTACCTTATCAAAAACAAATAATGTTACAAAATCAGGTCCAGCCGGGGACTGCTTCCCCCTATGGGATGAATAGAACAAGCATTTCCATGTTCCTTCTCCTCGGGCTATGGAGTATTTGCTGTAGAAAACAAACAGACTTCAAAAATCTGCCATTGATAGGCAGTCTTGAAAACAATTCTTCAAGATTTTGTAAAACAAATGTGTTGTTTCCTTTTACCTCTACAATGTTGAGTGGCATAAACCATAAGTTGTCAAACTTTCCATGCTTACCTTTATCTTCTCTCCTATCATCCCATCTTAAGACTAAATCCCCTTCTCTAAAATCTCTTTTCCTTGCCTTTATTTCAAAGAGACTCTTCATTTTATTCTGATATTTCTTTAGTTTGTACTGTATCTCATCTCTGTTTTCATTCAACTAAATGATCAGAATAATCCTTCTAGAGAAATCATCAGGTTCATCAGTAGATTATTGTAGAAAATTGAGCACGGGGAAAGCTAATTTTTTAGGAAAAATAACATCATTGTCATAAACTAATTGAAATGGAGATTTACCTATTGATCTTTTTAAAGAAATTATGTTTGCCCAAACTACATAAATCAAATGGTTGTCCCAGTTTTTCCTGTGGTCTTCTAAATTTTTATTAATTAATTTAACTAAGCTCTTGTTAGATGATTCATTGGGACCGTTTCCTTGTGGATAATAGGGAGTTGAGTGATGCAGCAGAATCTTATAATTTTGGTAGAATTCTATCATTTTTATGCTGTTGAATGATGTGGCATTATCAGTGAATATTTGTTGTGGGCAACCAAATCTGGATAAAATATTCTCTTCAATGAATTTTATTACAACTGGATTTGTAGCATTTCTTATAGGAATGGCTTCCACCCACTTAGTGAAATAGCCAGTAGCATTCAAGATCCATCTATGTTGATTACTAGAGGTTGAATGGATTTTCCCTATAAAATCTAATCCCCACTGAAGAAATGGTGTTGAAACAACTACCGGAACTAGTGGAAGACCTACTAATGTTTTCTTACCAGCGAACATCTAACATGGGACACAGGCTCTAACTTTTGATCCTACTTGTGAAAACAAAGTAGGCCAATAAAATCCTGTCCTCAGTATATTTTATGTTGTTTCTCTCCAAGCATAGTGGCCTCCACAAATTCTTGCATGAAATTTATCAATGATTCCTTTAGTCTCTGATTCTGTTAGGAAAAGTAGTAAAATATTAAGAGGATCCCTCCAGTATAAGTTGGCATTGATGATACATTATTTGATGGATTTCAACTTGGGTGTTTTTCACTAGTTCTTTGAAAACTGAGCTGGACATTCAAAATAGATCAGAAAATGAACAATGTATGCATACCAATCTGATGTAACAAACTTCTCATCAATATGAATAGGGACTGTCTGAGTTGAAGGAGAAGGTTCTTGTGTATTCATTCCTTGCACTCCATGGGAAGGTTCTTGTGGATTCTCCCCTTCTGCATTCAAGGAAGGTTCTTGTGGATTCTTCCTTTCCAAATTTGAAGAAGGTTCTTGTGGATGCTTCTCTAAAACTTCAAAAATAGAGTTTATGGCCAAGAATTTACAATTGGATTCAGTTAAAAAATGATCTAAACCCTACCCCTTTACTAACTTCGCAGTTTTGATGGTAATATCAAACTCAAGGATTTGAGTTATCCATCATCCCCTTCTACCATCATTATCTAGTTGTGTGAGGACTGTTTTAACAACGTTATTGGGAACATAGGTAATGATAGTGGAATGGAGGATATACATTCTTAAATACTTAAAGGCTTGAACTAAGGCATAGGCTTGTTTTTCGATAATATCATATCTTAGTTTGGCATCTCTCATGACGTTACTAAAGAATGCTATAGGTTGATCATGGTAATCCTCATTCTTTTGCAAAAGGACAATTATAAGGGTGGTTTGAGAGGAAAAAGAGAACAAGCTGAGAGGTTCTGATTATTTTGGACTGGCTAAGGTTGGGGCTTCAGAGATGGCCTTATTTATCTGGTAAAATTCAAATCTTGCAGAGACAACCCATTTGACTTCATGGTTCTTTTTTAGCATGTATGTTATATCCTTTACTATTTCTGCATAATTCGGTATAAAACTTCTCAAAAAATTAATTTTCCCTAAGAAATCTTGAATCTCTTTCTTATTTCTAGGTAATGATAATGATTGAATAACATATTCCCTTTTTGGATCAATAACTGCTCCATATTTTGAAATAATATGACATAGTAATTTACCCTCTTTGATACCAAATAGTGACTTTTTGGGATTCAAATAAATTCCAAACATCTTGCACCTCTCAAAAAATTTCTTCAAATGCTTAAGACATTTCAGATATGATTCAGAGAAAATAGTTAAATCATCAAGATAAATAACATTAAATTTTCTTACCTTCCCAACAAAAGCCAAGTCCATTGCTCTCTGAAATGTTGCTCCTGCATTTGATAGACCAAATGGCATCCGGGCATACATGAATGTATCCCAAGGTGTGGTAAAAGTTATCTTATCCCTGTGTTTTGAATTCACCAATATTTGATTATAACCAAAAAATCCATCCAACATAGAGATTTTGTTAGCACCTGACACTTTTTGAAGTAATTGATCCATCTCTGGAAGTGGATAATTATCTTTCAAGGATGCTTTATTAAGGTTCGTAAAATCTACACAGAGTCTTATTTCACTATTCTTTTTCATCATATGGACTAAATTGACAACCCGACTAGAGTATCTTAATGGGAAAATAATTTGGGCATCTAAAAGTTTTTTTTAGTTCTTTTTCTACAGTGGGAAGAAGAACTGGGTTCATCCTTCTTAAATTATATTGGTAAGGCTTTACATATGGTTTTAGTGGAATTTTATGCTCAATTAAAGATGTGTCATAAGTATTAAGATTAGAATATGACCAGGAAAAGACATATTTATAATTATTAAAAAGTTTGACATATTTAGATTTAAGTTATGGGGTTAATGATGCACAAAGTTTAACGATTTTAATTTCCTCATGAGTGCCAATATTTGTGTCTTCTATGTCATTTTTTGGTGAAGAATAGAACTGATTTTTGGGAACATCATTTTGATCAAAAAAAATTTCTAAAGGGACAAGTCCCTTGTGGATAAAATTATTTGATAATTGAATTATATCATCATCAACTACCTTTGATTTTAGATCTATGTTTTCCTTATTTTGGGTAGCGTCTTTAATGTCTGAATTATCCTCTTCAATTTTCAATACTAAAAATTCGTCAATGACTTGCAAAAATTATTTTAATTGTTCATCGTCCTCAAATATTTTCCAATGTTTAAGATTGTTTGGTATTGATGGCCTATATTTGATTTGCATCTGATATTGAATTTGAAATTGATCTGGAATCTTGAAAGAGCTAGCTGAAATAGCTAATGAATCTGCATGTAGGTTTTCATCTGTAGGAATAAAAGTAATGTTAAAAGCATCAAAGGTATTTTCAATGGTGTCCCAAATATCATTTCTATAATACCTAAGTCTAGGATGCTTTGTTTGGGAAATACTCCTAACTTGGCTTACTATTAGTTCCTTTAAAATTCTAGCAAGTTGTAATCCTAGGATAATGTCTTCGTATTCAACATCATTGTTTGCGACCTCAAAATCTAATTTGCATGATTGTGTAATATTTTCTTTATCAAGTGAAATAAATAAAACTCTTGCTCCAGCTCCATGTTCGGTGTAGGATCCATCAAAATATAATTTAAAATTTTCAGTTTGAACTGATTTATAAGTGTCAACTATATCTTCAATCTTGAGTTGAGAATTGTGTGAAGTGTCTGATGATAGTTGAAAACAACTAAATTCTTGATGTGCTGCATAAATGGGATGATTCCTAGCTTGATTAGAATTGCAAACAGTGTTTAGGAATCTCACTTCTCTATATAATCTAAGGCTCTCTCCACCATATACAGGGATAGTGGAAAAATACATGTCCATTTGAATACTTCCCCCCAATCTTGCACAACATGATCTAGGTAAAAGAATTCCAAATTTAGGAGGAATGTCAGTAAAAACTATGTCTAATACTACACTTTTAACTGGTATTTGATGTAAAGTGACCTCTATATATTTAATGTGTCCTAATAATTTGACCCTCTTTGAATCAAAAGTATACAAGTCGTGATAGTTTTAAGTGATATCCAGATTTAGTTGTTCCATGATGACTTTAGGCATTAAATTATGCGAAGCACCAAAATCAAGCATACAGTTGTATAGTAGGAATCATGCACCTTTAAAGTCACATAGAAGGGTGGAATAGAGTCAAAAATCATATCAGTACTATGACCAAAAGATATGGTAGGTATTTCATTTTGTAGATTGATAATATTTCCTTCAGCATCCATAGTAGAATTTTGGATCCACTTTTTTACTTGAATTTTATACTTTGGATTTTTAGAGAGTTCAGAAAGTGGAATTGAAATTTTGACTCTTTCTAATTCTTTCTCAAAATTAAAGGAAGTCAATAATGTTTTGTCAATCTAAGTAGAATCAGTTGACTAACTTGGAGGTTGAGAAGAAGTAGTTTGAGTTTCAGTTGTTTTGAGTTGAGGTTCAATCATTACAGGGTTTTTGGGAGGTCTCCTAGGACCAGATCTACGTATTAACTCATATCTTTTATTTAGTCCTGAAATTAGAAATTCAGAAAAAGCTTGATACTTAGAGACCTAAGAAGTATCTTGATACTCTTGGGGGATTTGATTTTGGGAAACAAGGACAATGGCAATCTGAAAGGATGTTGGATCTACAATATTAATGTCTTCAATAATAGAAAAAGTATTATCCTCAAGTTGTTTATCATCTATCAACAATGGTGTAGGTACTTGTTATTCAATATGAGGCCTCTGAAGAATTTGCAATGGAGAAAATTTCTTGTAATTTCGATTTCTTTAATTCTAATTTCCAACTGATGAATCTTTTACATTTCCTCTACATACAAAGTATCATTTCTAATATTTTGTGAATCAAGAAGTTGAAACTTCCAATTTAGCTTCTCATGTGCTTGCTTCTGAGTGGAAAAATATTGAGCCAGTTGTGTTGCATCAATTATGTTCAAGGCTGATCAGGTTTCTGCACCTGCGGAAGATGTTTCAGTTGCTAAAGTAGGATCAGTATTCACCTGGAGTGTTGATTTCTCTTTCAGAAGTTCTTCAATTTGTTCTTCCATTTTTCTGATCTGTGGATTATGATCAATAATTAACTTAAGCATTTCCTCCTTGTTAGATTCATTTTGTGCCATCTCTTTAGTCTGTGGGTCTTCAGTCGAGGGTAGCTTGATTTTTTTTCATAGAGAAGCAATGTATGTGTTTTTCTTCTTGATGATTTCTTCAGCCGATTTTCAGTTATGAAGATCATATCCCACTTTTAATACAAGTTCTTGTTAGAAAATCAAATATTACAGAGCAATGAAACACATAAAATATGCGGAAAAACACAAGCAAACAAAACACATAAAACTAGAGAGACACAGATATATGTGGTTCACCTAGCTTGGGCTACGTCCACCCCGAACAACCAGTCCCTCCTTTCTATTATCCAGCAAAATGAAGAGACACAACCTATAGCAGATCCGCTGTAATATCCTTTGTTCTCTCTCACAGTATCCCTCTCTATTTCTCGCTCTGAGAATACACATACCATACACAGCCGCAATATAATACCCTCATACAAGTGAGGGGGTGCCTTCTAGGGAAAAAAAACCATAAACTAAACATAACTTCTACCGTCAGATCATCAGCCTAATGAATGGCCCAGATTGACTAGAAATTACTATAATTTTACAAGGAAATTTTACATCTGCTTTTAGCTTCGAGGGGGCTACCCCCGAAACCCCCTGCTAGGGGGGGGGGGCTCCATAAAGTCGCAGCCACCCCCCCCTGGACCCCCCAGGCAACGTTTAATTACGGGTGGTGTTGCTTCCCCCATTAAGGTATAGGGGTCCAACGCTGTGATACAAAATAAACAAGATAATAAGGCTCCACACCCAACAATATCCCACTTGGAGACTGATTGTAGCAACTCCACCGCTGCTTCATTTGCTGGAAAATGACTCCTCTTTGGACCTAGATGTTTCTCATCTTCATCTTCATCCTTGAAGACCAATTGAAACTAAGAATATTCTCAGTTTCTCCCTAGTTACAACTTTTTTTAGCATATCTACAGGATTCTAGCTAGTGTGTATCTTTTCCAGCATCATCTCTCCATCTTCCAATACAAACCGTATGAAATGGTACTTGAGCTATATGCGTTTAGTCCTGGAATGAAATTTTGATTTCTTTTCAAGATGAATGGCACTTTGGCTATCACTGTATAACGTGCCCATATCATGCTTCTTACCCAATTCATCCATAAACCTTTGTAATCAAATCATTTCTTTACTAGCCTCTGTAGCAGCAACATACTTTGCTTCTGTTGTTGAAAGTGCAACAACACTTTGGATTTTTGAAACCCAACTGACAGTTGTTCCACCTATAGTAAATACATACCCTATAGTGCTCCTCCTGTTATCTCTGTCACCTGCCATATCTGCATCAACATATCCCTGTAGAGAAATGTTTGAACCATCGAAGCATAATGCTTGATTTGTGGTACCTCTCAAATATCTAACAATCCATTTTACTGCCATCCAATGTTCTTTTCCTGGATTTTTCATGTACCTACTTACAACTCCCACTGCATGTGCTATATCAGGCCTTGTGCAGACCATTGCATACATTAAGCTTCCAATTGCTGATGCATATGGAAATTTAGACATATATTCCATTTCTTCGTGGGTCTTGGGGCACATCTCCTTACTAAGTTTGAAATGGCTAGCAAAAGGTGTACTAACTAGTTTTGCATTCTGCATATTAAATATTTTCAACACCTTTTGTATGTACTCATTCTAAGATAGTGTTAATTTGCGATTTTTCCTGTCTATAGTTATTCTCATACCAAGGATTTTTTTTGCAGCTCCCAAATCCTTCATTGCAAATGAATTTGCCAATTTTCTTTTGAGCACATTTATTTCCTGCATGTTATACCCTGCAACAAGCATGCCATCTACATACAATAACAATATAATATAGCTACCATCATTTTTCCTTTTCAGATAAACAAAATGATCAGAGTGACATCTAGTATAACCTTGTTCAGACATAAACTTGTCAAATTTTAGATACCACTGCCTTGGAGCCTGTTTTAATCCATACAAGCTCTTCTTTAACATGCACACTAATTTTTCTTTCCCTTTTACCTCATATCCTTTTGGTTGCTCCATATATATCTCTTCCTCCAAATCTCCATGTAGAAATTTTGTCTTTACATCTAACTGTTCAAGATGTAAATATTCCGCTGCTACAAGACTTTAAATAGTTCTGATTGAAGTCTTATTAACAACAGGAGAAAATATTTCATCAAAATCAATACCTTTCTTCTGTGTAAACCCCTTCACCACAATTCTAGATTTGTACCTCTGTTTTCCTCCATCTTCTTCCTTCAGCCTGTAAACCCATTTATTCTGCAATGTAGTTTTACCTGCAGGCAACCTGATTAAGTCCTAAGTCTGGTTTTGCATTAAGGAGTCCATCTCTTCTTCCATGGCTAGCTCCCACTTCTTCTTGCTTTCGACCTGCATTGCTTCTTCATAACATTCAGGTTCACTAGAATCAGTCAACAATAAATAATATAATGAAGGAGAGTATCGTTTAGGCAGTCTACTTATCTTGGTAGATATTCTAACACCACTTTCAGGTGTTTGAGGTGCCTATTGCTGTTGTGGTGGTTGTTGTTTTTGTAGCTCTTGATTATTATTATTTTCAAGCACCTTTACCTTTTCTGTGATCTCATCAAGAACTGTGTATTCTTTGTTTTATTTTTCCTGTTTCTTTTCCTACAACTTATTCTTATACAATACCTTTCCATTGAATATTACATCTCTACTCCTAATGATTTTGTGATTTTCATAATCATATAAAAGATAACCAAAATCATTAACACCATATCCAATAAAGGTACATTTCTTTGATTTTTCCTCAAGCTTGGTTCTATTTTCTTTATTAATATAGACAAATGCCTCACAACCAAAAGGCTTTAAAAAAGAGTAGTTTAACTTTTTACCTGTCCATGCTTCCTCTGGAATACCACCATCCAAGTAAATTGAAGGCCCTTTGTTTATTAGATAAATAGAAGTATCTATAGCATCTGCCAAAAATTGTAAAGGAAATCCTGCATGCAATCTCATGCATCTTCACGCTCCATGATTGTTCTGTTCATCCTTTCTGAAACAACATTTTCTTGTGGTGTTCTTGGAACTGTCTTCTCTCTGCAAATTCCATGCTCTGAACAGTACCTATCAAAATATTTGTTGCAATATTCACCTCCATTGTCTGATCTGAGACACTTCAACTTCCTTCCTGTCTCAATCTCAACCAAATATTTCCATTTCTTGAAAGTATCAAATACATTAGATTTATTCTGAATACAATAATTCCAAGTTTTTCTAGTTTCATCGTCAATAAAAGTAACATAATAACAAAAGCCACCAAGAGATGATACCTGAGCAGGTCCCCATACATCTGTATGTACAAGCTCTAATTTTTCACTCTTATTTTCTTTCCCAACTCTGAGAAATCTGACTCTCTTTTGTTTTCCATAAATTCAATTCTCACAGAAAACCAAATCAACATTCTTCAAACCCGGTAACAAATTTCTTGAGTGAATAATCTTCATCCCCTTCTCACTCATGTGTCCGAGCCTATGATGCCATAATTTTGCATCTAATCCTTCGGAAGTTAAAGCATTAACAGAGTTAGAAATACCATTTCATAAATACAATGTACCAACCTTTTCGCCTTTTGCTATTACCAGGGCTCCTTTGGTGACCTTCCAAGTTTTATCTGTGAAAGTTGTCACACAACCTTCATCGCCTAACTGCCCTGTTGAAATCAGATTTTTCTTCAGATCTGGAACATGCCTTACCTCCTTTAGTAGCCATTGGTTTCCATTCTATTTTTTTACAAGAACTTTACCCATTCCAACAATTTTACAGGGTTTATCATCACCCAAACGAAATTGTCCAAAATCTCCTTGAACATAGTCATGAAAATATTTCTTATCAGGTGTGGCATGGAATGAAGCCCCCGAATCTACAACCCAAGAATCAATAACATTTTCGAAAGAAAGAATCAAAGCATCTTGTAACACATCACCTGTCACATTTGCTTCATGATTTTTTTCTTTTTGTGTGTCTCCTTATTTTCCCTTCCGAGATCTACAGTCTTTCTTTAGGTGTCTTTTTTTTCCGCATTTCTAGCACACTATCCCCGATCTGGATTTGGATCTAACTTTCCTTGATTTACTGCGATATCCCGAGTTCTTTCCTCTTTCCATTCTTCTTCCCCTAGACTCTGCACTCAAATAATTACCCTATGTCTCACCAGAGCTTTTCCGTCGCATTTCCTTGCTAAGGATAGCACCGACAACATCATCAAACTTTAAAGTACTAGATCCAGAGACAGAGTTACTAATGGCCATAACTAAACCATTCTAGCTTTCTGGAAATGAGCATAGAAATAACAGAGCTCTAACTTCATCATCAAATTTTACCCCTACAGAACTTAACTGACTGGTAACTGTATTAAAATCATTTAAATGGTCTGCAACAGATCCACGTTCCGACATCTTCATATTAAATAAACGTTTCATAAGAAATACCTTGTTTGAGGCCAAGGGTTTTTCATATAGTTTCGCCAACTCCTTAATCAAACCCTTTGTTTTTGTTTCCTTCGAAATATTGAAGGCTACTGACGCCGCAAGGCACAACCGTACTGTTATGAGTGCCTTTCTATTGAGAGTCTCCCATTCTATGTCTGTCGTAGTTGTCGGCTTCTTTGTTTTTCCGCTCAATGGTAGGTATAGATCTTTCTGATACAGATAATCTTCCATCTGCATTTTCCATAGCGAGAAATTTTGGCCGTTAAATTTCTCGACCCTAAACTTACCATCTTCCGCCATTGCTCCCACTCGAACCAGGAACCCTACTTTCCTGTGAGTTTATCAGCCAAATAGACCTTCGGCTCTGATACTAGTTGTTAGAAAATTAAATATTATAGAGAAATGAAACACATAAAATATGTGAAAAAACACAAGCAAACAAAACACATAAAACCATAGAGACACAGATATACATGGTTCACCCAGTTTGGGCCACATCCACCCCGAACAACCAGTCCTTCATTTCTATTATCCAGGAAAATGAAGAGACACAACCTACAGCATATCCTTTGTAATATCCTCTGTTCTCTCTCACAGTCTCCCTCTTTGTTTCTCACTCCAGTAATACACATAGCATACACAGCCACAATACAATACCCTCATACAAGTGAGGGGGTGGCTTCGAGGGAAAAAAAACCCTAAAATAAACATAACTTCTACTGTCATATCATCATCCTAATGAACGGTCCATATTGACTAGAAATTACTATACTTTTACAAGGCAATTTTACATTTGTTTTTAGCTTCGGGGGCGCTGCCCCCGAAACCCCCCGCCAAGGGGGGGCTCCATAAAGTTGTAGCCGCCCCCCCTGGACCCCCCAGGCAGTGTTTAATTACAAGTAGCGTTGCCACCCCCATTAAGGTACAAGGGTCCAATGTTGTGATACAAAATAAACAAGATAATCAGGCTCCACACCCAACAGTTCTTACAATGTCTTTATCCTATTGTCTTTAGCCAAACAAGACAATTTCTCAATCTTCAATTGGGATTGCATATTTGACAGTGCTACTTTCAATTTTGAAAGGGACATAGCTGTTGTAGTCATGGTTAAAAATAAAAATTCTCCTGATTACCTGTGCATATCCATCTGGTCAATTGGATGTATGTGTTTTTCATCAAATGAGAAAGCAATGTTCTTATAGTCAGCATGTGTCTTTGTAAGTGACACTATTGTTTGTAGAAAGGCCATATGCATCCCACCTTTCTCACTGTCAAAGGCAATGAGAAGTCTATGTTTTGATGTAGATGTTTGTTTCCAAAACTGGCTGTAAACATCTAATTTCAGTGCTTCATTATTTTGCTTGATTTCTAGAAATTTGGAGAAAATATTTTTCTCTTCTGAAGAGCTAGCATCTGAATGCTAGATGATATCTAGTGGCTCTCTTGTAGGTGATTCTGATGGAGGAGTCTGAGGAATATTTGTGGATGTGGAGACTTCAGTATCTCCCAAATCTACGATCTCTAGCTATTTATCTTCTGATAGCAAGGAATAAGCGAGTCTTGGTTTCTTATATTGTAACATGAATTCTTTCATAATTTCCTTGGAATGTGGTATCTCTTATCTGACCCTCTTTTGTTGTTTACTATCAGGGACTGGTGTTTGTACGTTTGAAGTAGAAATGACTTGTTCATCTGCTTCTTGTAAACTACCTTCTACCCATTCATCCTGGTTCATGTACTTCTCTATTTCTGCTCTAGAGGTATGAGTGTAAGAGGTTGTCTTGAGTTCAACCCTCAGAGAAGAAATAATTCCAGGGGGGTAATATGACCAAGTAAAAATTGAATGAAAAACAATATTCTTTAATAGTGCATCTGCATCAATACCAAATGCTTTGGTATTACAAATGAATGATCCAACATTGGCCTTGATTTTAAACTGGGCTTTCCTCTTTCCTGAAACAAAATGAAATTCATCCATATTTAACATTTTCATAATGTACTCTAAGGAGAAAATTCCCATAGGCGCATATTTTGGAAGTTTTTATGGTGGAAGGTTGCAACCATACACACTGATATCTCTGTAATTATTGTACAGATACCAATCACATGTCTTTTCTTGTTCACTGAGGTGCAAAATTATTTTAATGTCTTCTTCAATTCTAGGATCTGATGAACTAGTAAGAAGTTGCCTTATTGGATGAATGAATGAGTCTATGAATTCTGATAAAGAAGTATTTGTTGACGAAGCTTTGACCAATTCTATCCAATGAATGAGTGAATGATTCACTCCTTGCGTGTCCTTCTTGTTGAAGTGAATGGGAAACATATCTGCCTGCTGAAACAAAATCATATGAATAATCACATAAGAGTGATTAAATCCTCCTTGTGTAGTGAATTTCATGAATTTTTCATGTATAATATCAACCAATAAATGGTTTTAATTGTACATAAAAAATGGTGATTTATCAAGACTGAAGATAGATAATAAACCTAGGATGGGTTCATCAACAATTTCATCGTTGGGGTATCCGAACAGATAAGAAATAAGGGAGATCTAGTGTTTGTAATCAATAGGAAAGATGGAGGATGCATATGGGGGACTTCTCTTTGGTAAATATGCATCCTCGGGCAGGAAGATGCCAAATATCTGAGCTCTATGAGGGAAAGATAATTTGTGATAAAGATCCATGAGGGCAGTAGGAGAGAAATAGGATAAGGAGTCAGAAGGAGGGATGAGAAGCATCTATTTAATGGTTTTAGAGGATATGGTGATCAGAACATTTCCATTCTAGGCCACCAATAACCTAGTTATGGGGTCATACTACTTCTGACACCAGGAAATTAGATCTAGGAATGGGTGAGTTTGAGGGAATCCAAACAAAGGAAACATAGACTCCCAAAACCTGATAAGGTATTGGTTATCTAGGTGCTTATGTTTTAGCCATAGATGTAGCTCATAGAACTCAAATTCATAGTGACAGTAATTAATTTTAAAATAGGTATCGACTAGGGGTGTGAGATCGAGATTGATTTGCGGATTTGTAGGAATGTCTTATGCAATGGATTTGGAAACTTCAGGAATGACCTCGACAACTGGATGAGCGACCTTGGATACTACCTCTGCAACACTGTCGACATTCTGAATTTTGTCTGTCACTTGTTTCTTACCTTTACCTTTTGATGTCGTTTGCTTCTGGTTTTTAGCCTTAGGTGTCATGCTTGACTAGTATAGAGTGGCATAGGACTTCAAAGCTTCTGGTTATAGAAATGATGACAGGGTTTCAGGAATATGAAGGGAAATTACAGAAATGATAATTCGTTGTGGAATGAAAGGGAGGATGAAAGAAAATTTGAGCGAGGACGTAAAGTAATGAACGGGAGACTGTTGGAAATTTTATAGACTGTGGTTTGGGTTTAACGGTCATGGCTAATAGTCAAATGAGACTTAACTGCGCAACTATAAGATTAATGGGTAAAATGGAGCGAATTTATTGGCTAGCGTGAGGATCAACGGGTATAATGGATCGTTAGGGAGTAACGGACAAGTGACGCAGAGGGATATGAATGACTAGCGGATAAATGGTTGTGGCACCGGCAAACAGTCGTGAGAGTGGAAAATCAGAGGTGGATTTCAGGGGGTGGGTACCTCCCGGTTTCCGGTTTTAGGTGGAGGGGGTGTGAAGTCACCTAGTGTTGTGATGTTGCAGAAAAGAGAGGCCATTGAAACTAGATTTCGGGTGCCCCCCCCCCCCCCCCTCGCATTAAAAGGAAATAGGTGGAGGGGGTGCGAAGTCGATCTCTGTCGTAGATTTGAGGGAAGCTCAAGATCCACCGTGAGAATCTGTAAGTGCTTTATCCTTTTTTTGATTTGACCACTTCTAGTTTAGCGACTTTACAATAAAATCCATATGCGCGCATATATATTAATTTAATAAATGAATATATAAATCCTTGTTTCAAAGGTTTAAACATACATGAATTAAACTTTACATTTTGAAAATTTGGCGCATTTTAACAGGCGGCCATTGTCATTTTGATCACTAAAGCATTAACATTTTATTTCATGCTTCCATAACATTTTTTCTTTGTCCTCCTTTATTTAGAACAAACCATCCTATCATTTTTTCTAAAATGGATGTCATAAAATATATTTTTCCTAACATTTTTTTTAAATTTTCTTTTTCATCCATGTTCTAACTTAGCATTTTATTTTTTATTTTTTGAACTAACATGCTAACTTATAAAAAAAAAAAATATTACAACATAACCTTAATCCAAAAATAAATTAATATTTTAAAATGAAAGTGGTGATATTTATAAGCTGATAAATGAATTTTAAATTGAGAACATGAATGCCAATTAAAAATTAGTTTTTTAAAGAAAAATTTTGAATTGATTTTGATCTCTGTCACATTGTTCTGTAAATACGATGAAATTTATTGAACTACTGCGCCATACAGAGTAAGAAAATTAAAATTGTTTTGGGCATTAGTTTTCTTACCTTACCTAAATATTTATGCTTGACAATTAGATACGATAATTTGATAATACAAATTAATATTCCATGACAAACAGAGATAGGACTACAAAAAAACTATCCAATAATTCAATTCTATCGACATATTGTGAATTGCGATCTAACCTCTAATTTCCAATAGGCTATAAAAGAAAACATCAATCCCAGAAGAAAGGAGAGATGAGTTAAAATAATAATTGAAAAATAAGGATAAATATAACCAGAGAAAAGCGAAGACAGTACCAGTTCAGTCAGGGGAAGAATAAAATCCATAGTATTTCTGAGGGTAATTGTGAAGAAAATTTGAATGATGCGGGATGCTCATCAGGTTAGAGCTACATGATCCCATTTAGTGATTTGGTCACACACAATTCAATAACTCTTTGGGCTTAGATCATCGCACAAGATTCTGCTCTTGGGTTATCTTCTTTGGGGAATTTTGATTCGTGTGAAATTTTCCCAATAGCTTGCAAGTCGAATTCAAAATCATAATTACCCTGATTTGAAACCATTATTAGAAAGTTTTCAACAACACCCACTTCATGTACTTATCTATTAGGTGGGGCTTGGATCATACCATGGCTTGGATTTCCTAGAATACTTTCCACAATTTCTTGTGAATACCCTTCTCTCAAACAAGCCTGGTATCTAAGAATGTTAATTTTTTTATTTCTTATTAAAAAGTTTCAATCCTTTCCCATTTTTCCGCCTCTAAACCATGGCTTTATTTACTTAGAGGAAATCAAAATGAAAAATACTAAGGATAATAATTTTTCCTCTCAGGTAATCCTCAAATTTTGACTAACATAATTAGTGTGATCTATGCGGTTTCCAATCCTCCCTTAAAGAATATTCCATTGCATTTTCTTGACATTTCACTTATAATCATCATCCTGAGGTAGGGCACTCTCTGTATCGCCTTCTCCTAAACAAAAGGGATGGACCCAATACCTTCCCCTAAATAGGAAGGGCCCTAACAAAAAATGAGTGTGAATGTTGAAAACCCATTAATTTGTCTATGCATGTTTGCGTTCAAATGAACGAAGGCCCTCCTCCTAAATCATGGAAGGATGCTTTAGTTTCACAACTTAACTTAATCAATGTTACCTATCTACTTTACAAGTGTTGGAATGAAATAAAAGATACTAGAATGTTGTGATGGTACAACAATGCATTGTTGGATCCCTAAAAATCCCAACAAAAAACCTGACTTGATTTTTATTCATGGCCTAGGAGCTAATGCAATGTGGCAATGGAGCTTCCAAATTCAACCATTGCATTTCCACTTTAATCTGTATATACCAGATCTCATATTATTTGGAAAATCATTTACGACAAGGCTAGAGAGAAAAAATTTATTTCAAGCTCAATGTGTGATGAAACTGATGGAAAAGTTAGGATTCACCAAGTTCCATGTTGTGGGATTTAGTTAAGGTGGTTTTGTAGCTTACCAATTAGAACATTTGTACCGATATGCAGCTCAAAAGGTGGTTCTCGTTGCTGCTGGATTTTGTGTGAAAGAGAAAGATATAAGGGAAGGGATTTTCAAGGTATCTGACTTAGAAATGGCCATCAAAAATTTATTACAACCGTCTACTACTAATTTGAATAAATTGATGCAGTTCTCATTTTTTAGGGCTCCTAAAATGGTCCCTTCTTATGTATTTCAGGATTTCATAGTTGTAAGTTAAGATATTTATTTTCTCCTTCCTTGTTGAAAATGGAGATACCATTTGCATCTGATTTATTTTCAACCTATTTGTAACATTTGATATGTTTTTGCATAGTTATAATTATTTTAACATATTTAAGACTTTTGTTATGCAATGTCCATGTTTAAGGAATCTTCCAGAAATATTGCATCCATTTTTATTTTCGATATTCTGAACCAAACTAACATGGTCAATTAGGTTAAAATAAAAAATGGATGTGGCCTATCCCAAACATTCCTTAAACAATGTCTAATTATTTTTTAATGTTATAGAATATGGTTGAGGATAGGATATTAGAGAGAATAGAATTGATCAACTATTTAATTTTTGGAAAAAAATATTTTTCTCTTGCAGTTGTACACCAGGTAAAGGATAAGATAGAATAATAAGTTATTTCTGCTAAATTTCCTTTTTTGGCATCAGCTAGTGAATAAATTCTACATTCCTTCAATAAAATAAACTTGATACTCACAAATCTTATTTTCATATGGAAGATTATAGGTCTGAAAAGATGTGATTTTGTTGATACATCAACAATTATTGATAATTATTACTCATATGATCCCTTAGGCTCCCACAATTAGATATACAAGTTTTGTAACTTTCACACTTCAGATAGAAGAGCCCTCGTCGAAATTGAACCTTTCCCACTAGGTAAAATATCCTCCCTCTTCACCAATGGATCCAAAACCCCTTTGGGCAAAGAGGTAAATGCTTTATATCTAAATTTTTCTATCATAAACATAATGTATACTTTTTATTTCCATGCAGGAAACACTGATAATATGGGGTGAGCAAGATCAATTTTTTCCACTTGAGTTGGAAAATAGGTTGAAGAGGTTTGCAAACTTTGTGTGTTGCATGGCTTCATATTGTAAGTTATTTTTGTTTGTTGCATCTTATTGACCCTGTTTGAGTCTGGTAGGAATCTTGGTGATAGATTGGAGCTTGTGTTGTTTAAGGATGCAGGACATGTTGTGCACTTTGAAAAGTCAAGCGAGTTCAACAATTGGCTAAAAATGTTTCTTCTAGGCTCCTAAAAAACTTATCATTGATTTAAGGATTCCTAAATATTGTTCACGTTTCCAACACATATTACCTTGTCTTGATATTTTCTAACCAACAAAGAACATAGATGTTAAACTGAAATTTCTCACTGTCAAACATATTTTTTGGTAACTTCTAGAGCATCATGTAAGAATTCCATTGCCAACATTGATGCAAAGGATGTTTTTGTTTTAGATTGAGAAAATCGCTTGTGCTCCTATAGTTGATCAACACAATGATTAGTTGGTTTTGGAAATTCCATGAACATTAGGGTATCTTCATCAAGTCCTATGTGAAAAAATGATTTGAAATCTTAGGAGACCTCTATACCTTTATTTTGAGCTGCCAAAATATGCTACCAATAGTGTATTTATTATAATATTATCTTCACTAGTTGTCTTTACTTGTATTTTGGTTTGTTTTTGTTCATATTATTGTAACTTCATTTTCCGATAGACATTCCTTTTTAAACACTTACAATACAACTATAATGTTGTTTTTGTTGGAAATACTAAGAGGGGGGTGAATCAGTATTCCTTTCAATTAAAGCATTAGTTAATATTCAATTATTATCATTGTTGACGGCAGTAAACAAAAGGAACACAAATGCACACAATTTTTAAGGTGGAAACCCTCTCCAGGACAAAAGCCACCTGAATGATTTTCTAATAATTCTTTAATATTCAACTCCAATTGAAAATAAAGCTCCAACTTCCTAGAATCTAGAAAATCATTCTTCTCTAGCTTCCACTGGATGGACACTCCAACACCCAAGATTCTTCAGTAGTCAACTGAACGAATGCCCCAACACCCAATGAGCTACAACTCACACTAGTGCCACCCTACCACCCTAAATTTTTCACAGGCTTGAACCTCTTTGTGACTTCATGCACCAGCCTAGCACCACCCTGCTACCCTATAGAAGAATAAAACAATAATGGACTCCCGTACCAGGGAAAATGGTTCATTTTACAATGATATAGAATGATGTAAAAGAATAAGACACACTAGACCATAACCCCAACTATGACACAACCACCTAATGATGATCCCATAACTCTTGACACCGCCTCTTCAACTCTTGGCAGATTTACACTTGTACAATTTTTATAATGATGCATTTACAATGACTTAGTACAATGATACCTTTACAATGACTATATGTAGTGCTGCCCACTTGAAGACTTCATGTGCTGAACTTCTTGCTGCTATTGTACACCTTTATTGCTACTCTTTTCATGCTACCATCTGCTGCACCTTGCTTTGCTTTGCTGCCCTAGAAATTCTGGTCCTTTACAACCCTTAACAACACATGATCTAGATTTTTCTTGCCTTCTAGGATCTCGATATTGAATCTGATGTATATCTGTTATTTAAGCTCCCTAATACGTGATTTTTAGTTCTATAGTAGTACTCTAAGTCTTATTTCCAATTCCATAGGTCTGATCGAATTTGGATTCCTCAAGTGAGAGTTATGCCCAATCTCTCACAATGACCTAATTATGGATTGTTTCAGTAGAGAGAGCTTGTACGGAGTGACATGTGTTAATTTATATTAATTTGACTCTGAAATTGATATAGTGCAAACTAAATTCCATGCAATATCTGCCACTTTTTACATCATTCCAATCCGATACTCAGAGAGAGAGTTATGATGATTTTCCCAAGGTCACTTCTTTGAGATGAAATTAAGGAGCCTACAACAACACTTACTTCCACATATCATATCTCAGAAAATGTTGCACACTCTAATCTGAAATGTTTACAGGAGCTTCCTCATGATTTCAACTTTTCCTCATAAAAATTTCAGCTTTTGAACCTTTGGAGAAAAAAATTTAGAGCCCAAATTCCACGATGACTTGTTTCAGGTAGCGAAATCCCTACATAAGGAGGATATGAGGATCAAAATTTATATAAATGCTTAGGTTAAGAGGGGATTTAACAAGTGAATGTGGGAGGGATTTTAGGGGCTTAAAAATTATTAATTATTGAATTTTCAAAGACCCATGCCACAACCCCATGAGGTTTTAGCCCACTAACTGGGGTTACAAACTTCAAACATGAATATCTCTCAAACCGTGAATAATTACGTGGTGTGCCATATATCAATGGAAACATATCAAAAAGTATAAACCATAAAAACCATTATTGACTCAGAATATATTAATTTGGTAGGTAAAAATTCCCATGCAATATTGGGATAGCCCTTGGTGTTGCTTGGGTTGACATCAATGACAACCACTGATCAATAATCTCCTCGTTTGGAATTGATGGCAACACAAGTAATCCCCCGCGATCATGACACATCTTCCTACAAAATTCTCTCCCCCTTTGACATCAATGGAAAAGCGTAACTCCCCCTAACATACAACCATCCCGTGGACCTGTACACACTTCCACCCCCCTTTATATTATGAATAAGGAAAATCTAATGAGAACTTGGGAGAATCCCAAGCTTCTGGCGAAGATATTAAAATGATTCATGAGGTAAATTTTTAGTGAAGATATCAGTGATTTGTTATTTTTTACCAGCATATTCAAGTTTGATATTATTTTCAGCGATTTTTTCTCTAACAAAATGATATTTGATCAGAATTTGTTTTTCTTTTGAATTCATGCCAGGATTCCTGGAGATGCTGATGGCACTAGTGTTGCCAGAGAATTGTTGATCAGCGGTTGTCATTGATGTCAACCCAAGCAGCACCAGGGGCTAACCCAATATTTCATGGGAATTTTGACCTACCAAATTAATATATTATGGGTCAATAATGCTTTTTATGGTTTCTACTTATTGAGATGTTTCTGTTGATATATGGTATGCCATGTAATTCTTCACGGTTTGAGAGATATTCATGTTTGAAGTTTGTACCCCCAATTAGTGGGATAAAACCCCATGGGGTTGGGGCATGGGTCATTGAGAAGTCATAATTAATATTTTTTAAGCTCCTAAGATCCCTCCCACATTCACTTGTTGAAGCCCCTCTCAACTTAAGCATTCATATGAATTGTGATCTTCATTTCCTCCTTATCAATGGGATTTGGCCATCTGAAATAGGTCATCATGGAATTTTAACTCTAAACTTTTTTCTATGAAGGCCGAGAAGCTGAAATTTTTATGAGGGAAAGCCGAAATCCTGAGGAAGCTGCAGTAAACATTTCAGATCAAGTTGCGCAATATTTGTGGAGATATGATCTGTGGAATTAAGGGTTTTTGCAGGCTCCTGAAATTAATCTCAAAGAAGTGACCTTGGTAAAATCATCATAAATCTCTCTCTGAGTATCAGATTGGAATTCCATAAGAAGTGGAAGATAGTGCACAGTCTGTAGTTTGTACTATATCAATTTCATAGGAAAATGAAGAAACACTGACACGTGGCATGCCGTACAAGTGCGCTCTACTGAAACAACCCATAATTAGGGAAGTGTGATAAATTGGGTATAACTCTCTCTTGAAGAATACAAATTGGGTTAGAATTGTGGCATTGGAAATAAGACTCAGAGGACTAATAAAAGACCAAAAATTAGATATTGAGGATTGTTGTAGAGGTAAATCCCCTCTGCGGACAAAGGCGATCCCTACTAGCCCAAATCAGGTCTAGTAACAATCGTATCACGCTAAGGTGCAAGTTCCTAATTGCAATAAACCAAATGGTGAAGAAGGCTTACCTTGAATCCAACGCTGTTGTTCATAGGGAAGATAACGCTCCCGTTCCCTTGCTCCAACAGATCACAATCCTCCCGGTTGCCGCAATCGAACACCTGCACACACAAGAAACATGACAAACACAAGCGTAAAACCCAATATATGCAATTATGTATCAATCAGAGAAGACAAAAATCATGATCATAATGAAAAATACGAGTGGAACCATAACCAAAGTCGCTTATCATTAATTCATACAAAGGAAAATACAACCTGGCTCTGACGCTGAATCTTCCTTCGGCGGGTCGTCAGCAGAATACGTCTCGATAAAGCTCGTCGGGAATGGGGACAAGCCTCTCTCTTCGATTGTCAATCTCCTTGCTACTGATTTGGCTCTATAAGGACTATTGCAACATTATTTAGGCTATGAAGGCTCTTGGATACTAAACCATTCAGCCCCTTCAACCCTTCATCCCCTTCATCAATGGATGAAGGCTATATTTATAGAGGAGAGGAGGAGGTTGGGATCCCTACAATAGTGGAAGGGAGGCGTTATCCCTTGGGAGGTTCCCCATAAGGTGGAAACAAGAGGCCAAAGGAGGAAGGTCGTGGTTATTCAGTCGAAACCACTCCTCATGACTCATCCACGAAGTTGTTGTAATCGAAACTTCACCTCTTTTTTAAAAAAAAATTCCTTAAGAAGATTGGCACAGGTGCTTAACTGGGACAGAGCGCCAATTGGAGCTGGCTCAGTATTAATTTTCCCCATTGGCGCGAGGACATAACGGGCTACCAGCGCCAAGGCAAAAACATGTGTTTTTAGGGGTCTGCTCAGGAAATGATCAACAGAAGAAATGTTTTCCTCATGGAAAGGGATGCAATGATGGTATTTGCAAGGCATGAAACTACTTATTGGTCACATAAATGACCCTCCAATGGGCGATATGGGGATTGTAGGGACGGTGAAAAATTATTGTGTAACAGATGCCCCCTAAAGCATGAGGCCCGAGAGAGAGAGAAGGGCGAAATGCTTTACGAGAACGTGTCCAACTGAAAACACTGTCGTCGGAAAACCTGCGTAGAGAAGTACAAATGATATCTCAAATACATGATATATGTGGCATGGGCGCAGCCATCCATATTAGAGTATACAATAATCTAGATCCAAGGTATGGACGCAGCCATCCAGTGAGGATCGATAAATATACTGAGGTATGGTCGCAGCCATCCAATGAATGAGTCATGTAACTAATAATAATCCACAAAATCACAGCCTGGATTCCAACAGACAAAATCCATGGTTTTGTGCTCCATCTCGACCCGAACAAAGTACAAGTTCAAGCATGCGAATAAGTGAGCTGAAGTCGAACATGCAAGAACATCGTCTGATTACCAGCCAATGATGAAAGTTGTTAATAGACGCGAGAGGTACCACTAATAATGACAATGGCCCTCAAGGTACTATAGGTACAATCTAATGCATGTGAATCAGTGAGCTGGCGTCTAACACCCGTAGAATCACTCGATCGGAGGCCAATAATGAAAACCTCACGTCGAACGCAAAGAACCTGCCATTGAGGCATGCAGGCACCAAGGTACCAGAAGGGAGCCTCTAGATCATCTTCTTGGATAATGAGCTGAAGTCGACAGAAAGTGACCTTGATCGAAGGTGGGCCATAGTGTTTCCCACATCATCGACGTGAGATAGAGGAACATAATGTCTTTGTGAATCAGGATCAAATGAGAATCAGAGGAAGGTTGAGACTTTTGCAGAGGTCAAATTCTCTTGAACATATCAGCGGCACGACAGTGAATTTGGTAGTATTTGACATCAAAAGATCAAAGGTCATGATGACGAGGAAAAGAGTAGACGAGAGGTCAAAAGGGATCACCCAAACCCACGAAGGGAAGTGGAAAACTATATGAGATGTCCCCAACCTGACACGAATGCAAACAAGTGCCATGTTCAAGAGCGACATACTGCCGACACGACAATGATGCTGGTTCCATTTTTTCCCCACCATTTCTAGTGATTACCCCAATTATTTTTGAAAACAAGCTTGAAGGGGATAGCATATGCTTGTAATATAAGTCCGTCCTTTGGATGAATCCATCCTAGTACATTTAAGGAGCCCTAGGAAGGAGGAACTCGAATATCGTCATTACGACTGAATCCGATGTCATCAGGGTTTAACGAGTTTGACAAAGGGATAAATCGACATCTTTTCATATTTAAAGAGTTTGAAAAGACAGCGTAAAGGTAAAATCGAACAGTCCCTTTTCGTAAATAGTTCCTCAAATCCGAAAAGTTAGAAAACTATGTTTGAGAAAACCTCCTAGTCACGATAGGCTAGGGTATTCCTTTTTCGTAAGTAATCTATCCCAGCCCAAAAAAGGGGTAAACGTATACTGGGTAGATGTCGTTTCGTGGTCACTTCAACGAGATCGAAACGACAAGGGACTCGGAAATCTTTTCATGTTTAGAGAGTCAGAAAAGAGCTGAAATATGACTCCTCCTGGAGGAACGAGTGGTATAAGGGGTAGCAACTGGTTCCGGTAATGGTGGAACTGCTCAAAACAAGATAAAGGTCAAGAGGCTAGCTAACAAGACCACTCATCACAGCGGTTCCTCAGGAATGGGTAAAACAACCAAGTGAAGGCATATGATCGGCCAAGTAGATAGTGACGATGAAGTGAGAAAACCAAGGCTCATCTGGCAAAACCAGGCTGATAAAATGGCAATCACAAGAGGTAAAATGGTAATGGTTTCATTTTTACACAAGCTTGAAATCAGGAAACTCTTCTTGAAGTTGGTTTCATTTTTACACAAGCTTGAAACAAAGATAAAATATGCTTGAAACTGGTTTCATTTTTACAAAAGCTTGAAATGGAAACAAACTATGCTTGAAAAATTTAAGCATGCCCCCAGCATGGTGACTCAATTCGAGGTACATGCCCCCCAAGCTTCAGTCCATATGAAAGTCAGATGGAGTGAAGGTTCAAGTTACAAGATCAAGAGAAAGACTCGACTAGGATTTTACGAGATCTTATCAAAGACTCGAAATTAAAAGGAAAGTGTTTCATTATTTTAACGAGGTTGACACATTAAAAGAAATATCCTCAGGACACCTTGTTTCATGGTTTAAGGAGCTTGGCACAAGACAAGGAACTCTGCTCCAGGAATCTGCTTGTTTCATTTTTTAAGGAGCTTGACACAAGAAAACGAACTGTGCTCCGACAACCTAGTTTCATTTTTTAAAGAGCTTGACATAGGAAGGGAACCATGCTCTGACCGACCTCATCATAATGAACAAGAATTCATCACTTCCAAGAGTTCCACTCCCGATGGAAGGAAAAAATCCTGGAAGTCAGGACCCAATTCCCCCAGCACCTGATGCACAATGGCACTATCACTGGGTACAGGCATGGGGTAGGTATCCACATAGTTGACCTGCAGTGGGGCAGATACAACGGGTTGATAAAAACCAGGAAGGGATGATGGCGGGCCAGTTGCCACATCAAGACCAAAGAATGAAAGTTGATCAATTGTCACAATTCATCCTTCATGTGGAAAACAGACCACACGAAAAAGGGAGGAGACAAGCGCTCCCATGGAATAGGTGTAATCATGCCCCAAAAGCAGATTGAAATCTAAGGGGCCTGGAACAACCATCACGTCCATATGGACGGTTTTACCTCCCAAAGTAACAGGTAACCTTAGAAGGGTTCCTAACGGTTGACTAGTTCTTCTGTTAAATGCCAACAGATTCTGCGTAACAGGCACAAGCGGCGGAAAACCGAAATATTTCCAGGTAGTGGAGGATAGAACACTAACAGATGCACCTTCATCTATAATGGTGCTAGGTACGACCAGACTAGAGGTTTGTACCGTTATCTCAAAAGGCACATAAGACGGAAGGTGGTATCCTGAAAATTGACTCCAATCAAAGGAAGCGACCAAACTACTTGGAGGGGCTACCATCGAACCGAGATGGTCTTCCCCTGGTGTTATGGAAGAAGAAGGAGCATCCTCCACAACCTCCATCTCGAAGGTGGGAGGAGTGTCATCCGGGACCTCCATCAAAGGAGGTCGAGGAGCAACTTCTTGAGATATAGGGACAAGAGAATCTTTCTCCAAGTTCGAGGAATCTGAAGAAACAAGAAGAAGCTGAGGGATGCGAGGTCCACTCTCAACGGAAAATACCTGGTACACCGTAGATGGGACCAGTTCAACCGATCCCACGACCAATGGTTGGTTGGGAATGGATTCCTGAATTTAAATTTCCGAGGGAGCGGGATCGACCAAGGATGACTCTTGACCAATCATGGCATCAACTGGTGGAAGACTCAAAGAAATTTGTTTGTAACAAGCCGGAAGGCACGGCACAGAAACAACCAAGTTGTCCAAAACTCACTTGGCTTCATCCATATATGGACAAAGGTGAATGGCATGGTGCCCCCCACACAACTTATAGGGATTGGCAAGCTTACCCTGCTTCTTAGGAGCCTTACCAACAAAAGCTGAAGACGTGCCCCTAACATGACTCCCAGAAGCCAAAGGCAACAGCGGGCGATCGTTGGACCATGCTTTAAGCACCTTGGGAATGTTAGGGCAGTCTCGAAGAAGTTGGTCTCCCGTGCACAACATGCAAGGGAACTTGAATTTCCACAGAGGGTTGGGAGTTTTATTGACGGAAGGCTTCTTAGGCGCAATAGCCGCAGAGCTAGCCTCTCGTTTGTCGAACTTCTTCTTCTTTCTCTTCTTCTTCTTCTTCTTCTTAGCCACTCGGTTACTTGAATCTAGACTTTAACTAGGCGAAGTAGAAGAGGAGGATGCAGAAACAGGCGAAGAAGGGGAGAGGTCCACCTTAGAATCAACATGATGTTGTTCAGGCGGAGGAACTGATTGAACAGTAGCTGAGAAATTTGGGACCACAGAGGTTGAAAACAACCAAACAGGCAACCCAACAGTTAACCCAGGAAGGGACAACGTTGCCATATAAGGAGCACCAACATTTCCAAAAGGAGGAAAATGACCAAGATTCCCATTGGAGGGGATTCCTTGGTTGGTGAAATCTGGAAAAGTTTCCATCAGAAACGATCTTTAGAACAACACCCTAAGGAAACTAACTTTAACCAGGAATATTTCGTGGGCAGTTAATTTTTTTAAAACATTTAAACAAAACTCTACCGTTTCATCTTTTAAGAGTCGAGAAACAGGAAAAAGGTGACTTTATCTCTTTCAGTTTTGAAGAAAGCATGAAAGGACAAGTGCTTGGTGATCTTTTCAAATTTAAGGAGTCAGATAAGATCAAAATGACTACTCAGGAATTCTAGGCAAAGGGTGTACCAAATAACCGTGAACTGCAATATACACCTTGGTTTCAAAATGAAAGAGAAATCAACCAAGGACTTAACGTACGTGCAGGAAATCTCCCCGAATTCTGTGTCCGGTGTATCACGGGTATAAGGTGGTAGACTCAGCTTCCTATGGATAAAGGATAGCAACCTAGTGGGGTCTCCCTTTATATACATGATGGTGCGGGGAGCACAAGTCCGTACTAGTGCTGTCTAAAGCCAAGAGGCGAACGATAGCTACTAGGTTTAACGACGCCGGAACACGTCACTAACCTAGACCTCTAAATGTGTCGTTAATGTTTCAATGCTGGCTTAGTGTAAATTGAGTAAATTTTAATGTTAATCTTCAATTATGTCTCGGTTTTCAGGCCCTAGTGAGTGTCATCTGACAATCTCCTATATGCAGCTATATGAGAAAAGAAATATTTCAATTCGATGAATGCTATCTAGTTAAGGGAAGAGATTCAAACAATGATGCAACAAACAACAATACTGAAAACGAAACTTTTTCCAAACTAGAGGACTTTCACTATCCAAAATTAATTCCAAACATTCAATGATGTGAACAATGCAATGTAATCTATGCAAAATCCTCTTTTTCGAAAACTATGCAATTGTAATCTATGCACAATTTCCTTTTCCTTTTCAAATGATAAGAATGCACTTAATGCATTTTTCGATGAAATGAGAATATACTTAATGCATGCTTTTAATGAAAGAGAATGCACTCAATGCAATTTCTAGTTTTCAATCATTAAACAATGTAATCTAAGTTCAATGATGGATCTCAAAAAATACTTTTCAATGCAATGTGATCTAATGCATTTTAACGAAAAGCAAACTATGAGACGAAAACTAAAAGAACGCAAATCTTCTTAATGAAGGATGAAAGAAAAAGAGATGTAAACAAACACTAAGAATGTAATCGTTGTTTCAAACACTTTGTCACGAAATCCCTCAAAAGGCGACAAGACATATGAGGTCAAACACAAAGAGGACTTCCAAAGCAAGAGATCAAAACAAGGCATTCATTCCCTTTTACATCAAACAATCATGGAAATAAGACATTTCAAACAATGAGAAATATAATATATGCTCATACAGTGAAAATACCGGAAGGGAAAGACACACTGGTGAAGGATTTAGGGAAAAAATCTCAATTTTCACACACCCTGAAATTGGCACGACTTTGTTACTGACAACTAGCGCCAACTGGCGCGACTTTCTCACTGACAACTAGCGCCAATGGTCAATTGGCGCGGGTTGCTAACTGACAACAAGCGCCAATGCCTGAAAATGAAAAAACAAAGGATTTCTCCCAAGCAAGACCAGACTCACCACTTCAAGCAGAATCTAAAACAAACCCAGAAGCAAAGTACTGACCAAAAGAAACTTCCGAACAAGGGTAAACCCTAGCACCTACAGGAAATGGCGCGACTGTCTGGATGTAATCCGCACCAGACAGGGGATGGCGCGAGTGATGAACTGGCAACCCGCGCCAATTAGTGTGACTGTCAGACTGGAAATTGCGCCAATCAAGCCAACCATGAAAAGATGAAAATTCAGAAAAACAGAGGTCAGATTTGATCCTCTGGGGCTGAACAGAGGTTTACACTATAAAAAATCAAACCAAAAGAGATAATCAAGCAAGAAAAGTCAAGAATTGACCGAAAATATAAGACAATACTCCAAATCAACGATCCCCAGTGGAGTCGCCAATTTGTTGTAGAGGTAAATCCCCTCTGCAGATAGAGGCGATCACTACTAGCCCAGATCAGGTCTAGCAAAAATGTATCACGCTAAGGTGCAAGTTCCTAATTGCAATAAACCAAATGGCAAAGAAGGCTTACCTTGAATCCAACGTTGTTGTTCGTAGGGAAGATAACGCTCCTGTTCCCTTGCTCCAACAGATCAAAATCCTCCCGCTGCCACGATCGAACACCTACACACACAAGAAACACGACAAACACAAGCATAAAACCCAATATATGCAATTATGTATCAGTCAGAGAAGACATAACTCATGATCATAATGAAAAATACGAGTGGAACCTTAACCAAAGTCGCTTATCATTAATTCATACAAAGGAAAATACAACCTGGCTCTGACGCTGAATCTTCCTTTGGTGGGTCGTCAGCAGAATACGTCTCATTAAAGCTCGTCGGGAATGGGGACAAGCCTCTCTCTTCGATCGTCAATCTCCTTGCTACTTATTTGGCGCTATGAGGACTATTGCAGCATTCTTTAGGCTATGAAGGCTCTTGGAGACTAAACCATTCAGCCCCTTCAACCCTTCAGCCCCTTCATCAATGGATGAAGGCTATATTTATAGAGGAGAGGAGGAGGTTGGGATCCCTACAATAGTGGAAGGGAGGCCTTATCCCTTGGGAGTTTCCCCATAAGGTGGAAACAAGAGGCCAAAGGAGGAAGGCCATGGTTATTTAGTCGAAACCACTCCTCATGACTCATCCACGAAGTTGTTGGAATCAAAACTTCACCTCTTTTTTTTAAAAAATTTCCTTAAGAAGATTGGTGCAGGTGCTTAACTGGGACAAAGCTCCAATTTGCGCGGTCTTAGTGTTAATTTTCCCCATTGGCGTGAGGACATAACGGGCTACCAGCGCCAAGGCAAAAACAAGTGTTTTTAGGGGTCTGCTCAGGAAATGATCAACAGAAGAAATTTTGTCCTCATGGAAAGGGATGCAATGATGGTATTTGCAAGGAATGACACTGCTTATTGGTCATAGAAATGACCCTCCAATGGGCGATATGGGGATTGTAGGGACGGTGACAAATTACTGTGTAACAAGGATCTGAAATAACAAAGATACACCAGATTCAATATCGAGCTCCTAGAAGGCAAGAAAAAACTAGATCATGTGTTGTGAAGGATTGCAAAGGACCAAAATTTCTACGACAGAAAATAAAAAAAAGGTGCAATAGAGGGTAGCATGACAAGAGAAGCAACCAAGGTGCATAACAGCAACAAGAAGTTCATCATATGAAGTCTTCAAGTGGGCAGCACTGCATACAATCATTGTAAATGTATCATTTTACTTAGTCATTGTAAATACATTATTGTACAAATTGTACTAGTGTCTATCTGCCAAGGATTGAAGAGGCAGTGTTGGGAGGTCTAGGATCATCATTAGTTGGTTGTGTCAAAGTTGGGTTATCGTATAGTATATCTTCTTCTTCCACATCATTCTATATCATTGTAAAGTGGACCATTTTCCCTGGTACGGGAGTCCATTCTTATTTTATTCTTCTATAGGGTGGTAGGGTGGTGCTAGGGTGAGTTGTAGCTCATTGGGTGTTGGGGCACTGCTCTCGTGCTGACTACCGAATAACTTCTGGCGTTGGAGCGTCCATCTAGTGGGAGCTGGAGAAGAATTCTTTTCTAGATTCTAGGAAGTTGGAGCTTTATTTTCAATTGGAGTTGAAAAGAATTATTAGAAAAGCATTAGGTGGTTTTTGTCCCATAGTGGGTTTCCACCTTAAAAACTGTGTGCATTTGTGTTCCTCTTGTTTGCTGCTATCATTGTACAAACACTGATAATAATTGAAGATTAACTATTGCTCTAATTGAAAGAAATACTGATTCACCCCCCCTCTCAGTATTTCCAACAATTAGTATCAGAGCTTGGTTCCTTCAATAGCAGTTTAACAGCTGGAAGGAGGTCATGGAGTATACCAAGAATGGTGTACCTCTATTCAATAAAAATAATTATGCACTTTGGAAAGGAAGAATGGAGGTCTATCTCTTGGTGCAAGGTTACGAATTATGGGACACTGTTCAAAATGGATTTACATCAACTGTGGATGAACAAGGTAAGAAGAATTTGGTAAATGATGCAAAAGCAAAGAATATTATTATCAGTGGACTTATTGAATCTACTTATCATAAGGTGTTGGGTTGTAAAACCGCCAAAAATGTATGGGACAAGCTTGAGAATATATATGCAGGTGACTCAAATGTCAAAGAAGCAAAGCTTCAAATCTATCAAGTAAAATTTGAGTAACTGAGAATGAAAGAAGATTGCAACATTGCTGCATAGTTTCAATACGTTGATGAAATAACCAATACTCTGGAAGGATTGGGAGAGCCAATTGACGAGAAGACTATTATACGGAAGATTCTTAGAACGTTACGAGGGAGATTCAACCCAAAGGTATCGGTCTTAGAATACAGTGAAAATCTGGACAAACTCAGCAAAGAGGAATTACATGGAGTTCTCATAGCATATGAAATGAGACTTGATGAAGAAGAGGGTACTTCGCATATAGAAACTATGTTCGTTGCGTCTAAGAAAACCAATAAGGATAAACAACCTTCAATTGAAAAGACATGCACCTGCAAGTGTGAAGAAAAGGGAGATGATGAAGAAGGTCTTTCAGATGAAGAATATGCTTACTTCAAGAGAAAACTACAAATTGGTAAGGGACAATTCAAAGGTAAACTTCCATTGATATGTTTCAGTTGTAATGAGGTTGGGCATTGTGCAGCAAAATGTCCAAACAAAAGTAATGGAAACTCAAAAAGAAAGAAAGGCTTTAAGAAATTCAACAAGCAAGGATCCAAAAGGAAATTTCTCTCTAAAGAAGATAGCTCATCATCCGATGAAGAAATTGATAGTGAAGAAGAAGCCAATGAGAGAGTATTGTTTATGGCCAAGCACAATAAGCAAGAGTTATCAAAAAATGAAGAAGAAGGATGGACCATAGACAATTTTTTTGAGGAAGCAATCAAGCTTATAAAAGATCTCAAGGCAGATAAGATCCGTTCCAAGACTCTTGAAGAACAAGTTCAAGGTCTCAAAATTGAAGTTGAAGAACACAAATTCATTGAAGAGTCACTTCAAAATAAGTTGGAAGAAAGAAACCAAGAAAGGGAATAATTAGAAGCCGAAGTAGTCTCGCTGCATGAGGAAGTGAAGAAAGGAAAAACTATCCAAAACTATGCCAACAGCTCAAGAGCATTGGAAGAACTCATCAACAATCAATGATCTTACAATGAAAAAACTGGAATCGGTTACAAAGAAGAAGAAGAAGGACCTTTTACAACAAAATACAATGAACCTATGAGATCTGACATGCATGTAGACTTCATTGGACAAGATTCGCAAGAACAACCTTGGAAGACAATTCCTTGACGAAAATTTCCATACAGGTACCAACATATTTTTTATGGCTACTGTTATTCATGTGGAAAATTTGGTCATAAAGCTGTAGAATGTCGCACGTACCCTAGGAACGAATACAATTCCAAGAGATCTGTCAAATATGAACCTCCCAGGGCTCAGCAAAACATCAATAGATTTGAACATTTAAGAAATAATATTGAATGTTACAAATGTCGAAACTTTGGACACATAGCCAAAGACTGCAGACTTGAAAATCCTCCAGAAGAATCTTTGAAGCCACAAAATGAACGAACATGGAAGAAGAAGAAGAATGATAATTGTGCTCTCGCTCTCAAGGCTCAAAAGAACAAATATGTGTGGTATGTTGATAGCGGTTTCTCAACGCATATGACTAGAGATAGAAATAAATTTGTATCTCTGAAAGAGAAGAAGGATGGAACCGTGTCCTTTGGAAATGATGGATCTTCAAATGTTATAGGATCAGGTACTGTCACTCTCGAAAGCAAAGATGTTCTAGCCAAGAATTTTCTATTGGTTGAAAACATGAATCACAATCTGCTCAGTGTTTGACAAATGTGTGATCAAGGACACACAATACTATTCAACTCCACGAAATGTGAAATCAGGAAAGGCGTGTATGGTGAAATTGTGGCTACAACAAGTCGAGCTCCAAACGACATATATGTTCTGGATGAAGAAACTAAAGCATGTCTAATAGCTAAAGAGGATGATACAATAATTGGTAACAATGATGATTGACTAAGTAATAATTTTGCTACAAAGGTGCAAAGTGATTTAGAGATGTCTTTACTTGGTTGAAAATTGAGCATTGATGACTCATCTAAGGATGTGGATCAAAGGTTGTACAGATCTATGATTAGTAGTCTTCTATATGTAACAGCCTCCTGACCAAATGTTATGCAAGAAGTTGGACAAGTAGCAAGATTCCAAGCAGCACCAAAAGAATCACATATTAAATATTCGCCAGCATTGGAATATCTTTGCCAGAAGCTTGGGATTCTCCCAAGTTCTCATTATATTTTCCTTTTTCAGAATATAAATGGGGAGTGGAAGTGTGTACAGGTCCGCAGGACGGTTATGTGTCAGCGTGAGTGGAAGTGTGTACAGGTCCATGTGATGGTTGTGTTTCAGGGGGAGTTACCCTTTTCCATTGATGTCAAAGGGGGAGAGAATTTTGTAGGAAGAGGTGTCATGATCGCAGGGGGAGTACTTGTGTTGCCATCAATGCCAAATGGGGAGATTGTTGATCAGCGATTGTCATTGATGTCAACCCAAGCAGCACCAGGGGCTAACCCAATTGCATGGGAATTTTGACCTACCAAATTAATATATTCTGGGTCAACAATTCTTTTGATGGTTTCTACTTATCGATATGTTTCCGTTGATATATGGCATACCATGTAATTCTTCACGGTTTGAGAGATATTCATGTTTGAAGTTTGTACCCCCATTTAGTGGGCTAAAACCCCATGGGGTTGGGGCATGGGTCACTAAAAAGTCATAATTAATATTTTTTAAGCTCCTAATATCCCTCCCACGTTCACTTGTTGAAGTGTCTCTCAACTTAAGCATTCATATAAATTGTGATCTTCATTTCCTCCTTATGAATGGGATTTGGCCATCTGAAACAGGTCATCGTGGAATTTTCACTCTAAATTTTTTTCTACGAAGGCTCAGAAGCTAAACTTTTTATGAGGTAAAGCCAAAATCCTGTGGAAGATGTAATAAAAATTTTAGATCAATTTGCGCAATATGTTTGGAGATATGATCTGTGGAAGTAAGGGTTTTTGCAGGCTCCTAAAATTCATCTCAAAGTAGTGACCTTGGTAAAATCGTCCTAACTCTCTCTATGAGTATCGAATTGGAATTCCGTAAAAATTGGAAGATATTGCATAGTATTTAGTATTCTTTCTATCAATTTGGGAGGCAAATGAAGAAATAGTGACACGTGGGACGCTGTACAAGTGCGCTCTGCTAAAACAGTCCATAATTAGGGCAGTGTGATAAATTGGGTATAACTCTCTCTTGAAGAATCCAAATTGGGTCAGACTTGCAGAATTGGAAAGAAGACTCATAGGACTACTACATGACCAAAAATCATATATTGAAGATCTGAAATAACAGAGATACACCAGATTCAATATCGAGCTCCTAGAAGGAAAGAAAAATCTGGATCATGTGTTGTGAAGGATTGCAAAGGACCAAAATTTCTACGGTAGAAAAGCAAAACAAGTTGCAGAAGAGGGTAGCATGACAAGAGAAGCAACCAAGGTGCATAACAGCAGCAAGAAGTTCATCATATGAAGTCTTCAAGTGGGCAACACTGCATACAATCATTGTAAAGGTATCATTTTACTTAGTCATTGTAAATACATTATTGTACAAATTGTACTAGTGTCTATTTGCCAAGGGTTGAAGAGGCAGTGTTGGGAGGTCTAGGATCATCATTAGGTGGTTGTGTCAAAGTTGGGGTTATGTTCTAGTATATCTTCTTCTTCTACATCATTCTATATCATTTTAAAGTGGACCATTTTCCCTGGTACTGGAGTCCATTCTTTTTTTATTCTTCTATAGGGTGGTAGGGTGGTGCTAGGGTGAGTTGTAGCTCATTGGGTGTTGGGGCATCCGTTCAGTGACTACTGAATAATCTTGGGCGTTGGAGTTTCCATCCAGTGGGAGTTGGAGAAGAATGATTTTCTAGAATCTAGGAAGTTGGAGCTTTATTTTCAATTGGAGTTGAAAAGAATTATTAGAAAAGCATTAGGTGGTTTTTGTCCTGGAGTGGGTTTCCACCTTAAAAACTGTGTGCATTTGTGTTCCTCTTGTTTGCTGCTATCATTGTACAAACACTGATAATAATTCAAGATTAACTAATGCTCTAATTGAAAGAAATACTGATTCACCCCCCCTCTTAGTATTTCTAACAAGAATATGGGAATAGGCTCACTGAATTATACTTGAAGATCTTGCAAAGTTTGTTTCATCCAAATAACTTGAGTACAACATGCTTCCGTTGCATTTTTTTCTGCTTTCGTTGTAGATAACAATATTGAGGTTTTCTTTTTTCTCAACCGTGATACGAGACAACCACCTAGATAGAATGCTGCTCCACTAGTACTCTTATGATCATCAATGCTTCCTGCCCAATCTGCATATGTAAAGGCTTGAATAATGAGATTGTTACCCTTAGGATACGACAAGACATATTCTTTTGTGCCCTTTAGATGTCGAAGAATTATTTTGACATCAATAATATGTGATTCTTTTGGTGCTTCTTGAAATCTATCTACTTGTCCAACTGATTGCATAAAATCTAGTTGGGAGGCCATTACATATCGAAGACTACCAATCATAGATCTGTACAACCTCTAATCCACATCATTAGTGTTACACAGCAATTTGTCACCGTCCCTGCAATTTCCCGTCCCGCACATTGGAGGGCTTATTCCGTGACCTATAAGCAGTGATATGACCTGAAAACACTTTTATGGCATCCCCCTGGACATGGGCATTCATTCCCCTAAAGACAATTCCTTGTGAAAAACCCTAAAAATATCCTTTTTGGCCTTGGCGCGACTATTCAATGTTATACCCGCGCCAATGGGGGAAATCCTCCAAAGAGGGCGTGCCAACTAGCACACTATCTTAGTGTTGTACCCGTTCCAGGCTTATTAAGGAGTGTTTTAAAAAAATAAATTGTGGAAGATTGACTTCAACCAATTCCTGAAGTGATCTCTAAATTGAGTTTGGAGGTTTGGCTCTGGATCCCCATGTAGAGGAATTGGTTTTCCACCTCTCATGGAAACTTCCTTGAGGATAGGGCCAATCCCATGATTGTAGGGATCCCAACTCCCCTTCCACCATCTATATAAGCTTGCCATTTTCCTTTGAAAGCTAATCTCCAGGAGCCTTCATATCCTAAAGAATGCTGCAAGAGCCTTAATAGTCCTCATAGAGACAAATCAGTAGCAAGGAGATTGACGATCGAAGAGAGAGGCTTGTCCCATCCCCGACAAGCTTTACCGAGACATATTCCGCTGACAACCCGCTAAAGGAAGGTTCAGCGTCAGAGCCAGGTTGTATTTTCCTTTGTATGAATTAATGATAAGCGACTTTGGTTATGGTTCCACTCGTATTGTTCATTATGATCATGAGTTGTGTCTTCTCTGAATGATACATAATTTCATATATTGGGTTTTACGCTTGTGTTTGTCGTGTTTCTTACGTGTGCAGGTGTTCAATCGCGGAAATCGTGAGGATTGCGATCTGCCAGAGCAAAGGAACGAGAGCGCTATCTTCTTTACGAACAACAACGTTGGATTCAAGGTAAGCCTTCTTTGCCATTTGGTTTATTGCAATTAGGAACTTGCACCTTAGCGTGATACGATTGTTGCTAGACCCGATCTGGGCTAGTAGGGATCACCTTTGTCCGCAGAGGGGATTTACCTCTACAAAAAATTGGTGACTCCACTGGGGATCGTTGATTTGGAGTATTGTCTTGTCTTGTCGGATGATTCTTGACTTTGCTTGCTTGATCAACTCGTTTGGCTGGCTCTTTCTGTGTGTTTGGCTTTTGTTTAGCTTTACCATCACTAGTTTGTTATTTGGATTGCTCTTTTTCATTTTTCCTTAGTAAATTCGAATGGAACGCTTATTAGCCTGACAGTCACGCCCATTGGCACATGTTGCCAGTGTATTACCTGTGCCAATCCTGTTCTGGTGCTAGATTCCACCTGACAGTCGCGCCAATCCTGTAAGGTGCTAGGGTTTACTCTGTTTTGAGCTTTCTGAACTTGATCTGTGTGTTTGGTTTCATTTTTACGACTGCTTGAGTGTTCTGGAGCCTTGTTTGACTGACTGTGACCTTCATCCTTTGGTTTTTTCCCGTTTCTATCGATTTTACATTCCAGCCCCAGGGCATCTAGGTGCTATGGTGTGTCGAGCCTCCCATGGGAGTTTTTGGTTTCTATCTGTTCATTCAACCTTGTGATTGATTCTCTGCATTCGTTTGATGGTTGTCTATCATTTCGTTGCGCTATTTGAGTGAGTGGTTTCTTCTTCATTCGAATTCCGCTTTGTCTCTCTCTGAGCCTAGATTACATGGTTCATTTGAGTCTTTGGGATTCTCTTGATTTTGAGGGATTTTTTTGTCAATTTGAGCTCTGATTGTGTGCTTGCGTTGAGTGAAATTTTCTTGTTTTTACTCCTTTGCTATCGCTTCTCAAATTTCTCTTTTCATTAGTTTTCATTTTGTTTAGTGCACTTTGCTCTTAAACATTGAAAATACAAAAAAAATTCTCTTTTTCTTTTGATTAGTTAGTGTGAATTAAATCTTTTCTGTATTATTAGTGATTAGCAACTTTGAAAGAAAAGCTTTTAGTTTCCATTAGCTGCATTAGAGACATTACTGGTTGTTGTCTGATCATTTTTTTATTGTGTGAAAATCTCTTAACTCTCTCGTAATTAGCTTTCATCGAATGAAATGATATTCTATGGCATGTAGTGTGCATTTAGGAGATTTTGAGACATAACACTCACTAGGGCTTGAAAACTGAAACATAATTGAAGATAAACATTAAAATTTATTCAATTTACATTAAGGCAGCATTGGACCATTAACTAAATATTTAGAGGTCTAGGCTAGAGACGTGTTCCGGCGTCTTTAAACCTAGTAGATGTCGTTCACCTCTTGGCTCTAGACAGCACTAGTACGGACTTGTGCTCCTCGTACCGTCATGTATATAAAGGGAGACCCCACTAGGTTTCTATCCTTTATCCATAAGAAGCCGAGTCTGCTGCCCCATACCCATGATACACCAGACACAGCATTCGAGGAGATTTACTGCACGTACGTTAAGTCCTTGGTTGATTTCTCTTTCATTTTGAAACCAAGGTGTATATTGCAGTTCACGGTTATTTGGTACACCCTTTGCCTAGAGTCCCTGAGCAGTCATTTTGATCTTATCTGACTCCTTAAATTTGAAAAGATCACCAAGCGCTTGTCCTTTCACGCTTGCTTCAAAACTGAAAGAGATAGAGTCATCTTTCATCTGTTTCTCAACTCTTAAAACATGAAACGGTAAATTTTCTATGTTTCGATGTCGTAAAATAAATCGTCCACGATCACACGCCCTGTTAGATATTGCTTGTTGGATATTTGACAGTGTGACTTGATTCGTTTTAGCCCATGTGTTGTGTTTGATCTTTTCCTTTTGTCGTTATTGTCACAGTGGCGGAACCCTCAGTTTCATCTATTGGTAGTCCATATACGGATGATTCATCAGAGGTTCCTCAATCCTCTGTTGAACATCAGCAGCCCATCGTTTCTGAGTTTCCCGATGGGGGACCAGTTCTGTCTGAGCTTCCCTTTGGAGGACCAGTTGAGTTCAATTGGCCCTTATCCGACCCTTGGTCTGGATTTGGAGTAGGGGAAAATTTCCCTCCTCTTACATCGGGTTCACCTTTTATAGCTGTTGTTATTCCTCCCAGTCCTCGCCGTCTTCTAGAAGATCTAGCGGAAAGTTCAGATATGGGCTCATCCAGCCATTCTCTTGGTGAGGAAATCCCCACATCTAGTGAAGATTACCAGTTGTTCCTAGAAGACAACCTCGAATTATCTGTCATGTCTTCGCTCGGTCCTTCACTACCAGCAGGGTATAGATATTTAAGTCAGATTATGACCGTCGTTGCCTCTTTTGGGGTATCAACTCATTCTATGAGGCTGGTTTTTCCTTCATTGGGGATGTCTCCTAGGACACCCATCACGTCATCCCCTCAGGTCACTTCTGTACCTGTCAGGCCCACTGTTTGTGTGGTTGTATCTACACCTGCTGTCACCACTCAGTCCATAAGGGATGCGTCACTTCCCGAAGACATATATATAGCATCTGCTATGCCAGAGAACATCTCTCCTGAGGAGTATCGATTGTCCTTACAACAATCGAACCTCGAGGTCGGACAATCCTCTCAAGATCCCAACCGCTCGTATTTTTTGCATTATGCATAGGACGGTACACCCGTTTATATTTTTCCATATCAGTACGATGAGTACAGGAATCCTTTACGTTTACCTTCTCTAGAGGTTCACCTTCATGCTCAGGGTTTTCTGTCTAACCAGGCTGGGCAATCTTATAACCCGCAAGGACAACCTTTTCAAGGCCAACCTTCGGGCTAGCCTAGCTATCCTTATGACCCGCAAGGACAGCCCTTAGAGGGCTACCCTTCGAGCCAGCAGGGGCCATTATACGGTCCGCAAGGACAGTATTACAACCCTTTAGGTCAACCTATGCAGCCTTTCCCTGGAGTCCAACTTGGGAAACCTCAGGGACTCACAGGTCAACCGAGGTATCAACCAGGGCCGGTATATGGTCCTAGGGGGCAAGTCCAACCTTCCCAACCCATGCAACCTCAGTATCCTATTGGTCCGAATGTTGCACATCCGCCAGGATCATCTTATGGTCCTGCTATAGGTCAAACCGGTTACCAGCCACCACCTAGCTCCATTCCACCACCGGGCCAACCGACCCATCCGGCACAACCTATTGTTCCACAGCAACCAGGTCAACTTGCACAACCGGCACAACCTGTTCACCTGGGGCAACCTATTCAACTAGGGCAGCCCATTCAGCCAGGTCAGCCTGTCCAACTAGGCTATCCTGCACATCCTTTCAACCCTGCTCAACAACCGATTTACTCGATGCCACAATCGAATCAACCGATGTACCCTAATTATCAGGCTCAGTAGGGTCCCACCTACCAGCAGCCCGCTCAACCCCAAGGCAGTTACTATTCTCAAGATCCATCTCGACTGACTTATAACCCGCCCCAAGGTTCCCATTATTACACTCAATAGCCTGGCTACACCTATACTCAGTAGCCAAATCCACAGACTGCTCAAACGGGGCCGACATATAATCAAGGTCCATACTCTGGTTATCAACCCCTATACACTAGTTACCGGCAGCCATATCAGACTGGTTATATGCCCTATACCCCCTATGGTCAGAATCCTTTGGGACAGAACCCATGGGGGCAAGGATACACTCAACCAGCATGGAGTACAGGTACAGGTCCTTATCAGGGGCCTGGTATGCCTTTTAATCCGCAGTTGCCATTCTTCAATACCTTGGAGTTACTGGACGTTTTGAAATTAACCAATGATCCGATCCTACACAATCCTTATTGGCCCCCAGTTCTGACCAAGGTACCAGGAAACTACCCTAAGTTTGAAGGTAAAGCTAGAGAGGACCCCCAAGCTCATGTAATGACTTACCATTTGTGGTGTTCGTCTAATTCTTGGGTCGATGATTCAATTCGTCTACGTCTCTTCCAGTGCACTCTTACCGGTGCTGCCGCTAAGTGGTATATTGAATTAAACCGTGGCATATTTCAAGATTTCAACACGTTAGCAATGGATTTTCTAACTCACTTTCAGTTACCAGTTCGCTATGAAGTCGGGACGCACCTCCTGACTTCGTTGAAGCGGGATAAAGCCACCCACTTATCTGATCACATTCATGAGTGGCGATGTCGTCGTAGACTGGTCAAGTTTGATATACTTGATCAGCTACTAACTCATTGGTTCACCACCTCCTTCATTAGCAAAATCGCCCAATATATTGCTATGGGGGCATGTGTGACTGAAGAACAAGCCATAGCGCATGCCCAGTATCTTGATCTGGTGTACACTCAGTCTGGCACGCTTTATGATATTTTGACTGATGCTCCATGGCCGGGAACCTATAAGGCACCCCCTACCCCTGCGGTGGATGGTGTTATTGGTTATGTGTCTCAAAATTCTCGAAAGTCTTCAAACAGGAAGCAGAAGTCCAATTCTTCCAATAATTTTTCTCTTCCTGCTCCTCCAGATTCTGGAAAAACTGCGCAGGTCAACGCCGTTCAGGCTAATCCTATGGAAAAGGCCTCCAAAGGAAAGAAGAAGGGCAAAGGAAAATCCAAACCCGACACCCCTAAACCAGAGTCTTCTAAACCTCATACTGATGATGGTTCTCAACGTAAACCAAAGTACCCCTGCTTTATTTGTGAAGGAGATAATTATACTAAGGATTTTCCCCGACAATCTGAAATTAGTCAACTTCTCAAAGACTCCAAAGGGACTCCGGCAGTTCTCAAAGAATCGTTCCCATCTCAACAGACCCATATGGTTGAACAGCCTTCACCTTCTGCACCATTTGGGTCCCAAGTTTTTATGATGAATGTTTTTGCACCTGTCTCAATTGCTATGCACTCGAAGGATTATGCTGGATCGTGTTAGGAAGCTGGGAAGGAAGTTGTGGATGGCCCACCTCCTCCTCCTGTCTCCGGTCCTTTGTAAATTGAGAAGCCTACTGCTGAACCTGTTGTGAGGCCGCCCTATAAAGGTGTTCTGCGAAGATCTTCCTACAATCCAAATGCCCGTGCCGCTCAGCACTACAGTATTGTTGAGGATTTGGCACAGGCGCCTTCTGCTATGTCCACATTGGAAGTCCTTCAAAGTTTCCCTTTGCAATGGAAAGCTCTGTTGTATGTGATCGGTGGAATCGATCCCACTGATTCTAGTCTTCTCACCTTCGACCTAGAAAACTTTACCGCCCGACTTCTGCATCAAATTTCTCTTGTGATCCAAGTCGGGATCAATGAACTCAACATCCATAGGGCCGTTGTAGATGAAGGTGATTCTACCTGTGTCATGTCATCTTCCTGCTGGAAGGCCATTGGCTCTCCTGCTCTTTCATCATCTCCCAATGCCTTAGAAGCATTCGATGGTCGGGAATCAAAACCACTGGGTGTTCTCGAGAGTTTGTCGATTACGTTACAAGGGAAGACAGTCAATGTAGAAGTAGAAGTGGTTGACACCAAGCTTAACTACAACTTGCTTCTCAGCTGCAGTTGGACTCACACAATGCTATGTGTGCCATCCACCCTCTTCCGACTTCTTAAGTTCCCACATGAGGTAAAAATTGCTACTGTGGATCAGTTGTCTTTCTTCACCTCCACCTTTGAGAACAATGTTCCTTACATGGATCAGATCCCCAATCCACCTGACAGTGTAGGACCCGGTCTCTTTAAAGAACCTGTCCTCATGGGTATTTTTCCTGTGCCACCACCACACACCGATCAAGTTAATATGATCTCTAGGTTTGATGACCCATGGATCATCCCTTCGCCTGAATAGGTGACTGATTTTGGAGAATTGATGCCCTTAACTCCAGTAGAGATTAATTACTGTGAAATTGTCGCCACATCCGATCCTCCTCCTCCTCAACATGCTCCTTCAAGAATGGCTTTAGATATCTATTCCCAATCCCCCTTGCTCGGCGAGGCCGACTCGGCTGATCCTCTTAAAGATATTTTCCCCTCTGACGAAGCCATTGTTGAAACAATGTCTCTTGAGGACCTGCCTTAGAGCGATGGACATCATCGTTCCTCCTTCATGCCCAGCCTGGGGACAATGTCCAATTGTCTAGGGCGTTTTTCATCTCAGGTTCCCACTCCCCCTCTCCAGATGCCTATATTGACTCATGAGGTCATTTCGGAAGGAAACCTAAGAAACATTACCCAAACCACTCCAATCAACATCTTCGTCAAGCTGGGGATAGTTAATAACATACATGTGGGAATAACTTGTTTTCCTGATAAGATAAGAGTTTACACTGATCTTTTTCGTGAATTCAGAGATGTTTTCGCTTGGTCCTATGAGGAAATGCCTGGGATTGATCCCAGCATAGTAGGGCATGAGATTCCTACCTATCCCGATGTGAAACCTGTGCGCCAACGCCTACGCCTAGTGCATCCTCACAAAGCTGCTGCCATTAAAGAAGAAGTTGAAAAACTTCTGAATGCAGGCTTCATTTACCCAATTCCCCTCACAAAATGGGTCTAAAATATTGTCCCTGTAAACAAGAAACAGGGTACTATAAGAGTCTGTGTTGATTACCGTGATATCAATCGGGCCTATCCTAAGGACAACTACCCCACTCCCTTCATAGATCAAATCATTGATGAATGTGTTGGGAGTGAGATTTATTCCCTAATGGATGGCTTTTATGGGTACAATCAGATAAATATTTTACCTACTGATCAACACAAGACTGCATTCATCTATCCCTAGGGTACCTTTGCTTATAAAAAGCTCTCGTTCGGCTTGAAAAATGCTGGAGCTACTTTCCAGCGTACTATGTCTTACACATTCCACGACATACACCATATCGTTCAACCTTATCTGGACGATTTTCCAGCCCACTCAGATCGGCGAGAGGACCATCCCGAACACCTCCACCAGATCTTCCTTCTCTATAGACGCTATAATATCCGACTTAACCCTCATAAATGCATCTTTTGAGTGGATTATGGCCGTATTTTGGGGTTCATAGTCTCCAAGGATGGGATTCACCTCGACCCTCTCAATGTTAAGGCTATTGTTAATCTCCCATCACCCTCCTCGTTACATCAATTGCAGAGTCTGCAGGGAAAAGCTAATTTCCTTCGACGCTTCATCCCGAACTACGTGGAAGTGGCCAAAGGATTCACGCATCTTTTAAAACAAAACGTTCCCTTTCATTGGGACGATATTGATCAACGATCCTTTGAGAAGCTTAAGACGTTACTTGTTAATGCTCCATTGCTTCGTCCTCCAAACTATCACCGTGATTTCAATCTATACTTGGCTGTCGCGTTTAGCACCATAGCTATGGTTCTGGTGTAGGATGATGATGATGGAAATGAACACGTTGTTTATTATCTATCACGAATTCTTCTCGACACAGAAACTCGTTACGCTCACGTCGAGAAACTGGCATTAGCCACAGTGCAAGTTGTGCAGCGTTTTCGCCACTACATCCTGTTGCACACAGTAACCGTGGTTTCGGATTGCAACCCCATGACGTATATTCTATCTCGAAAATTATTAAGGGGAAAATACTCCAAATGGATCATTATCCTCCAGGAGTTCGACTTAGAGTTTACCACTGCTAAGTTGACCAAATCACTGGTTTTTTCGGATCTCATTTGCTCCCTCCTGACAGACTCCACCCCATCTCACTCTGAGGAACATATCCCGGACGAAACCCTCTTCCTTATCAATACTCGCGATCCATGGTACAGCGACATTATTCTGTATCTTCAAACTTCAACGTTTCGATCAGAGTTGACCAAAGATGCCCGACGTCGAATTTGGCATCAGTCTCAACCCTACCGCATTATAGGAGATACTTTATATCGGGTTGGAATAGATTCAGTACTCCGCCAATGCTTAACCCTGGAAGAGGCTGAAAGTGTCTTGAACGACTGTCACAGTGGTGCCTGTGGCGGTCACATGTCCGGATATGCCACCGCCCAAAAAAATTTACATGCGGGCTACTTCTGGTCGTCGATATTCAAAGACTGTATCGTTGCAGTCCGAAAATGTCATGCGTGCCAGGCTTTTCAGCGCAAGATGTGCGTGCCACCTCTCCCTCTGCACCCTGTCATTACTATCAGCCCTTTTGCAAAATGGGGTGTATATTTTATGTCGTGTAACCCTCATTCGACCGAGGGGCATGCATATATAATCGCCGCTATCGACTACTTTACTAAGTGGGCCAAAGCGATGCCTACACTAGCTGTCGATGGTAAGACAACTGCCAAGTTTATTTTCAACCATGTTATCGCACGTTTCGGGGTCCCTCAGGCCATTTTTACCGATCATGGCACTCATTTTTGAGATTACATGATGGTCGAGCTGAGATCAAGATTGGGCTTATGACATGATATCTCAACGCCGTATTACCCCCAGGACAATGGCCAGGTCGAGGTTGTGAACAAAGTTTTGGTCACAATGCTTCAACGAACAATTAGTATTCATAAGTCCAATTGGCATCTTCAATTGTTCTCAACTCTATGGGCCTACCGAACGTCAGCAAAGAGTGTGACCGGATTCACACCATTCCAATTGCTGTATGGTCTGGAAGCAACTCTTCCGGTTGAGTGTGAAATTCCTTCCTTAAAGTTCAATGTGGAACTTTTGCCCGAAAATTCTCCTAAAGAAGAGCGTCTCTTGTATGTGGAACGGCTAGATGAAACCCGCCGCTTGGCTGCCTTAGTCATTGAAGCACAGAAGAAGCGAGTCAAAGCTCATTTTGATCAATCAGTTTCTCCACGTTCCTTTGTCGAAGGGGACCTCGTCCTCCTATACGACCAAGCGCATGACAAACTTGGAGTAGGCAAGTTCCAACACATGTGGAATGGGCCCCACATAGTAAAATGAGTATTTAAAAACAGGGCTTATGAGCTTATTGATTACGAAGGAGTTACGTTGGCGCAGCCTAGGAACAGGTTGTACCTTAAAAAATAATACGCTTGAGTTATTTTTGGTGTGGTGTGTGTACATAGGTGTGTATATTCATTTGTGTGCATGTGTGGTGTGATGTGCGTTGTAGGCGTCCTTCTGCTGATGGAGTCTTCCTGATTATGCAGATGTCTTTTACTCCTTTTATCGGTTTCGCGGATGGTGCCTCCCGCAGTACCAGCAATCTGTCCTCGGTAGCTTGGGTAATCTATGATCCTGCTGGTGATTTGGTTAATTTGCAGGGTGTGTGTCTAGGGCCTACCACAAATAATGTTGCGAAGTATAGTGTTATTTTAGAATTATTAGTCGAGGCTATCAACCTCGGTATTCATGCATTACTTGTGTATCTGGACTCACAACTCGTAGTATTACAACTTAACAATCATTATTCAATAAGAAACCCATCCATTTTACGTCTGAATCTATGTATTCATTTACTGGAAAGAAATTTTGATTATATCACATATCAACACATACCCAGACATATGAATACATTAACAGATGTAGTAGCTAATTTGGTTTTAGATCGACATTTGCGCAACTTATAAAAACATCATCACATGTAAAAATATCCATCTAGAAATAGATATATAGATATATGTGTCGAATAGTTTGCAGTAATCACATAAGGTCAAAAAATATACATGTTTGTCTAATAATAGCCGAAGACAGCATGTCTCTCAAAAAATATGCATATGAAAGCCCTAAATAGCTAATTAGCATGGTTCTCGTGGTAACACGCCACCACGCGCACCAATCGCCTTAGCAGTCTGTGGAGGCGACTAGGCACCCCCACAGTGTGTCGCTAGTAAGCTAATGGGACGTCTGCCAGCCATACATAGTCCGGGATTCCCTTGGAAATGCCCTATAGGTTCTGGATTAGTTCGCTCCCTTCGCCACCCTCAGCCTAAGGTTCATGTGCGAGATGGGTCCTCCGCGCGATGGGCGACATGCCCACGGGCCTCTCTGGGCCAACGTCTGCATACACATAAAACTGTTATTAGAATGGACATGTATTACCAAAAAATCATAAATACATAAAAATCAAAAAGAGAATTATACCCAACTCCTCGTCCCAGTCCTCCCCCTCCGGGAGCGGAAGATCGGGATCTCCAGTGAAATCGGTCCCAGCATAAGGCCAATCCTCAACCACGATCAGTTGACACCGTAACCACTGAAAGAACTCGGGCCTCCAGGACATCTATTGGCCTCCTCTTGACCTAGGCATAAGTGCTGCCCAGCGAGCCATCCTTGGATCCCTCGGTATCGGCTCGGAAACTATTGCCCCTTGGCCCTGAAAAATGGGTAGTCGTTCCAGGATGAATGACACTAGAATGGAACCGTATCCAAACTACTTTAGTTTGGCTTTCTTGCACTTTTTTAGCTGCCTTTTGATGTTGGTTGTCACTGCAGTAGCCCAATCGAACAGTGTAGGATTCATGCACTTGGAGGCTAATAGGAGTTGTGCCTTTTTTGCCTCATGCGAGGCCTGCAATCCCGCAGCCCGCGTAATGGTATGAAGCACTACCCTGAGTGCTAGGTTGCGGACAGTGTGGATGTCCACCTTCCCACTTCCCGATCCTATTCGTGCCCCTGGGTACACTCTTGCCATTACCATGTCCATTTTCTCTCTGGAAGGTCTGCTTCCCGTTATGATTGGCACTGGACCTCTGCACGACAATCCAATTATAAAATAAACATCAGATACCTCAAGAGCTAATAATTGGTCCTGAATTTTGAACACTTCTTCATTTTCATCCCATAAGCTGACCAAGTACTGTAATAGCTCAGGTTGAGCTCGTAAACATGGCCTGAGGAATAATTTCTTGAGACCACAGTCTCGGAGTGCATTCATGCAAGCTTCATTTTCCATAGCCATTTCATCCTCTTCCCCATGATCCCTCTCTTTCCATTCAATCACCATTGTGCCTGGATACCTACACCAACATGGTCAAAATGCCTTATTAGATCTCTGTTACACTTAGAAATCCATATGAATGGCTCACATTTCAAAAATTTAAAGCGAAAAACCGCGTTGCGCCATTGGCGCGACCCCTTTGTGAGTAAAATTCCATTGGCATGGGTCCGTGCCCGATACCCGCGCCAATGGGCAGAGCCCTAAAATTTCAAACGGTCTCCTCCAGAGATCGAATGCACAATGGAAATTCATAAAAAATGGATCAAAACAAAGCTTAATGGAGCACCTCTTACCTGGAACAAACGAGGATCTGAATGGTGTCCTAGATTAGTCACAATCACCGTCGTAAGTTCGCACACAAAAGGACCACTGTTGCTCTCCAAATGAGGTAAAAGTAAAAGTAAACTAGTTTTTACCATTTGTGGCATATTTATAACTTTTGAAGTCAAAATCAGGTTTTAAAAGTCATTTTTCTCAATATTTTAACATATTTTGTCGAAAAATGGATTTTACACTTGCCTTTATGTGCAGCGACAGGTTTTTTCGCAGCTTCGATAGTGATACGAGTTGTATTTTATACTTTTTCGGACTTGGTAAAAACACGAAAAAGTCATTTTGGAGTCATCTTTCAGCTCTTTTTTGACTCTCTAAACATGAAAAGAATGTAGAGTCACTTGTCATTTTGATCTCGTTAAAATGGCTTCGAAACGACATCTACCCAGTATACGTTTACCCCTTTTTCAGGCTAGGATAGATTACTTACGAAAAAGGAATACCCTAGCCTATCGCGACTAGGAGGTTTTGTCAAACATAGTTTTCTACCTTTTCGGATCTGAGGAACTATTTGTGAAAAGGGATCGTTGGAGTTTACTTTTCTGTTGTCTTTTCAAACTCTCTAAACATGAAAAGATGCCGAGTTCTTCCTTTGTTAGACTTGTTAAACTCTGATGACATTGGATTCGGTCATAATGACAATCTTCGAGTTTCTCCTTCCTAGGGCTCATTAAATGTACTAGGATGGATTCGTCCGAAGGACGGATTTATATTACAAGCATATGCTATACCCTTCAAGCTTGTCTTCAAAAATAATTGGGGTACTCACCAGAAATGGTGGGGAAAATGGAACTAGTATCATCATCATGTCGGCAGTATGTTGCTCTTGAACATGGCACTTTTCTGCATTCGTGTCGGATTGTGGAAATCTCACCTCATTATCTATTTGCCTTCGTGGGTTTGGGTAATCCCTTTTGGCCTCTCATCTGCTCTTTGCCTTGTCATCATGACCCCTGATCTTTTGATGTCAAAATACTGCCAAACTCACTGTCGTGCCTCCATATGTTCGAGAGAAGTTGACCTATGCAAAATTCCAACCTTCCTCTGATTCTCATCTGATCCTGATTCACAAATACATTATGTTCCTCTGTCTCTCATCGATGATGTGGGAAACATTATGGCCCACCTTCAATCAAGATCACTTCCTGTCAACTTCAGCTCATTATCCAGGAAGCTGATCTAGAGACTCCCTTCTGGTACCTTGGAGCCTGCATGCCTCAATGGCAGGTTCTTTGCGTTCAACGTGAGGTTTTCATCATTGACCTCCAATCGAGTGATTCTATGGGTGTTCGACACCATCTCACCGATTCACATGTAGTAGATTGTACCTATAGTACCTTGAGGGACATTTTCATTATTGGTGGTACCTCTCGCATCTGTTAACAACTTTTGTCATTGGATGGTAATCAGGCGATGTTCTTGCATGTTCGACTTTAGCTCACTTATTCGCATGCTTTAACTTGTACTTTTTTTGGGTCAAGATGGAGCAAAAGACCCTAGATTCTGTCTGCTAGAATCTAGGTTGCGATTTTGTGGATTATTATGATTGGTTGCATGACTCATTTATTGGATGGCTGCGACCATACCTGAGTCTATTAGTCGATCCTCACTGGATGGCTGTGTCCATACCTTGGATCTGGATTATTGTATACTCTGTTATGGATGGCTGCACCCATACCACATATATCATGTATTTGAGATATCAGTTGTACTTCTCTATGTAGGTTTTCTGGCGGCGGTGTTTTCAGTTGGACACGTTCTCGTAAAGCATTTCACCCCTCTCTCTCTCTTGGACCTCATGCTTTAGGGGGCATCTGTTACACAACAATTTATCACTGCCCCTACAATTCCCCATCCCACACATTGGAGGGCTTATTCCATGACCTGTAAGTAGTGACATGACTTGAAAACACTTTTATGGCATCCCCCTGGACATGGGCATTCATTCCCCTGAAGACAATTCCTTGTGAAAAACCCTAAAAATAGCCTTTTTGGCCTTGGTGCGACTAGTCAGTGTTATGCCCGTGCCAATGGGGGAAATCCTCCAAAGAGGGCACGCCAACTGGCGCACTGTCTTAGTGTTGTACCTGTGCCACGCTTATTAAGGAGTGTTTTTTAAAAATAAATGGTGGAAGATTGACTCCAACCAATTCCTGAACTGGTCTCTAAATTGATTTGGGAGGTTTGGCTCTGGATCCCCATGTAGAGGAAGTTGTTTTCCACCTCTCATGGAAACTTCCTTGAGGATAGGGCCAATCCCATGATTGTAGGGATCCCAACTCCCCTTCCACCATCTATATAAGCTTGCCATTTTCCTTCGCAAGCTAATCTCCAAGAGCCTTCATAGCCTAAAGAATGCTGCAAGAGCCTTGATAGTCCTCATAGAGCCAAATCAGTAGCAAGGAGATTGACGATCGAAGAGAGAGGCTTGTCCCATCGCCGACAAGATTTACCGAGACATATTCTGCTGACGACCCACCAAAGGAAGGTTCAACGTCAGAGCTAGGTTGTATTTTCCTTTGTATTAATTAATGATAAGTGACTTTGGTTATGGTTCCACTCGTATTTTTCATTATGATCATGAGTTGTGCCTTCTTTGACTGATACATAATTGCATATATTGGGTTTTACGCTTGTGTTTGTCGTGTTTCTTGCGTGTGCAAGTGTTTGATCGCGGCGAGCGTGAGGATTGTGATCTGCCGGAGCAAGGGAACGGCAGCGCTATCTTCTCTACGAACAACAACGTTGGATTCAAGGTAAGCCTTCTTCGCCATTTGGTTTATTGCAATTAGGAACTTGCACCTTAGCATGATACGATTGTTGCTAGACCCAATCTGGGCTAGTAGGGATCGCCTCTATCCGCAGAGGGGATTTACCTCTACAAAACTTAGATTAGTTGTCTATTCTCAATTTTCAACCTGTTACCATCGGAGTAAGGATGGGTTTGCAATATTCCATTTTGAATTTCTTGATCATTTCCTTGATGTACTTGGCTTGAAATATAAATATTCCTTTCTCTTACTGAGATATTTGAAGCCCTAAGAAATATGTCAAATCACCAAGTAAAGACATCACGAACTCACTTTGCATATTTGTAGAAAATTTATTACTTATTTGATCATCATTGCTGCCAAATATTATATCATCCACATATACCTCAACGATTGTTAAATTATCTTTATCTATTTGTACATAAATATTGCTATCAACAGTACCTTTCTTGAACCATTGTTGATGTAGATATTCATCAAGACGAGCATACCATGCTATGGGAGCCTACTTGAGACCATATAGAGCCTTCTTTAACCTAACAACATAGCATTATTTTTCTGATAGTAGAAAACCTTCAGGTTGTTCGATGTAAAATTCTTCTTCTAATTCGCCATTCAGAAATGCTGACTTAACATCCATTTGGTAGACTTTCATTTTCCTTGAACAAACATAGGCGAGAAACATTTGTATGGCTTCCATTCTAGAAACTGGTGCAAATTTTTCATCGAAATCAATTCCTTCCACTTGTGCATAGCCTTTGCAAACCAATGTTGCTTTGTTCCTAGTAACCTGTCCATCTTCATTCAATTTGTTCCTGAACACCCATTTAGTCCCAATGAAATTTTTATCTTTTGGTCATGGAACTAAATCCCAGGTGTTATTCTTCTCAATTTGATCCAATTATTCATTCATAGCTACAACCCAATGTTCATTCTGGATGGCTTCCTCAAAACTACTAGGCTCAAAGGTTGCTAGAAAAGAAATGTGAGCTTGTTTTGATGATCGAAGTTGTCAACCTTCATTTATGTCACCAATGATTTGATTTGATGGATGGCTCTTTTGAATCCATTATTTTGTTCTCTTTTAAGGAGCTTCTTGCTGTTGTTATGGTACATCTTGATGATCATTATTTACTTCTTCCTCGTTGATAGTTGCTTCTTGTTCTAGAATTTTCTTTGTGTCTTTTTCAGCCTTTGTCTCAAGTTTCAAATATTTCAGATCCTCATCATTATTCGTTAGAATAGCATCTTCGTCAAATGTAACATTTATGCTCTCCACTATCTGTTTCCGTCTTATATTATATCATTTATAGGCCTTTCTTTTGCGTGAGTAACCAACAAATATACCTTCATCAACACGTGATTCAAACTTACCCAAATTTGGTCTTCTCTTTTGATATAACATTTGCTTCCGAAGATTCTGAAATATTTTACATTATATTTTTTTCCTTTCCATAATTCATATGGGGTCTTGTTGCAATTAATTCTGAGAATAATTTAGTTGATAATGAAGACTCCCGTATCAATTTCTTGAACCTGGAATTTTTCATCCAATTTTGAGTCCTTCAACATTGTTCTACCCATTTCCTATATGGTTTTGTTCTTTCTTTCAGCAACTCCATTTTGTTGAGGTGTTCATGCTATTGAAAATTGTCTTTCTATTCCATTTTCATCACAGTATTGCTGAAATAATTTGGAAGTGAATTCTCCACCATTATCTGATCTTAGACAATTTATTTTCAAATCAGTTTCATTTTCGACCAACTCCTTGTAGATTTTAAAGCAGTCAAATTCTTCAGATTTTTTCTTTAGGAAACTGACGGCTATCATCCTAGTATATTCATCTATCATTAACATGAAATATAATTCTCCATCTAAGCCTTTTTTTCTCACAGGACCACATAGATCAGTATGTGTCAATTTCAATGGATGTGATGAAAAGTGTTCTTTTGTTTTAAATTGAAATTTTTTCTGCTTGCCGTGTCGACATGCCTCACATAGTGTGTTGGAATATTTTGAGATTTTCAGCATTTCTCGTACTTCTTCCTTTTTTCTTATCCTGACAAGATTTTCAAAGTTTATGTGATGCATTCATTTGTGCCATAACCAGCTTTCATCTTCTTTAGCTAGTAGACATGCTTTAGCTGCTTCATCCAGAATATATATGCCATTTGGAGCTCGACTTGATGTAGCCACAATTTTACCATACCTGCCTTTCCTGATTTCACATTTTGTGGAGTTGAATAACATTGTGTGTCCTTGATCACACATTTGTCCAACACTGAGAAGATTGTGATTCATTTTTTCAACCAATAGAACATTTTTGGTGATAACTTCTTTGCTTCTAAGAGTGATGGTACCTGATCCTATAACATTTGAAGATCTGTCATTTCCAAAGGATATGGTTCCATCCTCCTTCTCTTTCAGAGATACAAATTTCCTTCTATCTCCATTCATATGCGTTGAGAAACCGCTATCAACTTACCACACATATTTTTTTTTTGAGCCTTGAGAGCGAGAGCACAATTATCAGTCTTCTTCTTCTTCCATGTTCGTTCATTTTGTGGCTTCGAAGATTCTTCTGGAGGATTTTCAAGTCTACAGTCTCTAGCTATGTGTCCAAAGTTCTGACATTTGTAACATTTCATATTATTTCTTAAATGTTCAAATTTATTCATGTTTCGTTGAGCCTTGGGAGGTTCATATTTGAAGGATATCTTAGAATTGTATTGGATCCTAGGATACATGCAACATTCTACAGCTTTATGACCAAATTTTCCACATGAATAACAATAGACATGAAAAATATGTTGGTACTTGGATGGAAATATTCGTTGAGGAACCATCTTCCAAGGGTGTTCTTGCGAATCTTGTCCAATAAAGTCTACATGCATGTCAGATCTCATAGGTTCATTGTATTTTTTTGTAGAAGTTCCTACTTGCTCTTCTTTGTAACCAAGGCCAGTTCTGTCATTGTAAGATCGTAGATTGTTGATGAGTTTTTCCAATACCCTTGAGTTGTTGGCATAGTTTTGGATAGTTTTTCCCTTCTTCACTTCCTTACGCAACGATACTACTTCGGCTTCTAATGCTTCCATTTCTTGGTTGCTTTCTTCCAACATCTTTTGAAGTGACTCTTCAATACATTTTTTTTCTTCAACTTCAATTTTGAGACCTTGAACTTTTTCTTAAAGAGTATTGGAATGGATCTTCTCAGCCTTGAACTCTTTTATAAGCCTGATTTCCTCCTTAGAAAATTATTTTATGGTCAACAGGTCAGACCAATTGTTGGAAATTGTGTTCAACGCTCCCCATGTGTTTCGTGACATGGACTAACCGCCTCTCATGGATCCTAACTCTAGAGATTGTAGTGAAGACTAAGCCTGCAGCTTTTGGTCTAACGACAATCGCGAGTTCCAACAATTGGAATTAGAGCTTGGTTCCTTCAATAGCAGTTTAACAATTGGAAGGAGGTCATGGAGCATACCAATAATGGTGTACCTCTGTTCAATGAAAATAATTATGCACTCTGGAAAGGAAGAATGGAGGTCTATCTCTTGGTGCAACGTTACAAAGTATGGGACACTGTTCAAAATGGATTTACATCAACTGCGGATGAACAAGGTAAGAAGAAATTGGTAAATGACGCAAAAGAAAATAATATTATTATCAATGGACTTATTGAATCTAATTATCATAAGGTGTTGGGTTGTAAAACCACCAAAAATGTATGGTACAAGCTTGAGAATATATAGGCAGGTGACTCAAATGTCAAAGAAGCAAAGCTTCAAATCTATAGAGAAAAATTTGATCAACTCAGAATGAAAGAAGATGGCAACATTGTTGCATACTTCCAATACATTAATGAAATAACCAATACTCTGGAAGGATTGGGAGAGCCAGTTGATGAGAAGACTATTACACGAAAGATTCTTAGAACATTACCAGGGAGATTCAACCCAAAGGTATCGATATTAGAATACAGTGCAAATCTAGACAAACTCAACAAAGAGGAATTACATGGAGTTCTCATAGCATATGAAATGAGACTTGATGAAGAAGAGGGTACTTCGCATATAGAAACTGTGTTTTTTGCATCTAAGAAAACTAATAAGGACAAACAACCTTCAATTGAAAAGACATGCACCTGCAAGTGTGAAGAAAAGGGAAATGATGAAGAAGGTATTTCAGATGAAGAATATGCTTACTTTACAAGAAAACTAAAAATTGGTAAGGGAAAATTCAAAGGTAAACTTTCATTGATATGTTTTGGCTATGGTGAGGTTGGGAATTTTGCAGCAAAATGTCTGAACAGAAGTGATGGCAACTCAAAAGGAAATAAATTCTTTAAGAAATTCAACAAGAAAGAAAAAAAGAAGGGATCCAAAAGGAACTTTCTCTCTAAAGAAGATAGCTCATCATCTGATGAAGACAGTGACAGGAAAGAAGAAACCAGTGAGAGAGTATTGTTTATGGCCAAGCATAAGAAACAAGTGGTATCAGAGCGACAGTTCTCGAGTTCAAAACTCACTCGGCTCACGTTGAGGGGGAAATTGTTTGACATTGTGTTCAATGCTCCTCATGTGTTTCGTGACATGGACTAACTACCTTTCGTGGATCCTAACTCTGGTGATTGTAGTAGAGACTAAGCCTGTGGGTTTTGGTCTAACGACAATCGTGAGTTCCAACAGTTTTGTAGGCTTAGATAACTATTTGGAAGAGTTTATTCTTTGGATTGAGAGAAAATATTTTCTAACTAGAAAATAAAAAAATTCTTAGCCCCAAACTTTGAATCTAACCATTCTCGTTAACCCTAAACTTTAAATTTAACAATCTCATGTTTGAAAATATTCTTCAATATTCAAAGTTATTAACAATTGTAACTCATTACTTACACTTGGTTTTAGCTCAAATATATTTGATTTATGTAACTTCTTGATTGGGATGTATGATTCAATTTCATAATGAATAAAAAGGAATAAAAAACCTATATACACATAATATACACCAATTATACATCGTTCAAAATAACTTCCAAGAATATTATTATGACTAGTGAAAACTCATACATTTCAAATTCAAGGGGTTAGCATTTGCACCAACTCTATTTTCTACAGTAGCTTCCCTCAACATTGCTAATGGAAATGGCTCTTGGAGAGAGCTCCAAACACAGTCACCAACAAGAGATATGTTAGTTGCAATAGATTCCCTTTAGAGAGAGTTGGATGAAGGTGAATCATGAAGAGAGGCAGATCTATTCAACACAATCCTAGACCTAGACGACAGAAAAGGAGGACGGTGCAACTGCTGCTGACAACAATAATTGTGAATAGAACTGAAGCTAGAACAACCTTCTGTAGGAAAAATTAGAAGAAACCCATTGTGATTCTCCTCCAACCAAGGTTTCATAATGTTGGTGTTCAAAATAATGGTTGCTACTCTCTCTCTCTGGGTGATCATATTTATCCTGGATGCTGAGTTTTGTTGTTTCAACTATTGGTCCAATGCTATCTCGTTGGACCTATGTTATGTAAATGCTCTGGAAATAGTGATTTTCTCATGCTCATCATTACATTCTCCCTATTTTTGTGTTTGTGAGAAAAACCCAAGTTGGTGTGCCACTACTATCCCACAAAAACCAATAAAAATAGCATATATAAATCAGACATACTAATCTATTTAGTAGCAAGGCAGAAAAATACATTTTAAACTATATATAAAGCAATAAAATTCTAAGAAACACTTACATTGTTTTAAACTTGACCAAACATTCATGGCATCATTCTCAGCCTATTTTATATTACATGGAAAAAACACAGTTACTTCATCTTCTTCTTTTCCTTTCACAGTGGCAACTCCCGTGGCATGGGACACTGGCTTTTCTAATGAAGGAGCTTCGTACTTTGCACATTTTGGTCTAATCTATTGTAAAACATTATCATGTTTATTTAACGGAATTAGAGACTTTGGACATGATAGATTTATACTTTACCTCCATTATCAAAGAACCTCTCCTGCAATACCAAACTCAAACAAGTCTTCATACCTTCCATCTTCTATAAAATCTGCAACATCCTTCCCAACAGACAGAATCCTATGGACCTGTGTTCTTTTTTTACTTTATACCAAGAACATTTTCAGAATGAAACTTAGATGAATATGAAGCAATTTGTACTGGGGCAGATCACATAAATCCCTAGTTCAAAATCCTTCACCAATGCACTACCCCTAGTTCCACCTAATGACATTTATCATTTTCCTTAAAATATACATATGCAATCTCATCTCTCAAACTATCTATGTGGGAATCTTCTCCATGAACATTTCTAGAGTCCAAAAGTTCATTAAAAAAAACACCAGTCCCTCTAGAAAAAATGATCTTGTGCCATCTTTCTTCTCTTCGATATAATTACTGGTTTCAATATTTGGTCATCATGCCAAACTTCCATAAGGACTGGAATTGATGACAAAAATGAACTAAAGAAGACATCCTTGATCTCTCAAATTTGCTAATAATACACCCTACAAATTCAAAATCGACAGTAAAAACATTCTAAAGTAGGAAATATCAATGTACATTGTAAAGTTTCTGCATACAACTAACTTCAACTTTCAGTTTTTCTAACCGTATGAGTTGTGATGATTATATTTGTCACAAGTCTGGAGAACTACAAGGCTAACATAGAAAATTCAAAAATGTATTGTTAATCTCTATAATTTTGACTTGTTTTCTCTTCAGTATTTCTCCTCCTTGTTTCTGTTCCTTAACATCAAACTTCACATCCCTTCATTCTCTCCCTCTCCCAACACCGTTTGTAAGTGTCTTCTTAGACATGGATGTTTCAACCACAGGAAAAAAATAAGAATAATGCTGACCATCTTGGAAGCATGCTTGTCAAAATAATGCATCAATACATGCAAATAAATAAGGCATAGAAGAAAGCAGTAAGCATGCATACACTAATTCATTAATAAATGGAATGTGAGCAACAGAAAGATAGATAAGGTAAAGAAAATATAATTTTATTAATTTACAGTAAATGACCAAATTAAAGTTCAATGGGACTAGAAGGAACAATCAATGATACCATTTGGAAGGATACAATCAGTTCCAAATGAGCTATTATTCTTCCATAATTGAAAATCATTTTATATTTTCTCCTCATACAGTCATACTAATTCTACATTGCTCCAAAATTTCTGCTAGTGCAATTTGAAATATGATGCCAACAAATCTATTATACATGGAATATAAATCAAATCCATAAATACAATATTTAATGTGACCGAAAATAAATTTTAACCTACATATTACTTACCCATAAGTTTCAAATTTAAATGGCTAACCAAAATTAATAGAAAATTATGCTAACCCATATGGAATCCAAAATAGGTTTTAGACTTGACTAAACACCGTTACATGGTATATGATAATAATGTCACAAAATGAACAATGCATAGTACAATGTTATTTTCTCATATGTTATATGGAATTTTAGAATAAATGATAAAACTAGATAAGCAATGTATAGAACAAATATTGGAAACAAATTGCCTCATGCTGTACCGGAGATCGTTTAGACATTGAAGTGGAAAATAGGGTTCTGGCCCTGGCTGCACCTACACGACATGGTCTTCATCATGTGAAATATTCAATTATATAAATGTTTCCAAGTTGTAAATCACCATTGTTTATAATAAAAAAAAAATTAAAACAAAAAATTTGTAAGCATTAAAAAATCTCATTGTTGGTCTTATCAAAATTTCTGCTGCCAAAAACATTGCTCATAATCCTACTACAAAATTACTTGCTTTTGAAGTACATATGCAAACAAAATTACCTTCTCTAAAGTTTCTACTCTAAGAAATTCAACGTTGATAAGAGACTGGAAATATGGCAGTGTATCCATTGAGTCTTCATGTCCCTTTGTGGGCTTTCAAGGTTCCAACTCCTCTTTTGCAGCATGAAGTTAATTATAACCTTTAATCTATAAACAATGCCAATCAAAAGCATTAAAATGATATTTATATGTGGGAGAGAGAGAGAGAGAGAGAGAGAGAGAGAGAGAGAGAGAGATTTAAATACTACTTTTAAGGTGACTTGCGAACACAAAGTAGTTGCAATCGTAAAATGAGATTCAGAAGAAAAAAATATATTCCATACCAAAGCAACCTCAACTTTCAAATCCTCCATGTCAAAGTTCCAAGCAATGAACATGTTATCACTCCGCCAGATTTCTAAGGCTGAAGAAGGAACCCCAATAGAGGTAATGGCACAGACCAACCTTTTAACTTGGTATCTAGCCCTACCAAGTTGAAGAGGGATCTCTCCACAAAATCCACAACCAAGAGGGCTAGATGAAAAGGTTTTAGGCTAGCTATGAAATGCAGAAGGGTTTGTTTTGTTTTGATTGGGTTTGTTGGATGAGGATTAGGTCAAGGGGACTAGGTCAAGGCAAATGATATGGGATCACAGTCCATTCGATGGGGCAAGGTAGGTAGAAGGCTTAGAACTTAAAGGTGATTTGGTGAGATGGTTTTAGACTGACAAGGAGCTAGGAAGCACATAAGAGATGTATTCTTCATAAACTGGAGAAAATGGACAAATTATGAAGACTTTCCCAAAAAAAAGCATGAAAGAACATGTATTCTGCCTATCAACTTGAAAATCATCATATAATATACATGAAATGGTTTATGAGCTACAAAAAATACATACAAATGATACATGAGAAAAAAAAATTCCAAACATTCCTATACCACAAGCATCCCAAATAAATAGCTGCAAATCTTCATTAATTCTGGCCAAACTGATTACATAGTCCTTGATCAATAAAATAGCATCCAATTGATTCAAACTTGTAAAATGACTGAAAAATTAAATGATATAGGCCTCAAATAAACTCTCCCAACCTCAGGGGTCGAATCCATAAGTTGAGGAGCTATTCCACCAAAATCTGAACTGATAGCTAGAGTATAGGGAGCTATAAATGACTCCTCCCTAATTACATTGACACTGATTCATTTGACTTGATGATAACTTTTACATCATAAATATACCCCTATATAAATTATCCACGTCATAATTACATTTAACATCATCAATTACATAGGTAAAATCATCATTTCCAAATATGAAAGTAAAATATGCAGTGAAAATTGCAAAATATCAGACATTTGTCAAGTGCGCCATTTTTGTGCCAGGCACGCCCTCTCTTTTCCAGGAGCGCCCTCCATGTTGTAGGCTACTTTTGACTAAGTTCTAGGTGTCCAAGCTAGGTTGAACATGGCTTGTTGGAAAGCCCTTCAAGTCTTATTTCTAGATATCCCTTCAGTTTGCAAAATGAAGTTGATTTTCCCTGTCAAAACTTCATCCCCCCCAAGATTTCTTAGCGCGCAGCGCTAGGGCCAAAAATGAGGCGGATCCATGATTTTTTGCTTATTTTTTGACATTTTGACTTGCTATTTTTGAAAAAATATGTTGGAAAAGTGTTTTTATTAGATGTATTTACCATTTTTCATCCAATGGTGGTGGCCTTTTGGTCAAAAAGTGGCTCAAAAAACAGCGCAAATGCGCCCTCCCAGTGTCAGGTGTGAAACATCGACTTCAAATCAAATTTTTATTGCCTTCCCGAAGGAAAAATTGGGCTCATGATAGCTCGTTGGAAATATATCTCTCTTGGATACACAATGGACCTATCAAGAACTAAAAATGATCATGTATAGCCCCTCAAAAATCAATTCTCCCAAGATTGGTCAATAAGTATAGAATGAGGGTGAAAAAATGAAGTTTGATTTTGCAGGAAACCTTTGGAGACCTTCCTCAACTCTAAATTGAGCTCAGGATATATCATTGTAAATTTCTCCTTGTCTATTTTTCATTTGAGTTATCAATAAAGTCATTTGGACACTCCATCTAGGAGAAACATTGATTTTCCCAAGCTCACTCCATAAGTGTAGAAAAATTCTTGTAGCAACTGTATTTTTGACATTTCTCCAAAACCATGACACTGCTGTAAAACTGGAAGGAGGCTTCCTGTACAAAAACCTCCGTCAATTTTTTCAAAGTCATCTTTGTTTGGTTAGAAACATAGTTTGAAGAAAAATTGGCCCTATGTGTGGAAAATGATTTGTCCCTTGGAATGACTTCTTGAAGAATGATGGAGACATGATGTTTATGAGTCAGAATGGCCTCATACTCCCTGAAATTACCTCTCTTATGCCTCCTCTACTCATATTTTTCTGATTCCATAGAAAAACCTAGCTTAGTGGGAGAGGAAATTAGGGTTTGGTGTAGGCAAAACAACAGATTTGGGAAATTTATAGGAATGAAGGGAAATAAAGGGGATAGGGGGCTTCTAAATTCTTAGGGAAATTTTTGGAGGTAGGTAGGGATGTTAGGAAGTAGGGAAAGTGGAATTTCAAATATTGAAAGGGTCTAAAAGGGAAAAACACAACCCTAACATAGGAAGATGTCAAAAGTGTAGCAATAGGCTAGGGTTTGAAGGAAAGTGAGGGACATGAGAGGAATGGGCTTGAGAAAAGGTTAGGGGAAGTAGATGGAGTGTAAGTGAGGGTGATATTGATGTCTTAGAGAGAAAATGAGTGCCTCTTTTATGTTTTAATGGCCTTTATACTTGATGGATTGAATGAATTAGTTCTTGGGACCCACTTTTCTATGTTCAAATTCACCTTTAAAACCTTGCAAAATACCCTTTAACTTTGTCTTGTTTGCTTTGCAGATTGATCATGATGGAGTAGGAACTCTTCATATTGTGAAGTTTGATGTGTTTGGCATATGGAACTATGTTAGAAGCTTGGGAACCTTGTACTTATTACATATAAATGACATAAAATTACAACTTTGAAAGGATAATTACGTTTTTGCAAATCATCTCTTTACATGGTAAAGAGATGTTTATTTTGTTTACTCTTTCACTTTCTGACCTTATGAAATGGAATGGAGTTTTTATTGAGACCTTGGAAACCCTGATGGACCTAATGGGACCTTGAAAAACCCTAAAATACCTAATTAGGACCTTAAGTGACCAGACTTCATGGTGACTCGACTGACATAATGACATGATGAAATGGAATTTCATGACTAAAGTATGCTAAGCAATACATGAAGGTAAGCCAGCAAGTATGAATTTTTTAGGAAGAGTGAAAATTTTTTGACTAGGGCTGCCATCAGTGAGTGAATTTTTTGCATGAACTAATGCAATGATAAAAAATTTCTGAGTGGGACTCCTCAAATGATATGAAAAGAGGATTTTTGATCACTCATGGCAGGATGAAAATACTAACACTAACATAACCCTCACTTGTACTCATTCTAAATAGTAAATTCATATCAAAATTGATAAAATTGAGCAAGTTGCATTGCAATAAATATATGTAAACTATATATTTCTTTCTCTACAACCTCGTATTCTCATTTCCAATGCCTGCATACTACTAGTGTCTCAATAAGGAAAAAATTTATCCTACCATGAAAAAATCACATAGGCAATAGTTAGAGAAGGCAACAAAAAATAGGAAATACAGATAATATTTGAAATCTTATCAGTGATTAATTACAACACTGTGGCACAATGGCAAGTCAAGATAAAAATAGTTGGATATCTTTCAAATGATGTTGAATATTACTCACGAATACTTATCATATCTTAAATTGATCTTGCTTGGATCTATGGATCAAACCCACTAGAAAGTAGTGTGTAAGGCTTATTGTCCACAAGAATGTGACTAAATTTTTATGCAGTTCAGGGTTTGATTACAAACTTACAACATACAAGAAATGTTGCAAAAATCACGTTAGTGAATGTATTGCCAAGGGTCTGGAGAGAAGCTTATTGGGAATTCAATGCTTTAAAAGCCCCTTTATTTCATTAATTCAATATATGTAAGGAAGCCTACTTTGTGTGAACCAAGATATCTAGATCTCCTAAATGGTGTTTAGGAAATTTTATTTCAATTGTGGAATAAGGATTTTTATTCAGAAAATACTTTTTTAAAAGAGCGCAAAAGTGTGAAAATAATGTGTGGTTCTCTTAAATCATTTTTAAGGAATTTTGGATTGAATTATGAAATAAAATTTATAGGTATGTGATATTAACATTCCATCATAGAATTATTTAAGCTAGACTTATTTGACATGGAAGATAACATTGCATCACACAGAGTCAACTAAATTCAATTTATTATTAATATTGGGTTTTAAATCCTCTCAACATAATTGCCTATCATAAGAAGTATCATGTTCTCATGAAATTGAAAAGGAAGGGAAGAAGTCCGAGTTTAGAGGAAGATCCACACCTTCCCATCTAGGGAAGATAATTTTCATAGTGTTTTTTCAACGCTCATCGAAACACTGTTGATTTAGTTATCAAATGCATGTTTTTTAGACTATAATTTCCTCGATTGATAGGTTAAAAACAATAATTTATTTCTTGGACTCCAATTTTTTCAGAAATGATTACCATATTTCTTGAAATTCTCCAATTCAGGGAATTTCTTACCCTAGATGTCAGGATATGATAGATATTGAAGCCATCTACTAGAAAAATACCATCCTCTATCTTAGTGATTAGTGTTGAGATTGCAACAATATGATGAGCTTAGTGGAAAGGAGTCACCTTCACTAAGTGGGCCCGCAGGGTATTTTTGGCACAAAGTCTATTTTTAGACTATGTCTATTTTTAGACATATGGATCATGTTCTATGAGTTGTAGGATGCTATTTTTGGATGGTTGTTCAAGTCGGGAAAAATATATGGACTTCTATTTTTAGACATACTGGGCGGAATCTATTTTTAGATTGCCAGTCTAAAAATAGATATGTCGAATATTATTAGCTCTTAATAATATTTGGACTCTAAACATTATCTTATCCTCTTGGAGCACTTCAGTTGAGTGCACAAAAGTGGCACATGCAGCTGACAGAAGGAATTATGCTATTCCTAGGGTTTAGTGGGGCTATTGCATGGTTGACTTCAGTTAGAACTCATGTGACAGAGTTTGGTGGAGTTGATGAGACAGTTAATGGAGTTGTGTTCAGTTTAACTTAGTTGAGCTAGTTGTATCTAGTCTAACTGATTGATACAATTAGTGAGAGTGGTGTGAATTAATTATTAATTAATTCACTAATTATTAACTCATAAATAAACTAAATAATACATTATTTAACTGCAGTGCATGGACAGTTTCAGTGGAGACCAGTGAAGAGGTAGGTGAAAGAGCAAGTGTGACTATCAGTTGTGAATATACTGGTGCATGAGATTTGCACACACATTGATTGAGAAGCCAATGAGGATTGTGCAGTACATACCAATGGGATTTGAACCTTGATCTGGTAATTATCCATATTGGATTGCGCAGTAGAGGCTGGCTAACATGTGGAGCAGATTGGAGCATGTGTTTTGTATGATATGAGCTTGTGTAGCGTGTAACAATTGGAGATTGTACTGAGAGCTTGTGAGGAGTTTGTACAATGATTGTTACATGATCTCTATCATTATAATATACAGATAGTTGGGGGTTTTCAGCTTTAAGATTTCCCATAAATGCTGTGTTTATATGTGTGATTGTTTATGGTTTTAATGTGCGCATGCGATTGTTTATATTTCCGCAAATTGATGATCAATAGTAGAAGAGGTTATGTATTATGCATGAAGCTCAAATAGTGTGTGATCAGGATAATATCGGTGAATAATTTAACATTTATTCAAATTTCTACATGGTATCGGAGCAGTATTGATCATTGGAGCAATTGCAAAACATTGAAGCGGTTGAGTTTTGTGCTGGTGGAATTCGAATTTGCAGCAGTGTTTTCTTGGTGTTGAAGTTGAGATGTATTTCAACGGATTGTGATTGGAGTATGCCCTTGAGGGAAGCTTGAATTATATTGCATGGAAGGACAGGATGGAGGTGGTGCTAGATGAAAATGGGTTGAAGGAGTTCATAGATGTTGAAGTCCCAAAGCCTACTTCTAGCGATGCTGCCGTAATTGAGGCTTGGAAAAAGAAGACAGCAAAGTGTCAAAGGATTCTGTTGGAGGGCGTGAAGGATCACATAGTGTCCAGCCTGCATGATAAGGCTTCTCCATTCTTGATGTGGAAAGCCTTGATAGATTTATTCCAAAGCAAGAGCGACCATAGGAAGTTGGCACTCAAGGATAAACTTAGAAACATAAAGATGGAGAAAGGCGACAGTATGCCCAAGTACCTCACAAAGTTCATCCAATGCAGGGATGAGCTGGGAAGTGTGGGGGTGATTTTTGATGATGAGGACTTGGTGAGCTTGGCTCTCCTTGGTCTTCTAAAGAGTTGGCATTCCTATCAGGACTTTGTCAATGGTCGGGATAAATTTCAAGGATGGGAGAGACTTTGGTCGGATCTTGTGCAAGAGGAGATAAGGCAGAGTACCAGGGATGGATCTTCGTCAAGGAAATCTGATGAAGAGAATTGCGCTTTGGCTGCCAAAGAAAAGAAGGGGAAGATCAAGAAATCTTCTCATTCCGGTGCGAAAGGAAAGAAGCAGGACATGTCCAAGGTGAAGTGCTTTCATTGTCACCAACACGGACATTATGCCACAGATTGTCCGCAGAAGAAGAAAAATAAGCAGGCTACTGGATCTGCAGCTGGAGAGGCCTTAGCCTCGTAGTTTGAGCTAGATTTTTTGCTGATCGAATGCTTGGTTTCAAGTGTGATGGGTTCAGTGTGGTTTCTGGACAATGGTACATCTTTTCACATGACAGGAGATCGAGATTTGTTTACTGATCTGGATGAGAAAGATCTTGGAGTGCACATCGAGATGGGCGATGATGGTAGATACAGTGCGACCGGTATCGGTACCATTTCCTTTGAGAGGGAGTCTGGTAAACCCTTCATATTGAAGGAAGTGATGCATGTTTCGGGATTGAAGAATAATCTTATCTCTGTGGTGATGTTATAAGACAAGGGATATGATGTTGTCTTTAGCGAGGGAAAGGCTTTCCTGCGCAGTAAGGCAACTGGTGAGACCCGGAGGATAGGGGTTCGAGTTAAGAACCTTTATCAATTGCAGGTAGATGGCTGCACAACAATGGCAGGCAAGGCAGAAGGAGTGGTGAGCCTGGATGATGGCGAGTTGTGGCACTGGAGATTGGGCCACCTTCACCATGGAGCTTTGAAGATACTGCAGCAGATTTCTGCTGGGCTTCCTAAAGGCACTCTTGCTCAGTCAGATCAGTGCAAGGGGTGTACCTTGGGAAAATTTGTGAAAGCCACCTTTCACAAGAAGGATAGTCGCGCCACGACGATCCTTGAGAGAATTCACACAGACGTGTGTGGACCTTTCTCAGTAGCTTCGATAGCAAAGCATAGGTATTATGTGATATTTGTTGATTATTTTTCTCGTAAGTGCTGGATCTTCTTCATGCAGAAGAAGAGCGAGACATACTCAAATTTCTGTGAGTTCAAGGCACTGGTTGAGAAATAATTGGGGAAGCAGGTGAAGGCTCTTAGGAGCGACAATGGTGGTGAATTCATCTCTGGAAAATTCAAGGTCTTTTGTAGCACAGAAGGAATTCGAAGAGAGCTAATAGCACCTCATAACCCACAGCAGAACGGGGTTGCTGAGCAGAAGAACTGAACGATCGTGGGTGCTGCACGGGCGATGTTGCATGATCAGGGCCTACCCATTCACTTGTGGGTGGAGGCATGCAATATTGCAGTATATGTGTAGAACCGTTGTCCTCACAGGATACTTGGCATGAGTACACCCGAGGAGGCGTTTTCTGGTAAGAGGCCTGATATTTCCCATTTGAGGATTTTTGGTTCACCTGTTTACATTCATGTGACGAAGGATGCTAGGAAGAAGCTGGAGCCGACCGCAAAGGTTGGGATATTTGTGGGGTACACTGATACGCCCCACAACTATCGTGTGTATTTTCCAGACAGTCGCAAGACTGTTGTGCGACGGGATATCAAATTTCATGAGGAGAAAGCCATGAAGTGTTCGCTTGAGAGGGAGCCACACTTGCATGCAGATGAGGAGCTATTAGTTCCTAAGGATGAGTCTCAGGATGTGGATCAGCCACAGGATGAGGTTCATGGAGTGGAAGAAACCACTCACGTGCAGCGCCAACCATCAGAGGGCGGAAGCACACTACAGAAGCTGAGCGACTGGCTCAAGATGCAGAGAAGGTTGTAGGAGCACCTACATCACAGCGTAGACAGAGACAGTCACCTGATCGGTATACTGGATACATGGCTCTTATGAGCAAGTGTATCATGACAAAGCCATCCTCTTTCGAGGAAGGTGTGGAGGATCCCGCATGGGTAGATGCCACGGTGGAAGGGTATGATTCGATTGTCAGAAACATTGCATGGGAGATTGTCCCAAGGCCGGAAGGGAAATCAGTGGTGGGTTCGAGATGGATCTACAAAATGAAGCGAGGGCGGTGACGGGAGTGTGGGGGTAAAGGCAGATTTGTTGCCGAGGCTTTTCACGGATGGAGGATGGAATTGTGAGGAGACCTTTGCACCTGTTGCAAGGTATTCTTCCATACAGATGATTCTTGCTCTCTCAGCGTAGATGGGGTGGCACATTCATCAGATGGATGTGAAGACTGCGTTCCTCAATGGATTCATTGAGGAGGAGGTGTACATAGAGCAGCCCGAAGGTTTCGAAATCTTCAGTAGCGAGTCACATGTGTGCAGGCTCAAGAGAGCGCTGTATGGGTTGAAACAAGCACCTCGTGCTTGGTACACACGGATAGACAGTTATTTCACCGGACTTGGATTCTCCAAGAGTGAGGCGGATCCTAACCTATACCAGATTGTGGTGGAGGGTAAGTTGCTGATCATTGTACTTTATGTAGATGATTTGATTTTGACAAGTGATGAACTGTTGATACACTCATGCAAGGCTGATCTTGCAAAGGAGTTTGAGATGAAGGACTTGGGCCTCCTTCATTATTTCCTAGGATTGGAAATTTGGCAGCGCAGTGATGGACTGTTTGTTTCTCAGGGTAAGTATGTCCGGGAGATACTGGAGAAGTTCAACATGCATGGCTGCAAGCCTGTTGATACTCCTCTTCCTGTTGGTTGGAGGAAGGAGGATGCTACTTCAGCGGAGGTAGTGGATGCCACTGTTTATCGACAGTTGGTGGGGTTGCTTATGTATCTGGTCAATACACGACCCGATATATGCTATGCAGTTAACCAGCTTTCAAAAGCTATGGTTAAGCCTACCAAGCTCTTTTGGAAGGCGGGGAAGCATGTATTGCGTTATCTCAGAGGCACATCGAGATATGGATTATGGTACAGACAGTCGGATGAGGTGAAGCTGTGTGGCTTCACGGATGCAGATTGGGCAGGGAGCCCAAGGGACAAATAGATCACATCTGGAGGGATTTTCAGTATCGGGTCGACAACAGTTTCTTGGTACAGCAGGAAGCAGAGATCCGTGGCACTCAGCTCAGCAGAGGTCGAGTATATGGCAGTGAGTTTGGCTGCATGCGAGGCTATATGGATGAGGAAGATCATGGTCGAGATGTTCGGTTCACACTTAGAGCCTACTGTGATTTATTGTGATAATCAAAGTTGCATCAAACTCTCGGTTAATCCAGTATTTCATGATAGATCTAAACACATTGATATCCAGTATCATCATATCAGAGATTGTGTGCAGTGGAGAATCATGTTACTTTCATACATTCCTACGGAGGATCAGGATGCTGATATCTTAATGAAGGCACTCACCAGGAGCAAATTCGAATAGCACAGAGGCAGGATAGGGGTTGCAGATAATCCATATCTTGTTGAGAGGGAGTGTTGAGATTGCAACAAGATGATGAGCTTAGTGGAAAGGATTCGCCTTCACTAAGTGGGCCCGTAGGGTATTTTTGGCGCAAAGTCTATTTTTAGACTATGTCTATTTTTAGACATACTGGGCGGAATCTATTTTTAGATTTCTATTCTAAAAATAGATATGTCAAATATTATTAGCTCTTAATAATATTTGGACTCTAAACATTATCTTATCCTCTTGGAGCACTTCAGTTTGATGCCTGGATGTGGCACATGTAGCTGACAGAAGGAATTACGCTATTCCTAGGGTTTAGTGGAGCTATTGCATGGTTGACTTCAGTTAGAACTCATGTGACATAGTTTGGTGGAGTTGATGAGACAGTTAATGGTATTGTGTTCAGTTTAACTTAGTTGAGCTAGTTGTATCTAGTCTAACTGATTGATACAATTAGTGAGAGTGGTGTGAATTAATTATTAATTAATTCACTAATTATTAACTCATAAATCAACTAATGAATACATCAGTTAACTGCAGTGCATGGACAGTTTCAGTGGAGACCAGTGAAGAGGTAGGTGAAAGAGCAAGTGTGACTATCAGTTGTGACTATACTGGTGCATGAGATTTGCACACACATTGATGGAGAAGCCAATGAGGATTGCACAGTACACACCTGTGGGATTTGAACCTTGATATGGTAATTATCCATATTGGATTGCGCAGTAGAGGCTGGCTAACAGGTGGAGCAGATTGGAGCATGTGTTTTGTATGATCTGAGCTTGTGTAGTGTGTAAAAATTGGAGATTGTACTGAGAGCTTGTGAGGAGTTTGTACAATGATTGTTACATGATCTCTATCATTATAATATATAGATAGTTGGGGGTTTTCAGCTTTAAGCTTTCCCATAAATACTTTGTTTATATGTGTGATTGTTTATGGTTTTAATGTGCGCATGCGATTGTTTATATTTCCGCAAATTGATGATCAATAGTAGAAGAGGTTATGTATTATGCATGAAGCTCAAATAGTGTGTGATCAGGATAATCTCGATGAATAATTTAAGAGTTATTCAAATTTCTACAATTAGATTTATCTCTAAATATTGTATAACTACAAGGATTTTTATTTAATATTCCTCTACATCATGATCTTGAGTGATAGATAACTGAGAATGATTCTTACTCAAAGTGTCAAGATATGATAGATATTGAAGCCATCTGCTGGAAAAAAACCATCCTATATATTATTGATTAGCTTTATCTCTAAATATTGTATAACTACAAGGTTTTTTTTAAAGATTCCTCTATGTCATGACCTTGAGTGACATATTTTTTTCACTATAAATTCTAACTTTTAAGTATGGTTGCACAACCATTGACTATGTCTCTATACTAACAAAATCACCTAAAATTGTACATAACTTTTACAACCACTCCAATTTTTTCGAATAAAAATATCTTAGCTAATAAAAATTTAGAACATGTGACAATGACAAACATTTATAAACAAAATTTATCTTCTCTTTCTTTATTCTAACAAAATCTGCAAAATCTTTCCCTGAAAAATGTTCCTGCTTAGTTGAGAAAGATATTTCACAGTATTCTATATGAAAACACTTATATTCTATGTTGTTAGCTATGAAAATATTATGTTTTATTAACTATGCACATTTGGCAGGCTATATTTCATTGTTCTAAATTTAGAATAATATATATAAGATGCAGAAGTAACTTAGAAAGTTAAAAAATCTCAGCATTGCAAGCAATCTGGGTGGGAAATTAACAATTTCTTTAAGGGTTTTACTTAGATCTCAGCCAATCATATGATTGTTCTGGACATTAGTATACTCTTGGATCTTCGAGGATGGGGATATCTTCGGCAGCAGATTTTGAATTCAAAGAAACCAACTACTCTTACAATTTTTGGTCAATACGTTTACGTGTATATGTAAAGTTAAAATTTTAAATTTTTTTAATCAAATTTGAAAAATATGATAATCAGAATCATAAAATGGATAAAATTGTTGGAAACTGCATATAATATCCCTAATATCATTGGCATACCTTAGTAAATATTTTATCCCTTTCATAGTCTAGGCTAGGAGGCGCATTCTGCAAAGTCATAAGCAAAACCTGCAGCACACAACACAAAAGACTTAAACTGAATTTTAATAAAACCATGGTGGTGAGTCACAATAGTAATAAGTTATTGTTATAGTTAACATGAACAGAGTATCTTCTACCTTCATTCGAGGGTACTTGTAAAATGGGGCATGACCATGCACAAGCTCCAATGCTGTAATTCCAAAGGACCATATATCGACTCTATAGGAAAATCCATTTTCAGGAATGCAGAAGATTTTCATACAAAATAAAAGAGAAGTAGTGTATACCATGAGGTACTTGCATGGAATACAAATGAAAAATAAAAGTATAAGCAACTCACTTGAAATCATAACCATGAAGTTGCTCCATAACCTCAGGCACCATCCTGCACAACATATACCCAATAATAAATGGATATTATAGTTTTGAGGTACAAATATGCATTAGTGTTCATAACTTATAAGTAATGAATCTCAAAATAATATGCACCTAACACAACATTCACAATTACATTTTACTGAATAGGATAACAAATCCACAGATACAATTGAGAGAAAAAAAAATTAAAGAGCTCGAAACATGAACCAGCAAGGGGTCCCTACAAAAGTAATCCTAGATATTTTTCTATCACCAATATCAAACATGCAAGTAGAGACACAAAAATATCCTAAATTAATTGGACCAATTTCATGAATTAAAACATTCCATGCCTGTAGGAGTATGAATACACAGGTTAAAATGCCAATAATATTCAAATTAATGTCTTTTAAAAATCACAGACAATCAAAAAAGCTATATAAGTTAGAACATAGGCTATTCATAAATTATATCCTACAGTAAATTTGATTCAAGCATGGTTGGTAACACTAAAAATTATAGATGATACTACAACGAAGTAATCAATATTGATTGTTGAAAATGGCCGCCGCTAGGGTTATGTTCAGCTTTGCCGCTGCCATCAGCGAATATGCAAGTCCTACTCCTGCACAACTTCCCCTCGTCGTCTTCACTTGCTATCACGAGGAGGCTGTCGATGGAAAAGTTTTAGGGGTTCTCAACACTTTGATACAGGGGACAAGCTTTGATTCAGAGCCCAAAGGAGTCCAGCTCTGGTTCCCTGAACCATGCCTCTTCGTGGCTGCCTTCAGCTTGGAGAGTTCGGCAAAAATGAGCCCAGCTACAAAAATTTCGACTGCAACCCTAGATGTGGCTCTAGCCACTACCCACTGCGGAAATATATTCGGGTTCCAGAATTGGTCCGAAGGAATTACCCTCCCTCACGTCTTATCTACGCAAAGGAATGAAGAGGTCCGCAAAAGTAGAAACACCCATAGTTGCTGCGCAGATCCAGTTATTAAAAAGCACCCTACCTCATTTCAGATCCAAGTCCTGAAGCTCTCTGGCAAAAATTTTTTGCAATGGGTTTCTTCTTCAAATCTGATACAGAATCTTAAGCTAAATTTGGAACGTCGGACTGGGATACCCTCGGTACACCAAAGACTTCTTTTCCAAGGTAAACAACTTGAGGACCTTCTTCCCCTCTTAGTTTACAACATTAACAGAAATGATTCTATTGTGTTCACCCTTCATTTCAGAGGTGGCGCTGCTGGACAGTCTTCTTCAACCCCAACTTTCTCATACAAATATGTTGTACATTCTCAGAACCCCAAAACCCCTGAAGCCCCCAAACCCTAGCCTTTTCTAGTTGACAAGTTGGATGAAGTTCCCTCTATTGAGATCTCACATCCAATTCTCACAGAAGATCTTCAAAAATTTGCAGAAAAATCCATCATTTGCAGATTTAATGGACTTTGGCCGTGAACAAAGAAACTCTATGAATGGATCCACGATAACTGGACTAGCAAATGCAAGGTTAGCTTCTACTCAAAAGGATTCTTCATAGTATTGTTCGATCACTCTAAGAATTATGAACAGGCCTTAGAGGAAGTTCCCTAGATTTTTGGAAATGCTAGGCTCTTCTTAACCCCATGGTTCCCAGATTTCAACCCAGCTACAACTGTCATCACCAAGACACCTATCTGGGTCTGGCTTCCCAACTTACCAGTCCATCTATGGCATCTGGCAGTCTACATAAGCATGGGAAATGCCTTGGGCTACTTTGTTACTGCAGATTATGATAGGGAACTTCAGCGCCTCTACAAATATACCAGAATATGTGTGGAGGTAGACATAAGCAAAGGCTTTCCCGACCAAATCATCATCAAGGTTGGCGACTTTGTATGGACTCAAATATTAGACTATGAGAACACTACATTCTGTTGCCACCATTGTCACCAAACAGGGCATTTGCAGAACTCTTGCCCCACTCTCCCTGCGCAAAATACTAAGGGAAACAGTAGAAAATTCAAATCAAAATATGGACTCCCTGTACCCCGTTGTCTGTTGTAGACTCTAATTCCTCAAGCTCAGATGATGATGGGAGTGATGCAGAATCAGATCTTGCTCCTTAGTCGAAGAACTTGTCCACGGATGCTCCCGAGCATCCCCCTAATACTACTGTCACTCAGGAACTTATTCATGAGTCCACCTCCTCTGATTCAGATAAGGAGGTCCCTCATTTGGAGAACTCCGGTCTTCAAATTGTCCAAGCACACACTCACCAAGATGGTTGGGTTAAAGTCAACAAAAATAAAGGGAAGAAAATTTGTGTGGAAGACTCTACCAATTCTGGGTAGTAGTCGGTTCTTTCTAACTCTCTAGTCGCTTGCTGTTGCTCCTTGCTTGTCTTTTTTCTCTCACCGGGGACTGAAGTTGATAATTTATCATTTCCGGTTGGCCGGTTTTTTGTTTCTCTTGACTGTACTATCTTATGTACCATATTTTTTCTTAATAGAATTAGTTCAATTCAGAAAAAAAAAAAAAACAAAAAAAAAAAAAAACAAAAAAACAAAAAAACAAAAAAACAAAACAAAAAAACAAAAAAACAAAAAAAAACAAAAAAAAAACATTAAATGAAGAAATTGCAACTTGTATACTCTCCATAATTGGTGATATTTATTATTTTGTTGTATTAAGTTTGGGAATATAGAGAACTCGAAATCATGATGTCAACACCAAGGGAAATAAACTGTTAAAACATTTCAAAACTCTAACAGCATATATTGCAAAAGATTTACTACTACAGTGATGAACTGTGAAAATATGCATTCTCAAATACTTTCATATGCCAGTGTTTCAAAGAGATTTTGCAGAGGCCATCAAGAGTTTTGATTCTATGTTGTATTGACATTGAGGCCAACATATGTCTCAAAAGTCAACCTTACTCAAAGCTACAAAGGACAGGAGTGATAATAGGGGCCAACTAAGTTACCAGAAATATAAATCAGGGTTAAAGTTCAAACCAATCAATGAGGAATCTAAATTTCTGGGGTGACGAACTGATTTAGGTTTCTAGTCCTATGTATGCACGAATAATTAAATTTTAACTATAATCATATCAAAAAGTGACCAATCATTGGGCTACTAGTTGATTGGGTTCCTAATATATAGAGTGTGCAATCCTTTTGTACTCCAAATTTCAAAATAGAATCATTTGAGCATAGAATGTTCCTTGGGCCATTGTCCAAGCCAAATTTAGCACTCATCCCTTACACAAGATGAGGAAGATACCCCTAGCCATTTGTTCTTACAAGGGAATTTCCTCCATGGGCCACTAAAGGCACATGTAGTGTTGGTTAACAAAGACTTCTTCACTTACCGGTGCATCAACATCTATTGAACACCTCCCTCCTTTAGGTATTCTCTGGATGCCCCTAGCCACATCCACCCTCCAAAACAAGAGATCAATAGCGCAGTTAAATGTTGCAATAGAAGATGGAATATTTCTCTATCTCATTTACATTCAAGATCATTAGTCACATGGATAATTCCACTTTTCCATTTTAGGGTTTTATCTCACCAGTGAAACATCATTTTTGATTGGCACATCTCATGGATGGAGATGATTTGACAATTGTGAGGTTTGAAAGAGAGTACGATTGAGGGTAATGATGCACTGATTGAGCTCTCAACTTCAAGATGCATATCAAACCCCAATTTTCAAGGCATATGGATGATACCATCTACAAGCTTGAAACATGATTTAAGTTTCACTTCTTTAACCACACACAAGAACAAAAAATATCATAAAACGTTATGGAAGGAAATGAGAAAGGACCTTTCGTTCGATAAGTGTTGGTGGCATGGTCAGATGTTGGTGAAACTAGCATTCTGATCTCCTTATCATTATGATCAACTTCCACTATTCTTCCCAGGTCAACGAACTTAGCTCTTCCTTGGCATCAAAAGTGTAATTGCATAAAAGGAATGTCAGTCTCATGCCAATAGGTATCCTACGATGAATGCACAGGAACCTAGTACATAGTCCTTTTTTCTCATCGCTTAGCTACCAAGGGATTATTTCACTTTCCAAATATCACTAATTATTTTCCAAGAAAATATATAATAAGAAAAATATTTTATTATATTCTAAAAGGTGAAGATGCCAAAATCATGCCACAAAGTGAAAGGAAATAAAATATATCTCCTCAAATCACAAAATATATAAAGAAAAAAATAATAATTATAGTAATAAAACTTGATCTATCGATCTATGCATGATATGAGAACCATAAGAATTCAAGAGGCTAAAAATTTTTTTTACCAAAACAAACCAAAAATTTTAAACTCAACAAAATCCTCTAAACATAAGAAATAAACAAAGCACTAAAATTTTCCAAAATATCAGAGCTAGACATCAACACAATTTCATGTACTTTAATAATCCCATTGTTGCTTAGCGTTGGAATTATTAAATTAGTTATTTATCATTTAATAATAGGACACTATCTATGTGAAAATAAATATGTCCCAACTTCATCAAATACGACTTCATTTCCAGTCAAATATCAAAGCCAACTTCATTTCTAGTACCAATATAAAATCACACCCTTTATAAATATTAACACCTAACCACTTAGACCCCCCATATAATCCTTTTCATAGCCCAACAAAAATATATCTCTAACAAAAATTTAACTTTTAAAAAATATAACATGATCATGTAAGACACTAAATACTAAATATGAACACTACTAGGTAGGGAACAATTCAATGTCATTTCAATCAACCTTCATGCAACGAAGAAAAATCGCTAACTACTTTTGTGATATTGAATTCCACATTATTGTAATCAATAATTATGTTGACACTTGAGTTGCTAGTGTTGTGTCAAAGTAACCATTTCTCACTACCTACAAATGTTGAAAGACAAGATGGTGTTAAAGTTAAAGACACAAAATAACAAAAAATAAAGATATGAAAAAAAATAGGCCTACAGGACCATATTGGTGGAGTGTGACAGGGACACCAATAACTGAGACTAGAGAGATTTAAATAATGTGGTAGTTACTAGTGTGTGTATATTGTGTGATTAGTGGTATGGTGGAGAGACCTACCAAGAAGGGATGTTGGTCTCGGGAAATTATAGTAGGGAGATCCATAGAGCATTTATGTAAAAGGAAGATGAGAAGTGTTGTCTTCATGTTGGGTTACGTTATGGTAGAATTGTTTTTTATGATAAGAAGGGGTAACGAAAGACTTACATCAATAGGTAAAAATTAGATTTGAGGAATGTATTAGATTGACTCGTGTTATCTCATCCCTTAATGTTCCTAAGGACATGTGGGGACACAAACAACTTAGTACCTGAAAGACTTGAAATCATGACCGAAAAATGACTGGAAAGGCTCTATACAAAATAATGTTAGTCTCATTTCAATAGGTCTCCTATGATCAATGCACAGGAACCTAGTAAATAAACCATTTTTTTCTTCTCTTAGCTACCCATGGCTCATTTCCCTTTCCAAATATAAATAATTATTTTCCAAGAAAATATAAAGCTCGAAACTCAACAAAATTCCCCAAACAAGGTAGTTTCATGTACTTGAATGATCCCATTGATGCTTTGTGCTAGTCTTGTTAAATTTGTTATTTATCTTTTAATACTCGTCAGACACTATCTATGTGCAAATAAATAGGTCCTAGCCTCATCAAATCTAGCTTCATTTCCTATCACAAGTAAGAAACAAACAATGTGATGATTAAATATGAAACATCAATATTAAAATAACACGCATCAAAGAAATTTAACAACAATGTTACAATGAAAAATACAAAATATTAAACTTATTTTTACCTGAATTTTATATATAGTAATCTTGCATGATCGACAGAACATGTATGCCAAAATAAGAGTCCTAGGGTATTTCCATTTCCCATATCTCATATTGGTCCTAATTATATATATTGTGAACATGATCTTCACGAAATGAAATGTCATTATGAGCCTCCAAAGAATTATGTTTTGTATCAGTTCATTAGAGAAATTTTTTATATTGTTTTCCCCCCTTATATCACAATCTGATCGGCAAAGCGCTACTTCTATTTCATATGGAAAATTGTTAATGGCATACTTTGTTACATATAATATTAAACATGTGTCCACATGTTTATCAAGATTTTTCCTCAACTTTTACTTCAAGAATCATAGTGAAATAAACATTCTATCATCCTCCACTGATCCCAAAATCATGGTTTGACACAAATCTACTATTTTGAAATATTATGATATGTTATCTTACAGGTATTGGCTAGCACTTAAAGTAGTCCATAGTCTTATTATAGCACCGTTTTCATTAGGATTCTCCAAAAAATGATGTTTATTCCAAATTGTTTCAACAAAGCATCCACCCTGTTGATACAATTTTTATGAATCTAAAATACCTTCAATGTGTTCTTCATGTATTGAGACTTTCTTGCAAAAGTGGTCTACTAAACATTTTAATCTATTTTGAAAATCGGCTTTTAAATTTCTTGGACATTGACAATTGTTCCAATATTAAGGGTATACCACACACATGGCCTACAACAATTCATCTCGAGGAAATAGTTCTCTTATCTCTAATAATAGTGATCTTGAAATTTAAATCAAATTATGTCTCACTAAAATCAAAATATTATCAAATTGATCTCTTGACGCAGGGAATTTTTCGGTGATTCATCCCTTCTCTTCCAATATAATGAAAGAGAACCATATACCAACGCACTGCGATACATAGTATCCTCTTTTCATTAAACATAATTTTTTTTTAGTATTTTCTATATTGATGATATTAGTCCAACTTGTAAACTCTGGACCAGTAAAAGAGTCTGACATCCTATACAAATTATCCAATGCAAAGCGTGCTGACTTTCTCGCATTCGTGTATTTGGAAATATATATTATGTGATTCTGAGACATTTTCATGAGGAAATTCATTTCATGTAGCATAGGAATAATTCTAACCAATGTCAATAATGTTTCTATATTAGTTAGTTGAAATACAATACCTTGAGATTCGTCTACATTGTAGAAATTTTCATACATCAACCCTACCAAAGATTTGAACTCACTAAATAGTCTTTGAGCTGGTCCATTGAATGAGATCCAACTTGTATCAACATATTTCAGTAGGATTTTCTCCATCCGTAACACCATATGCAAATTTTTGAAACTCTAAATATCATTTGGGACTACGATAAAATTATGCATGAGTCTCACGTACAAGATCTTCAACTTTTGAAACTGATGGAAAATTGCTTACTATTTTAAATGCAAGATTGATCCTATGAACCATACAATTAATATTAAGCATATATGTTGAAGATGATAGTTGTAGTCTAACACAAAGGCCATTCCATTGTCCTTGCATTACTGATGCTCCATCTTCTCCAACACATACCAACTTTTTTGCAATCATTAAATGGTCCATATCAATTTCCTTCAAACTATTAAGAACAAGTTCATAAATATTTCCAGTTGTAGAAGTCTCTCTCATTTTTTTAATCCGAAGTAGATAGGAATGCCTAATATGGTCATTAACCATATAAATTATCATGCACATCCACAAAGTATTATCTATAGCCATAACCTCATCCAAAGAAAATGCCAAAAACCTAGCATTTGCAATCTTCTATTTTAAATCATCCTTTTCTACTTGAGCTAGATATATTTCCCATTCTCGACCACTGGTTACAGACCAATGAGAAGATGGAAAGTTTGGCACTTGAAGAAAATATAGAAATTTCATGTGATATAGATAATTTTTCATAGGGAAACCTTTACATAAGATGTGAAATATAGTGCTCAATTGTATCGTCTTGGATAGTAAACTTATTTCCATCATCTTTTCAAATAGAGATATGTTGGTTCCTCCACTTGACTCAAGTTTCCTCTTACTTATTAAATATTTTTTGTATTCTTCCACACATTGGATATGGAGACATTCCTCAAAAGATTTCTATCTCACAATAGATTTCACTTTACCATTTACAATTTTATTTTCATACACCTTTCCTGCACACTTTTGTATTGTATCTAGCTTCATCTGAAATTTCACTACCTTGCAACTTTTCCAACTAAACGCAATACATCTAACTTCTCATAAAACCTCATTCACATTTATATGAGGTATTTCTTCAATAAATGGAAAACTTGAGACCCAATCATCTTGGAATTGTCTCGCTATGGTCCACTGGCCTTTTTTCCTTTTCCATGAATGGTTTTTGTCACCTTCCAAGGAAAAAATTTTAACATTTTCATCACCAATTTATGTTGAAACTGAATTTATCTCACCCTGATCACTTGAGGAACCTATTATTTCATCCACCATATGGATATAAAATGCATTTCCACAAGATTTAATATCTCTCTCAGTAACAGATTGTTCAAAGGAGCTTCAAGCATGAAGAGAATGTGTATTCTTGGATTGAGGCTTTTGAAAGTATGATAATACATCCATTTTCCTTGATGGTTTCCTCTCGGGATTAAATTTTGACATCTCACTGGATATTCCAGAAGTAAAATTTCAAATTTATCTAGAAAACTGTATCAATAGTTTCCAAGAGTTTAGAATAACTAGATTTGTAAGTAGCATTCAAAGTAAAATAAGTGTAATGTTCAAAAAAACCATTAAGCAATTTTTTATTAAAATGTTGTGCCAAGCCCAAAAGTAACAAAAAAATCATTATACACAAAACAATAACATCATGATTCATCGTATATAAAACAAATAACATCATTCAAATGTAAAATATATAAAATTTCCATAAAATTAATTCATATCTCCAAATCACCTAATGAACACTTGAAATATTTAAACAAAACAACAAAGTATTACAATAAATTTAATCATAGTTTGCAAAACACCTCTCTATCTAAAGGTTATATATGTGTGTGTGTGTGTGTGTGTGTGTGTGTGTGTGTTTCTGGTGAGAATGTTCTCCAAGATCAAATATTAATTAGAATAGGTGTTGCTTGCACCTATATTTTTCCACTATATATTTTTTAAGGTTGATGTCTTTATAAACCAACTTATACATACTCAAGAATAAATAGATATTTACTTCATGTATCCCCACCATATAGTGACTCAAAATATGCACATTTCATATATTCATACCTGTGGTTTTTGTTTCTAGTGCTAAAATACATGTGGTTTTTCTTCCATACCTTGTGGGCCCTATTTGGCTTGTGGTTATTATCAATGAGATGGCCATAAGAATAAGAATTCATTATACTACAGTAGCATACCTCCATACCACTACAGGATGTAGAGAAATTGGCAACAATTTATCTCATTAAGGCACTCCTTGTGTGAAGGTTGTCAGCTCAAAATCCCATGGGTACATTCATATATCCCCTGGGTACCTTACAATATTCCATGTCTAGCTTCAACGTTTAAAGGGAAAAAGGCTCTGTTATCACTTTTTCATATCTCTAAGGTTGAAGAAGAAATCCCAACAGAGGTAACCACAGACCAATATTTTGGCTTTGTATCTAGCCCTACCAAACCAGAGAGTACTCTCTCCACAAGGTCATATCCAAGAGGGTTGGATGAAAAGGTTTTAGGATAGATATGAAATGAATAAGGGTTTGTTTTTATTTTATTTGATTGGGTTTTTGGATGAGGATATTAGGTCAAAGAGGATAGGTCAGAGAAAATAGGATTAGCGTTACAGTCCATTCAATGGGGCAAGGTAGGTAAGAAGGCTATCACATTAGGGTTCTTAGGATGGAATGATTCAAATAGGCAAGGAGCTAGGAAGAGGAAGAAAGATGAACTCTTCCTAAACTGAAAAAAATATGAACAGACCATGAAAAATTTCCCAAAACAGAGCATGTGAGATTAATTATGTTTCTCTAACTTGAAAGTGATCATGCAATAGAAATGAATGGAAAATGGACCAAAAATACATTCATACAAATGAAAAAAGAGACGAAACAACGCTAGAAACCATACCACAGGTATCCCAAATAAATAGCTGCAACACTTTTATTAAGCTCCTACCAAAATGATTACAATAGAGTCTTTGATCAACATGCCAACATCCAACTGATTACAACCTGTGAAATGAATGAAAAATTACATGGTATAGGCCTCAATAAAACTCATCCCAACCTCAGGGGTTGAATCCATGAGAGGAGGAGAAGTTCCACCAAAACTGAGCTGAATACCTAGAGTGTAGGGTGGTCAAACTGACTCATCCCTCACTTTTTGCAAACTGATTCATTACACCTCATCATGATTTTTAATCTAATGTATTTACCCTAGGTAATAGTAAAACATGATATTTACATTTACCTCCATAAATTACATAATTAAAATCATCATTTCCCAAAGTGAAAATCAAAATTGCAGTGAAAACTGAGAAAAATCATAAATTTGTCAAGGGCACCATTTTTGTGCCAGGGGCACCCTCACAGTGCTAGGGGCACCCTCCATGTTGTAGACCAATTTTGGAGACCTTCCCGGTGTCAAAATTGGGCTTAGGATGGCTTTTTGGAAAGCCTATCCTGTGTAATTCCATATATGTATTTATTTTTCTAAATGGAGTTGATTTTCCCTGTCAAAAAGTGATTCTCTCACAGTTGGTAAACGACGTAGAGTACAGGCAAAAAAGAAAGCAAAGCATTGATTTTTTGTGTGTTTTTTCACCTTTTCACCTGCTAGTTTTCCAAACTAAGGCTAGAAAATTTTCTGGCCTGGATGTATTCATCATTTTACATCTTGTGGTTATCTTCATTTGGCTAAAAAATTCCTCAAACAAGAGCGCAACGCCTAGGGTGTTGTGCCCTTGATAGTCTAGCTGTCATAAGGCTGTGTAGAATTGCTAAAAAACAAAAAAAATAAAAAATTACCCCAAAATTTTTCAAAATTGGTGAAATGACTGCTTATCATGTTTTTTAGGCATGGAGTGAGGCCTCAAAAAGTATATCAAGCCTCCTTTTCTCTTCTTGCATGACCAAGACTTCAATTTTTGCATTGGCTCTTTTAAGCTTGGCCCTTGAAATTTTATTTTTCTTGGCATAGTACTTGGCCCTCTTTCTAAAGGTATCATTATCTCTATTTTCATTCTCCAGAAGCTTATCTAGATGTTGGTTAACCCTGTCAAGCCATTTCTCCCAGTTCTCATTGATTACCACTACAAATTGTTAATTCAAAGTGAGTTGATTAGCAAGCTCAACCTCATTTTTCCTCTCTAGTTCTAGAGCTCTTTTCAACACTCTAGTCCTAGGCCTTCTCCTTGGAACTGTTTCTTCTTGTTCCTCTTTCATACCATATGTTTCTAGTGTCTCTTCAATAAAAAATTTGGCTTTTTCTACCTCTCTTTGACCTTTGATGAATTTCACTTCATCAATGACATGCTTTGTCTTTAGATGCTAGTTCTCCTACTCAAGAAAGTTAATGACAAATTTAGACCTATCAAGATTAGTTTGTAGCTCCTTAATCTTGGCTTCTTTCTCCTTGATGAATGTGCTAATGATCTCATCATCATCATGCTCATCTAGGTCAACAAGGTCAAAATATTGTTCTCTCTCATGGAGGTCCTCCTCCTCATGTATGATCTCTTCCTGAATCTCTACCTCTATCATATTTTTCTTCCCTTTGTCTACCCACTTTTTCGATGTATAATTAAATTCCCCTTCCACTATGTGTGTAGAAAACACATGCTTTAGACCTCTATGGTATGTTATTTCCAATGGCTCTATCTTAGCCACATTAGCCTTCTGAGGCTCACTAATCTCAGCTCTGCTAGGTGACCCAGTATCAATGTGAAATGGAGATGATGGTGGTGAAATGGATGAAGAAGATTGATCTTATGATGTTGCATGAACTGTGGGCTGAGATGGAGGAATGGATGTGGAAGGATGAGATGATGAAGGCACATCTTGGGCATGCTGAATAGGTGGAGCAGTGAATGTGTTATTAGCTATTAAAGTACTCCATGAAATGTTAAATTGTTTGAGGTGATATAGGACTATGATTTTGATGAGGGAATGGTGAAAAAGAATTTTCATTTGGTGCTCATAGTTTCTCCTTTGGAAAATATATGCCATATTTTCAATGATCCAGAAGAGGTAATAAGGTATGTTAAGCATATTTACCCTTGTGAAATGCATGAGTAGCCAGATATGATAGGTATAAAGTCTAGAGAACCTACCTTCACAAGAAAAATATCTCATGATTATTTTCATCATGGGGGCATATCTCTCTAGGAGGTAAGAGAAAGGAAAATTCCCATTTCTTTCATTCATGTACCTAGGCTTGATGTATGGCTCAAAGTAATTCTCCTCCAAGTATTTTTGCTTGAACCAATTTTCCCCAAAATTTTGGATTCTAGTGGCAGCTGATATGATGGCATTGGACACAGTGAAAGTGACACCAACAAGGGTTAATTGGTTGTCATGGAGATTAGATATGAATAGTCTTCTCAACATAGGATGATGTTGGACCCTTTTTATTTTATCAGATAATTCAAAACATTCTACAGGCTTTAAACATATCATAGTCATGGGAGAGGCCATTAGTTCCCTTGTATTCGTTCACTCAAGTCTACGGATTCTCCCTCCTTTTTTTGGGCTCCTCTCCTTTATTTCTTCTCCCTCAATATAGCTTCTGTTTTGTTCTTCTTCCATAGGTTTCTTAGTGTGAAAACCATAGGGATGTGGAACAATAATGAAAAATGAGTTTTGGGAAGTGGGAATGGGATGGGGAAATTTAGGGAGATGGGGGAAAGAGTTTATGAAACGAGGGAGGTGACAGGGAGTAGTAATGATAAGGTGTTTAGGATAGGGAATTTTATTATAGGTTAGGGATTTTGGGAGCCTAGGTCTTAGGGTATTGGGAATAAAGAGCTTAGGAAAATGGAGATTGTTGTGTAACCAGCTCCAAAAATAAAAGAAAAAAAGATATCAACGCCTTAGAAATAAGCCACTTTGAGGGGACAACCTCCAATACATTACATAAATGAACAATTCTTGGATGATACAATTTACAAAACCTCCTTTCTATATATAGGAGTCCATGGGGCCATAATGTAATCCTAGTGGGCCACAATGTAATCCTAGCCGACCTAACAATAATAACTTAAGGGCACAATAATAACAAAATGGGGGTTACAAGGGTACAATAATAACAATAAGGGGGTTACACTAACAACAATAAGGGACTATACTAGTAATATAGAGACCTAACATGCCCCTCTCCTTCAAAAAAGTGTTGTCCTCAACGCTTGAGTAGCTCTGGGTGCTTCTGTATAAAATTCTCATCCTCCCATGTAGAATCTTCAGTGGGTAAGTTCTTCCACTCGATGAGATACTCTGAAATTGATCGATTCCGTAGTTGTCGAGTTCTTGTTTCCATGACCGCTTCTGGTTCCAATATGATTTTTCCTTCCTCATCAAGTTCTGGCAATATTGTTTGAACCGGAAGATTTTCTCCTATAACCTTCTTTAAGCATGAAACATGGAAAACTGGATGTACTCGCGAAGAAGCAGGAAGCTCCAATTTGTATGCCATAGTACCAATCTTTTGCAACACCTCGTAAGGACCATAGTACTTTGGCGATAATTTATTATCCTTCTTAGCTTGCTTGAGGGAAATTTGTTTGTATGGTTGTAGCCGTAAAAATACCCAATCTCTTACATCAAAACTTCTCTCGCTGCGATGTTGATCTGCCTGTTGTTTCATTCGATTTTGTGCCAAATTCAGGTTATCCTTTAAGAGTTGGAGAACTTCTTGCCGATGCTCGATGTGATCTTCCACTGCTTGAACCTTCAAATTTTCCCTTAAATATGATGTGATCGATGGTGGATGATATCCATAAAGTGCCATAAATGGGGTCATTTTTGCTGTAGTATGGAAGGAAGTGTTATACCACCATTCAACGAGAGGTAACCACTTGACCCATTGTGTTTGTTTATCAGATGAAAAATAACGAATATATCCTTCCAAAAATTTATTTACTATCTCATTTTGACCATTAGATTGAGGATGACAAGATGAGCTATGAGCTAATTGAGTACCCAAACAAGAAAATAACTCCGTCCAAAAATTTCCAGTAAAAATGGGATCTCTGTCGCTCACAATAACCCTTGGGCTTCCATGTAGGTTTTGAATTCTATCCATAAATGTAGTAGCAACTGTACTTGCTTTAAATGGATGAGATAATGCACAAAAGTGTGCATACTTGGTAAGTCTATCAACTACCACCATGATGACATTCTTTCCTTCGGACTTCGGTAAACCTGTGATAAAATCCATTGAAATCTCCTCCCAACGTTGACTTGGAATGGATAAAGGTTGTATAAGTCCCGGGGTCTTAATTGTCTCCACTTTATTCTATTGGCAAACCAAACATTCCGCCACAAACTTTTGAATATCAGATTTAAGGCCATCCCAAAAAAAATCTTTCTTCACCCTGTGGTAAGTTTTTAAAAATCCTGAGTGTCCTCCTAAAGGAGAAGTGTGCAATTCCAGAAGAATCTTTTGTTTTAGTTGGGAATTTTTACAAAGATATAAGCGATCTTTGTACCATAAGGAATCATTTTTCCAACTAAATGTATCAGATGTACTAGGATCTTGCTGCAACTTTTGAATGAGTGTCCATACATCTTTGTCCTTCTTCCATTCATCTCTTTCTTCGGTTATCCAATTTGGTTGGATAATAGAAATGGCACAAAGCAATGCTTCCACCTCTTCATTCTTTCTTGAGAGTGCATCTGCAACAACATTAATCTTTCCTTTTTTGTAGATTATTTCAAAGTCATAACCCAACATCTTTGTGACCCATTTTGCCTGCTCTTCTGAAGATAGTCTTTGTTCCAAAAAGTGTTTAAGACTATCATGATCAGTTCTTACCTTGAAGTGTCTTCCCATTAGGTAAGTTCTCCATTTCTTTAGTGCATGCAGTATTGCTAACATTTCCTTCTCATAAATAGGTTTCTGTAAATACTTTCCTTTGATTGGACGACTTTCAAAAGCAATGGGTCTTCCTTCCTTCATTAAAACCGCACCAATTCCATTTCCTGAGGCATCACATTCCACAATAAAGGTTTTTGTGAAGTCTGGCGTAGCTAAGACCGGTGCTAGGCACATTGCCTCCTTAAGATGTTCAAAGGCCTTAGTTGCTTCAGGAGTCCATGAAAATGCATCTTTCTTCAATAATGTTGTTAGAGGTGCTGCTATTCTTCCATAATTCTTAACAAACTCGCGATAATAGCCTGTTAACCCGAGAAATCCTCGCAACTGCTTTATTGTCTTAGGGACTTTCCATTCCTTAATGGCTTTAATTTTGTTAGGGTCTACTTTAACACCCTCGTGAGATTTAATATGACCCAGATATTCCACCTCTTGTACTCCAAAGAAACATTTGGATGTTTTTGCATATAATTGTTTCTCCTGCAATAGTTTGAGCACCCTGTCAACATGTTCAACATGATCCCTCCAAGACCTGCTATAGATTAGTATATCATCAAAAAATACTAGCACAAATTTTCTAAGGAAGGGTTTGAAAATGGAATTCATCAACCCTTGAAATGTAGAAGGTGCATTGGTAAGGCCAAAAGACATGACCAAAAATTCATAATGACCCTCATGAGTTCGAAATGCTGTTTTTGGAATATCTTCAGTCTTCATTCTAATTTGATGATATCCCGAACGAAGATCCAACTTGGCAAAATAAATTGCTCCATGTAATTCATCCAATAATTCATCAATCACAGAAATGGGAAATTTATCTTTAATGGTGAGCTTATTGAGCTCCCTATAATCCTGACACATTCGCCATGATCCATCCTTCTTGTGTACCAATACTACAGGAGCAGAGAAAGAACTTTGACTAGGTTGAATTATACCCGCCTCTAACATTTCTGCAATCATACGTTCAATTTCGCTCTTTGGAAGTAAGGATATCTATAAGGCCTGATGTTTGGAGGAACACTTCCTGGAATCAAATGAATAGCATGATCATGATCACGAATAGGTGGGAGTCCTTTGGGAGTTTCAAACACCTTGGAATGATTGTCCAAGACTTGTTGGAGATCTGCAGAAATAGATGATTTTGATGTCGGAATTTCTAGTGAGCATAATTGTGCAATTACGCCTCGTTGTTATTTCTTTAGAAGCTTTGTCATGACATTAGAGCTTATTATCCTTCCTGGCTTCCCTTCAATACCTCGTAATTTGACTTCCTTTCCTTCTGAAAAAAATTTCAAGAAAAGTTCTTGAAAATTAAAAGCTACCGTCCCCAAAGATTGTAACCATTGTACTCCTAGTACAACATCAGCACCTCCCATAGGAATGGAAAGCATTGGACTACTCAATACATATTCCCCCATGGTTAGCTTGATATTATGGCATTTTCCAGAGCAATTTATAGTTCCTCCATTTGCAACCATCACTTGACATTCTGGTGCTGGGTATAGGAAACAATTTAATTCCTTGGCTACCTTACAATGAATAAAATTATGGGTGCTACCTGAACCAATCAACACTATTACCTTTTTCTTCTTGATTTGTCCTTCTATATTGAGAGTTTGAGGAGTGGTAATTCCTGCCATTGCATTACATGATATGGTCGGATTCATTTCTTCCTCTTCTAGGGTTGGTTCCTGGTGTAATCCTCTTCTTGTTCATTTTCTTATTCCTCTTCACAATCTATGTAAAATAATTTCTTCTCAGCACACTTATGACCTTTAGTGTATTTTCTATCACAACTGTAGCAAAGCCCTTTTGCTCTTTTTCTTCCAATTGTTGTGGTGTCAACCTTGTAGGTTGTGGAAATCTAGATGTAGCAACACTTCCTTCTTTATAGAATTGAGTGGTAGGCTTCCTTGTCACCATAATTTTACATTCAACTTTTCTTGCCAACCTGAATGCCTTCTCCAGTGAATCAGGTTCCAAAACGCGAACTTCATGTTGGATGTTATCCTTTAAAGTGCCTATGAAGATATCAATCATGTGTTCCTCTGGAATATCAGTTACCCTTATATTCAATTTTTGGAAGTCCTCAATGTGCTGCCCCACTAAACCCTTTTGTTTGAGATTTATCAATTGGCTAAGAAGGTGTTGCTCTTTGTATCCTCATAATGTGCTATCATTTCCTCCGTAAAAATTGACCAAGTGACAATTTTTTTACGGGAGCAAAGCCATCGATACCATACAAATGTATTTTGTTCTAAATGCAAAGTTGCAATGCATACCTTTTGTGTGTTTTGCACATTATGGAGATCAAAATATTGCTCCATCTGTAGTATCCATGTTACAAGATCCTTTCCATCAAAATTCCTCATATCCATTTTTGGAATATGGTGGTTCTTCCCGCCAACATTAGAATTTATGAAATCATGATTAACATTTATTTTGTTCTCATCATGAGGTTCTTCTACTATCTTTTCACCATTAGCAAACCTTTCTTATATCAACTTTGTCAAATATTTGATGTTTGATTTTATATCATCCATCTTAGCTTCCATGCCAGCTTCCATTCCATCCATCTTAGCTTCCACGCCATCCATCTTAGCTTCCACGCCTTTCTTCAAACTGTCCATCTTCACTTCCACGCCTTTCTTCAAAACTTCCATTTCATTTTTTGTTGCTCTTTGCGAGAGTGAAATTTGTTGCACTTGCCTGTAATTTTGATAGACAATGTTGAAATTATTCATCTTCATGAGTCATGGTAGAGCCTTCGAAGGCTTAATGGGTGCTGAATTCTTTTTAGCGGCATTTTAGAATCAATATCGATACCTTTTACTCGCTTTGGAGGAGCTCGATATTGAAATTGAATTATCTCTGTAATTGAAAATCTTCAATATATGAAATTCAGCCCTGTAGTAGCCCCTTGAAGCTTATTTCAAATGCCACAGGTCTGATCTAATTTGGATTCTTCAAGACCAAGTGATGTCCAATCTCCCACAATGACCCAATTTTGGACTGGTTTAGTAGAGCGAACTTGTACGATTTGCCACGTCTCACTGTTTCGTCATTCAGATTTGAAATTGATAGCCAAGAAACAACAGTCTGTGTGCTTGCGACCAATTTTTACGACACTCCAATCCGATGCTCAGAGAGAGATTTATGGATATTTTCCTACGATCACCTCTTTGAGATGAAATTCGGGAGCCTGAAAAAGCACTACATTCCACAGATCATATCTCCAAAAATATTTTGAACCAAGCTCTGAAATTTTTTGATGAGTTTCCTTAGGATTTCAGCTTCGTACCATATGAATTTAAGATTCTGAACCTTCATAGAAAAAAATTTATAGCGCAAATTCCACGATGACCCGTTTTCAGAGCTTGAAAAAGAACTAACTTCAGCTGTGATGATATCTCCGAAAATATCAAGTGAATCAAGCTCCGAAATGTTTAAAAATCTTCCTCAGGATTTCGCCCGCACCCTAAAAATTTCGTTTTTGAAACTTCGTAGAAAAAAAAAAAAAAAAACGTTATAGTGAAAATACCACGATGACCCTGCTGGAGCAGCGAAACTCCAGAATCCAAACCTCCCATACTAAATGTTGTGTAACCAGCTCCAAAAATAGAAGAAAAAAGATATCAATGCCTTATAAATAAGCCACTTCGAGGGGGCAACCTCCAATACATTACATAAATGAAAATTTTTTGATGATACAATTTACAAAACCTCCTTTATATATATAGGAGTCCATGGGGCCATAATGTAATCCTCAAGTAACACAATGTAATCCTAGCCGACCTAACAATAATAATTTAAGGGCACAATAATAACAAAATGGGGGTTACAAGGGTACAATAATAACAATAAGGGGGTTACACTAACAATAATAAGGGACTATACTAGTAATATAGGGACCTAACAGAGATAGTGATATAGGGAGCATGGATAGGGTCTAATAGTGATATGAGAAGGAAAATGAAGTCTTAGGGAGTGTTAGGAAGTGTATTTGGGATTTAGGGGATGATACTAGGGTTTCAAGCTCAAAATAAACACCAAATATTTTAAGCAACTTCAAACACCACAAAATCGACTTGATAAGAAGAGGGATGGTGCAATTGTGACTTACTTGATTTATGGAGGTTGTAGAGTATCGTTGCTGAAGATTGAAGGTGATGGCATGTGTTTTAGAGCTCCATGAGTGTTTTTGGGAAAGTGTGCAATGCAAAACACAAGGGAATAATTTACAACGTAGTGGCGCAACATATAATTCAGGGGTGTAGCGTAATACATAGGGGCGCCCTCCTTCTGCCAGGAGCGCAGCGCTACCTCTATTTTGAAATTTTCACCTTATTTCTTGGATTTTCGTGATTTTGCTGAGGTTTATTGATGATGGCAAGAGAAATTGAGATTTGTTTTGATGTCTTTTGGGTTTAAATACTTTGTGGGATTTTATTTTGATGATTTTAAAACCCACTTTTGCAATGTTCAATTTCACTTTTAAAACCTTGCAAAATACCCTTTAACTCTGTCTTTTTTGATTTATAGATTGATCATGCTGGAGTAGGAACTCTTCATACTTTGAAGTTTGATCTTTTTTGCATATGGAATTGAGTTTGCAGCTTTGGGAAATTGAGTACTTATTATATATAATGGACATAAAATTACATAAATAAAATAAAATTACAACTTTGTTTTTCGGAATAAAATTACATTTTGGAATGAAATTCACACTTGAAATAAAAATTACAAATTTGGAAACCATCTTTACCTACTTTCAAATCCTCTTTATATGGTGAAGGGATATTATTTGGATCACTCTCATACTTTTTCTGACCTTATACAATGAAATGGTGTTTTATTTGAACCTTGGAAAAATGAAACCTAGAGACCTAATGAAGACCTTGAATGACCGGACTTCATGGTGACCTAACTGACATAATGACATGATGAAATGGACTTTTATGACTGAAGTTTTCTCAACAAGGCATGAGGGTGGGCCAGCAAGTATGATTTTTTTAGGAAGAGTGAAATTTCTTTTTACTAGGGCTACCATTAGTGAGTAAATTTTTTGCATGACCTAATGGAATGATAAAAAATTTCAGAGTGGGACACCTAAAATGATATGAAAACAATACTTTTTATCACTTATGGCAGTATGCAAATAATGACGCTAACATTGGCATTATTGGGGATGATAGCTCTGAAATAAGTGTCAAGAACCACATAACTCTGTATTTTGTAGATCAGTTCCTTATCCATTAGGCCAATATGGTCAAAACTCAAACTAAGAAAGAAAGAAAGAATTTTTAATGTCCGCGAGGCTAAAAATAGCCTATGGGACAGATTTCTTCTCTATCTGACTCTTGTATTCGACCCTTTTCCTGTGAAGTTTTACAATGAGCACTCCCAGCTTATCGACAAAATCTTCGCTGAAAAGATTATCCCAAGAATTAGCTGCCAGAATACCTGCATAGCTTTCCCTGGTGTCCTTGAAGGCCTCACATTTTAGAATGAAATTTTTCTCTGTTTCCACTTTTCCGGAGGAGAAAAATATACATACTCTTTCTTCCCAAATTTCTTTTGGCCTTTTCCAGCGCCCTGTTTCACAACGGAGTTGATGAGAATTAGTCCTTAATTGAGCAATAAGAATTTTAGATCTCCAAGAAATATTAGCCCTTATGTACGCCTTTTGTTGATAGTTATGCGTGGGGTTAAACTCTTCTATGTAGTACTTCTTCTTTCTCTCTAGCTCTTTCTTCCAAGTATGTTTGTGGAATTTATCCATAACAAAAGCTTTTATCTCTTTACTATTTGTAGGACACATGCTCAAGCAAATACCCCATTTACTAAACCATTTGTTATTTTGCTGCATCCAAGTCTTCTGTCTTTTGCACAATCTGTCACTAAACACAACCTTAGGCCATCTATCCTCTTCCATTTGCTCAATTTTTTTCAGATACCTTATGACTCGCACCATAGAAATTGCTTCAATAGGAGCAGCCCCTGTTTCACTTAACAGGATAGCATAAGGAACTGCACTTTTAATTTTGAATTTGTTTGTAATCAAACGTTTCTGAATTTTCTCAATTTGCTTCCACTGCAACTTGGTTGTGCTGTTGGCCCATAGTTCACAACCATAGAGAATCACCGGAATCACTAAAAGCCCAAAAAGAGTTAGGGTGGTTTTCCAGTCCCACAGCTCTGCCTCTCTACACCTGTTTTGAAGAGCATAAAATGCTTTCCAACCCCCTAAAGTTCTTTTCTTTCTACAACCATCCCAACTTAAATTTATGTTGAAGTCAATTCCGAGGTATTTGTAATCTGCAACTTCTTCCAAAATGCTGCCTTCAAAATAGAACTTATGTTGGTTATGCTTTCTTTTGTTAGAGAAAACCACTACTTTCGTTTTCCTATATTGACTTGCATCCCAACCCTTCTACAAAAATCCTCAAGGGAATGTAAATGCTCTTGCAAACCAAGAGCCGAATTAGCAATCAATATAAGGTAATCTGTGTACAAAAGAAGCCTGATAACGAACTTGCCCAAATGGATACCGTCACCCCCTTGCGAATTTAGCCACTCTTCAAGCTTGTCAATATATAACCCAAAAAGGGTAGGAGACAATGGGCAACCTTGCTTGACCCCGATATCACTTCTAAAACTTTCATAAATGCTAGCTGAAGTTCTGATTTTGACTTTCACCTCTTCATATAACCTATGCACAGTTGCTCTCAAATTCTTGGGAGCCCCGAGTTCCTCCATTCTACCCCAAAGCTTATCCCTAAGAACCGTGTCAAAGGCTTTTCTGAAATCAACAAAGCAACAAAAAAATTCTTCCTTTTTTTCCCAACCTTTTTCAATGATGTACCTTAAAGTTATACAATGATCAACTGTGGAATGTTTAGGTCTAAAACCTGCTTGCCCTTTAGCATGTTTATCTTTTTCTTCTGCTCACTTGCTGATTTTCTTTTCCAACATGCTTCCAAATAACTTTGCAAACAAGGGGTTTATCATTATGGTTCTATAATTGGAGGGATTATTGACGTCACCACTCTTGAAAAGAGGTATTGCCATACTAGTTGTCCAATCTATGGGGAACCCCTGCTGTAAGATGTTGTTGAAAATTTTTGTGATGTGAGGTGAAAGAAATTTTAAGCCCCACTTTAGATACTCTGCTTGGAGTTCATCTAAGTCTTTTGCTTTTCCAGTGCCCAACTTCTTGATACCCATCTCTACTTCTTTCACTGTGAAGAGTTTTATGTCTGTGTTGACCAAAGGAGGAGGGTCAACCTTGGGATCCTGCTCATAAATTTGTCTTGCATAGTCAAACCATTTAAGAGCTGTAATGTTGTTTTCAGTTTGCACCTTTTTCGATTGGAGCTCCTTCCAAAATAATTTGGGGTTATTTTTCCCGAGGAAGATTAGTTCTGCCCTCCTTGAGACCATAAAATCAGCTTTTTTCTTTTTTACTAACTGCTTGTAAGCTTTGAGCTTTATGTTATCCGTGTCTGATTCCTTCCACCTTCTCCTTGCTTTTTTTCATTCCTCGTCAAACCAAGCATTAACCGGAAAGCAATTTGTTTCGGACTTCTTAATTTTTTCTCTTTTGCACTCAGCAAGTGCGCTTTGAATTAAATGTGTTAATCTGTGACTATGAAGGCCATGAGATGGGATTTCCTCCTTCTTAAAGAGCCTCTCTAGCATTATTTTGAAGGTATTACAATTCTCTGGATTCAAAAGAATTCTGCCCTTTGGGGGATTTTGTTGAACACACTGATTTTTCGACCCTAATTGCTTTTTTCCGGTCCAAGAGAAACTTAAATAGATTGGCTTGTGATCTGATTTTAAGTCCCAAATTTGATCTCCAATCAACACCTCCTCCATTTTCTCACACAAAATATGTGAGAAAATTACATAATCTACTACACTTGCTCCATTGTAAGTATTGTAAGTGAAATTACCGGACTTTTCCCATCTAGTCAAACCATTACAAATGACTAAATCAAAAGCCCCACATAGAATAAGCAATTGTTCTCCAAAGAGATTGTAGCCTTTATCCTCTGAAATTCGTCTCCACTGATGATTACTCTCTTCTGTAAGCCAGATAGGGTCACTGTCTTCTTTACAACAAAGAATGCTAGCTTGTTCACCTACATTTCTAGCATTGAAATCCCCCACTATAAGGACTTCACCTAGCTGAGAATATATTGCAATATCCGTTTTTAGGGCTACAAAGGGATCTTTGTGGTCAAGCCCTCTACTTTTGTATATTTTTGAAACTTGCGGCGCAAAATACCATGCTGCAATTCTAATGTGATTTCCATTTTCTGATATTTTAGGCCAAACAAATTGCTTATTTGGGTCTTCTTTTTCTAGCTGAATGAAACGACCTTCTTTTTCTCTTACTAATACCATGATACCCCCGTGCCCTTTGCCATTCCCTGCTGCCTTGTTCCACACTGCTATCTTCCAATACCCTTCAAACAAAGGTGTCTTACACCTTTCATGCTCATGTGTTTCTATGAGGCAAATTATGTCTCTACCTTCCGCAATAGGCCCTAACCCAGGTCCTCGTCTCCATGGGTAACCCCTGCAGTTCCAACAAACTAATCTTAAGGAAACCTGGGTAAGACTTGGTTGCTATTTGTTTTGACATGCAAGACTCATAGTTGAGTCTTTGTCCCTGCTTGCCCATAATGACCTTGTTTCCTCATTTCTTGCTAAAGAGTTTGCTGCCTCTTCTTTGTCATCATTTTGCTGCCTTGTTTTGGAAGGAGGTCCAAATTGCGCAATCACGGCTTTACCTTTATAAATCCATGCTCTTTTTCCCTCATCTCTTGCTGCCCTAACTTTTTTCATTTCATCTCTCCTTTCCTCTTGTTGTCTTACAGTTAAATCTTCTTCTTTAAAAAACCGAGAACCCCTTAAGAGTTGCTTCTTTCTTAGGATGATATCTTTATCACGCAAGTTGGGCATGATGACTTTTATGGGCCTATCTCTCTCACCGTTGAGATTACCTACTCTCCATGCTTGACATATGTGTCCTTGCCATTGGAGTTTGTCTTTCAAGAAGTCTCTTGCAATGTCAAGAGTACGTTCATTTTTCCCATACTCTTTCACCCCTTTAATAATTATGTTTGTTGCTCTATCCAGTCTTTCCTTGTTTTCTCTATCTTGCATGTTGTTAACCTTAATGTTTGTTTCTCCTTCCCTCTTATTAGAATTGTCAATAACTTGAGCCCAAGTTTTGGAAAGTTTTGTGGGATCTTCTTTCCTCCCTTCTCTTGATGTTTCTCCGTTGTTGTCTATTTGAGCAACTGCTTTCCCCTTATCCTTGGGTGGCTTCGCATTCATCACCTCTGTGTTTTCCACTGCAAATTTCTTCATGTTTTGCACCTCCTCTTTCATGCGTTGCCATTCTGTTTCTAGACAACTAATAAACTAATAACTCAGAAAAATAGACTAATTCTAGACAAAATCAAATGACTGAAAATTGACTCAATACTGGCTTACTTGATAGAAAAATGAAATTTTGAAAATGGCAGAAAATCAATGAAGCTCCATGGCCTTCACTTCGAGCTCCGAACTCCAGTGATTCTCTACTTCACACTTGTAGAAAATGTAAATGATATTTACAATGAAATGGAAAACTCATCAAGAAATTTATTTCAGAAAAGATAGTGTTTCAGGAGCCTACCATTAACTGGTCCTCCTAAACACTCCTGTCCATTCATATCCTCAAGAAAATAAGCATTATGTCCCCGACAAGCTGAAATATGATATGGCCCTTTCCATAAATTCTCAAATTTACCATGCTTACCCTTTTCTACATTTCTAGCATCCCAGCAGAGTACCACATCTCCAACCTTGAAGTTTTCTTCCTTATTTTTCTGGTCATAGATATTCTTTATCCTATCATGAAGTTTTGAAGTATTTTGAAATACTTCATCTCTTGTCTATTGAAGGTGTATCATTTGATTAATATGACTTTGTATGTCATTTTCCTCAGTCCCTGCTTCATTCATCAGTTTCATTACCGGGACTACTAATGATGAAGGAAATATAGTATCAACACCTTACACAACTTGAAAAGGAGACATGCCAATAGACTTCTTATTACTCACTCGATCTCCCCATAATGCATTGATCAACTTCTTATGCCAATTCTTTTTATTCACCTCTAACATTTTATTAATGATACTGATCAAGGATTTATTAGAGGACTTTGCTAATCCATTACCTTGTGGGTAGTAGGTTGTAGAGTGTCCCAAATTAATGTTATATCTGTTAGAAAACTCATTCATCTTCTTAAACTTTAATGTTGTCGTGCTATATTGGATAATTTTAGTAGGACAACAAAAACGAGACAAAATATTAGTTTCTAAAAACGGAATGATGATAGAATATGTTTCTTTCTTGGTTGGGATGGCTTCGATCCACTTTGTAAAGTAATATGTGGTTGTCAATATCCACTTGTGTTGTGCAGATGATGCTAGGTGAATATCACCTATGAAATCTAGTCCCCACTGCTGAATTGGTGCATGTACTGAAATAGGTTGAAGAGGTAACGGGAGAAGCTTTCTCTTACCCTGAAAAACTTGACATTCATGGCAGCTCATTATTTCTTTGTAGACATTTGCAAAAAGTTTCGGCCAATAATATCTCGCTCTCAATATTTTATTGGTTGTGGTCTTCTAATATAGGTGGCCCACACAATCTCCTTTGTGGAAGTCATTCATCAATTCCTTATATTCTTCTTCGACCAAACAGTTTAGAAACACACCTCTGAGATCCTTATAGTAAATTGCATTGTCTAGTATGAAATAATTTGAAGCTTTGAGTTTCAAAGATTTTCCTCGACTCTTAGTCATGCCTACAGGAAGGTTTAGGTGTTGCAAAACATAAACAATATTAGAATATTGTGGAGATGAAAAAAAGATATCAGATACCTGAATGAGATTAACTTCCTTCATTTTTGGACAAGGCTAAAATCAAGTTGACGTCAAGATCATGAAGATTTCACTTAGCTGTGAGCTTGGCTAAGCCCTGACCTTTGATCATCTTGGTGGGCTCCATCTCAAGGTCATATTACAGTAAAGTTGTTATCCATATTCCTCTCCTACCTTTTGGGTTTTTCTGCATGAGAACTTCTTTCACATCTGCATTAGGTACATAGGCAAGAGTATGTGAATGTAATATGTAAACTCTAAAATATTTCAGTGCTTTAACCAAAGCCAAAACCTCTTTCTCTATGATGTTGAAGCAAAGGGCTGCATCTCTGATATTGCGACTGAAAAATGTAATTGGTAGCTCTGTTCTATCCCTTTTCTGCATCAAGACTGCTACCATAGTGTGCTCAGAAACAAATGAGAATATTATGAAATCACTAGTATAATTAGGAGTTATCAAAACCACAGCAGTATTCAAGGCAAACTTAACTGAATCAAAGGATTTCCGGGAATCTTTAGACCACTTCACATCACTATATTTTTCCAACATATTTTTCAATTCTCTAAGATGCTCCACTACATTAGGAATGAATCTACGTAAGAAATTCATCTTACCGTTGAATTCTTGTACTTCCTTTTTTCTGTGAGGGAAATAATTATGTTGAATTTCTTGAACATGGGAAGGGTCAATCCGGATCTAATCCTTGGAGATGATGTGACCAAATATTTTTCCCTCCTCCATGGAAAAAAGGATTTTCTTTGGGTTGAGAGATATTTCGAACTTCCTACATATCTCGAAAACATTTCTTAAATGGTCCAAATGTTCATCATCAGAATGTGAAAACACTGAAGTCATATAAATAAAAAACCAATAAAAAATATTTTTCATTGGTGAATGCTATGTCCATGGCCCACTGGAATGTGACCCCTGCATTTTTCAAACCAAATGGAATTTTTGCATATTTGAACATGCCCCAAGGTGTAGTAAATGTTGTCTTGTCTTGATCATCCTCGTGTACCAAAATTTGGTTGTACCCTAAATAGCCATCCAATAGTGACAACCAGGAAGAACCGACAACTCTTTGAAGTATATGGTCTATCTTTGATAGTTGTCCTTGAGGGACACTTTGTTCAAGTTTCTGAATTCTATGCAGAGCTGGATTCATCTAGTATTCTTTCTCACTGGGACCAAATTTGAAATCCAATCAAAGAATCTGATTGGGATAATAATGGAATTGAAAAATATATTTACCTCTTTTTCAATTGATGGTAGAAATTTGCGACTTATCCTTATCAAACTTTTCCGAAAGGGTTTCTTATCGGAATAGTGTGTTGAATGATTTTCTTGACAAACACCTCTAAATTTGTATATTCCCATGCAAAAACATCAGAAAATTCAGAAAGTAATTTAAAATATTCAGCCTTTACCTCGGGAGATAAGGACTTGGATAGTTTAACCATCTTTGGTTTGTCAGTTGTCCCAATGTTTACATATTCAACAACCTTTTCTGTAGGCATCAAAGTAGGCTTCCTTGCTACGTCATCTTGGTCAGAAAATTATTCCAAAGGTATGAGAGCTTTTGGAATATTGTTGTCTTTTAGTTGCAGTATATCCATCTGAGTTGCTTCTATATCCTAGTAATCTTTATCAGAAATTTGATCTATAGAAAAATTATCAAATTCTTCTTCACCTTGGAGAAAGTTATTTATCTGCTTATCATCCCAAAAATTTCCAATATAGAAAGTTATTGGGAATGGTGGGCCGGTGCTTCACATGAATCTCAAATTTTCTGTTTGAAAATATGGGGATTTTGAAATTGCTTGCAGCTTTAGCCAATGAATTTTCCATGAGATTTTGATTCCTTGGCACCACTGTAAGTATACTCTCCTGAAATTTTTTCAAAATATCAAGTACAACATTCCTATATTGTCTCATTCAAGGATAATTCGCTTGATATTCACCTTTAGCTTGCTTGATCACAAGTTCTGAATCACTATACAAAAAAATCCTTCTTGCACCCAGTTTCTTCAAGATCTTTAGGCCAGTAATCAGTGCTTCATACTCAGCTTCATTATTATTGAAATCAAAAGCTAATTTATAAGAGAACAATCTAACATTTGTAGGGACCTTATTCTGCTGATGAAAAGGGCTGCAGACCCAGATTCCAATACCTACCCTATCTTTCCCTAGGGCACCATCAAAGTCCATGGACCATATACCATTCTCATCCTCCAAATGTTGAAACTATGATTTCTATTTTGGATCAATTTTCTTAACTGTCTCTTCATGCTTTTCTAGACTTTCTTCCACTTTATCCAATGGTTGTTATGGATCTTTCACTACTTCCCCTAATTGTTGTTCTAAAATTTTCAATGCTTCCTAAGATTGTTGTTTTGATGAGCAAGGAAGATTCACCTTTTCTTTTTCTATAACTTCTCTAATAAAATTATGGATCTCTAGAACATCTTCTACATCTACTAGCTCACTATCTACATCATTTAAGCTGCTATCATTAAAAAAGATGATTGACTCTAAATATATATGTATAACGTTTATCAGATGATTGTTAGGCTTTTCTTTGCTTGTGATCATATATTTCATCTTAGTTTCATGGTACAATTTTCTCAATTTCCCAAAAACAAGGATATTTTCATAAGAAAAGTCTAATTACAATGTGCCTCGTAATTTTTTCCCCCAATATCTTGACAATGACATGCCAAAGTGTGGCAGTATGTCAACTATCACCACATCCATTAGAACATTTTTTGCCAAAATCTGCTCTAGGGAGACTACCAAATATTTAATCAGTCCAATACATCAAACTCTACTTGAATTGAAGGAGTATAATTCATGGTATGGACGAGTGATGTCAAGGCCCAAATTATCCATTATGGCTTTTGGCATTAGATTGTGGGAGGCTCCGGAGTCTAACATGGAATTATGTACAATACACTAGTGTATTCTTAGACTCAAGTAAAAATGAGGAACCTCACTATCTTCTAATTGACCGTCAATAGCAGGACCAAAAATGAGTTCAGGCTAATCATCTTCAACATTTACTATGTCGTATAAAGGATCCACTTTAAGAATCTTGGCAACATGGGACTTATATTGGTATTTTTTAACAAGCTCGGTTAAATGAATAAACACTTTTAAATTTTATGTTTTTGTTTCTAGACTGAAAGGAGTGGTTTTGTCTACCTATTTAATGACAATGTCTTGTTTTCCATCATGGTCCTTTGATGGAATTTATTTCTTCTGATTGTCCTTTTCCTTATTTTATGAACTTGAGGATGGTTGATTTACCTTGTTCTGATTTTTTATCACAGGCTCTTTTCCCTTACTCTGATTGCTTGAATGATTCTGCCTTGTTTGAGTGTATTTATACTAAGATGCTCTCTTCTAAATGGGATTAACCATCACATCACTGATTGTCAATGACATCTACCTATTTTTTGAACTAAGTGCATTCAATTACCCTCACTGGTAATCATCTGATTTAGTCTCTAATTCATGATCTTTATCAAGGATAAAATCTTCATCTTTAGGCGATCTTTCTTTTAAAAATACTCCTCATCTTTGGTAAAAAAACATAGGCATATCATCAGCTTTGAAAAGGAGATTCTACTCAATAATTGTGTCTTCATATTCTTCTTCTCCTTGAGCATAGTTTTGCTACAAGGGTGTCCTGATTTGCTGCTACTGCTATGGTGGTTTTTTAGAGCCCATTTTTCTCTCTACTTGATCCTTTACTGAGTTTATTGTTGACCTCTATAGTTAGGATTCTGACCTCAGGATGTCTCTCCATGATGGACATCCTGTCAACCATCCTTTCAATATTTCTTATCAATGTATCCATATTATAATTAGAATATTAGGTGGATGGTTCATCTTTAATAGTAACTCTCCTCTCATTCCTATCTCTATATCTCTTCATTAGCAAATTTTCTTCAACACTGATCGTGTTCTTTTGTATATCCTCCAGTGTAGCTAGATTTATTTCCCTTAATTGGTAAGCCATGTCAGGATCAAATGCATTTGGATAATGTATGAGAGCTAAACCTGGAGGAGGCTTGATCCCAACAAGAATTTAATTGTAAATTCTATTGAAGTGATTATTGAAATCTTGGACTGATTCATTAATATTTCTTTTAATTTTCTCATACTCAGCAAGAAACTGTAAATGATTTTTCTTTACCTCCCACCGGACTATAAAAAAATAAATGAGCTGGTCTAGAGTGGCAATGGAATTAGCAGTCAAAGACCTAAACCAAACTTTGACATCTCCAGAGAAGCTTTGGGCTATAATCCTCATTTTTTCATTGTCAACATCAACTTCCTCTGAATATATGAGTTTAGTGACCATAAAAATATGTTGTCTTGCAGACATGGTATATTTTTCATCAAAAAAGGGGAGTCTTTGGCCAAAACCCTGAGGTAAGTCATTCAATTGGGCAGGTAAGATAAGTGGGGAAAATATTGCCATGATTCATGCTGAGTGAAGTGCTAGATTGATAATAGGAGGGATTGGATGAATAGGTAACGGAATAGGAGTTGTAGGTACTGAAGTATTAGGTATGAATGATGAGGTTGAAGGTGAAGATGAAAAGGCTACAATTGATTGAGTTTGAGGTTGAGTTGAGACAAAAATTTCCTCTTGATGGTAGAATTGGATCCAATCTTTGATGTCACATATTTGGGCTTAATCTCTTCGAAAAACCAATCTTTCAGAGCACTAAGGTCTAATTCAGAAAATGACTTGACCTCAGATAGTTTTAAAGGATCGAATACTATGTTGGATAAGTAGGTTTCTGACTTGGATTTTAAAAATGACAATTCAAATTTCTGATCATATGATATATCTTCAAGATAAAGTAGTTTATCAGGTAAAGAAAATAAGGTTACCAATGGAACTGGTCCTGACTGAATGTTTGTAGTTTGATATCTATGCCTTTGAAAAATATTATCTGGATCAACTGGATCAGGATTGGGATTTTCTCTGGTATACCTTCTCCAAGCCAACTCTACAATCTTAGCACTGCAATTATCGAATCAGCCTTTCTGTAACTTAACCCTATCATCCAATGGATCCAATTCCAAAATTTCTTGTCGTACACCCAGGGAAAATAAATATTTCGTTCCCCAGCAACGATGCCAGTATGTTATCACTTTGCCAGATCTCTAAGGCTGAAGAAGAAATCCCAACAGAGGTAACCACAGACCAATATTTTGGCTTCGTATCTAGCCCTACCAAATAGGAGAGGGCTCTCTCCACAAGGTCACAACCAAGAGGGTTGGATGAAAAGGTTTTAGGCTAGTTATGAAATGCAGAAGGGTTTGTTTTGATTTTATTTTATTGGGTTGTTGGATGAGGATGTTAGGTCAAAGAGGCTAGGTCAGAGAAAATAGGATTAGGGTTACAATCCATTCAATGGGGCAAGGTAAGTAAGAAGGCTAACACATTAGGGTTCTTGGGATGGAATTATTCAGAAAGGTGAGGATCTAGGAAGAGCATGAAATATGAATTCTTCCTAAACTGAAAGAAAGATGAACAAAGTATGAAAACTTTCCCAAAACAAAGCATGTGAGATTATTTATGATTCTCTAACTTGAAAGTGATCATAAAATAGACATGAAATGTAAAATGGACCAAAAATACATTCATACAAATTAAACAAGAGAAGAAACAATGATAAACAACCATACCATAGGTATGCCAAAGAAATAGCTGCAACACTTTTATTAAGCTCTTGCCAAAATGATTACAATATAGTCTTTGATCAATATGCCAACATCCAACCTATCCCAACCTGTGAAATGACTGAAAAATTACATGATATAGGCCTCAAAAAAACTCCTCCCAACCTTAGGGGTCGAATCCATGAGAGGAGGAGCAGTTCCACCAAAACCGAGTTGAATACCTAGAGTGCATGGTGGTCAAACTAACTCATCCCTCAAATTGATTCATTACACCTCAGCATGAGTTTTCATTTAATGTATTTACCCTTGGTAATAGTAAAAACATGATATTTACATTTACCTCCATCAATTACATAAGAAAAATCATCATGTCCCAAATTGAAACTCAAAATTGCAGTCAAAACTGAGAAAAATCATAAATTTGTCAAAGGGCGTTTTTTTTGTGCTAAGGGCGACCTCCATGTTGCAAGCCACTTTTGGAGGCCTTCCCGGTGTCCAAATGGGGCCCAGGGTGGCTTTTTGGAAACAATATCCTGTCTAATTTCTAGATGCATCTTTAGTTTTCTCAATGGAGTTTATTTTCCCTATCAAAAGGTGATTCTCCCACAATTGGTCAAGGGCGCAGCGTACAGGAAAAAAAGGAAGCAGAACATTGATTTTTTTGTGTTTTTTAACCTTTTCACCTACCAGTTGTCCAAAATAAGGCTACAAAATTTGTTGAATTGGATGTATTCATCTTTTTACATCTTGTGGTGGTCTTGATTTGGCCAAAAAGTTCCTCCAATAAGAGTGCAACGCCTAGGGCGTTGCGCCCTTGACAATCTAGATGTCATAAGACTGTGTAGAATTGCTGAAAAACATAAAAACTTAAAAAATTACCACAAAAATTTTCAAAATTGGTGAAATGATTTTTGATCATGTGGTTTAGGTATGAAGTGAGGCCTTAGCAAGTATATCAAGCCTCCTTTTCTATTCTTGCATGGTCAAGAATTAAATTTTTTCATTGGCTCTTTTAAGGTTGGCCCTTGCAATTTTGTTTTTCTTGGCATAGTGCCTGGCCCTATTTCTAAATATATAATTATCCCTATTTTCCTTCGTCAAAATATTCTCTAGATGTTGGTTAGCCCTATCAAGCCATTTCTCCCAGTTTTCATTTATTGCCACTACAAATTGTTCATTCAAAGTGAGCTAATTAGCAAGCTCAGCCTCCTTTTGCCTCTCTAGTTATAGAGCTATTTTCAGCCCTCTAGTCCTAGGCCTTCTCCTTGGCACTTGTTCTTCTGGTTCCTCTGTTAAACCATATTTTTCTAGTGTCTCTTCAAGAAAAACTTTGGCTTTTTCTACCTCTCTTTGAGCTTTGATTAATTTGACTTCATCAATGACATGTTTGGTCTTTAGCTTCTAGTTCTCTTGCTCAAGAAAGTTAATGACAAATTTAGACCTGTCAAGATTATTTTGTGGCTCCTTAATCTGGGCTTCTTTATCCTTGATGAATATTCTAATGATCTCATCATCATCATTCTAATCTAGGTCAACAAGGTCAAAATCTTGTTCTATCTCATGGAGGTCCCAAGGTCAAAATCATTGTTGTCTTATGGAGGTCCTTCTCCTCATTTCCGATCTCTGCCTGAATCTCTGCCTCTGTAATCTTTTGCTTCCCTTTGTCAACATTCTTTGTCGATGTAGAAGGAAAGGTCCCATCCACTATGTGTGGAGAAAACACATGCCTGTGACCTCTTTGGTATGTTTTTTCCAATGGCTCTATCTCAGCCACATTAGCCTTCATAGGCTCCCTGATCTCAGCTCTACTAGGTGACCTAGTCTCAATGAAAAATGGAGATGATGGTGGTGAAATGGATGAAGAAGACTGATTTGATGATGATGCATGAACTGTGGGCTGAGATGTAGGAATGGATGTGGAAGGATGAGATGATGAAGGCACATATTGGCATGTTGAATAGGTGGAGTAGTGAATATGTCATTAGCTATGAAAGTACTCCATAAAATGTTCAATTGTTTGAGATGATGGAGTTATATGATTTTGATGAGAGAATGGTGAAAAAGAGTGTTCATTTGGTGCTCATATTTTCTCCTTTGGACAATATATGCCATCTTTTCAATGCTCTGGAAGAGGTAATAAGGTATGTTTAGCATCTTGACCCTTGTGAAGTGCATGAGTAGCCGGATATAATAGGTGTAAAGTCTAAAGAACCTACCTTCACAAGAAAAATATATCATGATGACTTTTATCATGGGGGCATATCTCTCCAGGAGGTAAGGGAAAGGAAACTTCCCCTTTCTTTCATTCTTGTACCTAGGCTTGATTTATGGATCAAAGTAATGCTCCTCCAAGTCTTTTTGCTTGAACCATTTTCCCCCAACATCTGGGATTCCAGTGGCAGTTGATATGATGGCATTGGACATAGTGAAAGTGACACCAGCAATGGTTACCCGGTTTTCATGGAGATTGGAGACGAATAGTCTGCTCAACATAGGGTAATGTTGGACCCTTTGTATTTTCTCACAGAATTCAAAACATCCTACATGCTTAAAACATGTCACAGTCATGGGAGAGGCCATATGTTCCCTGGTATTTGTTGGCTCAAGTCTAAGGATTCTCCCTCCTTTGTTTGGCCTCCTCTCCTTTCTTTCTTCTCCCTCACTGTAGCTTATGTTCTTTTCTTCTTCCATAGGTGTCCTAGTGTGAAAACCCTAGGGAGATGGAATGATAATGAAAAAGTGATTTCTGGAAAGTGGGAATGGTTTATGAAATGAGGGAGGTGATAGGGAGTAGTAGTGATAAGGTATTTAGGATAGGGAATTTTATTACAGGTTAGGGATTTTGGGAGCCTAGGCAAATGAGAAGACTAGGTCTTAGGGTATTGGGAATAAAGAGCTTAGGGAAATGGAGATAGTGATATAGGGGCAGGGATAGGGTCTAATAGTGATATGAGAAGGAAAAGGAAGTGTTAGGAAGTGTATTTGGATTTAGGGGATGATACTAGGGTTTCAAGCTCAAAATAGACACCAAATATTTTAAACAACTTCAAACACCAAAAAATTGACTTGATAAGAAGAGCGATGGTGCAATTGTGCCTTACTTGATTTTTGGAGGTTGTAGAGTATCGTTGTTGAATATTTAAGGTGATGGCATGTGTTTTAGAGCTCCATGAGTGTTTTTGGGCAAGCGTGCAGCGCAAAACACAAGGGAACATACAATTCAGGGGTGCATCGTATGACGCAAGGGCAAAACGTAATACACAGGGGCGCCCTCCTTCTGCCAGGAGCACAACGCTGCCTCTTTTTTGCAAATTTCGTCTTCTTTCTTGGATTTCGTGATTTTTCTAAGGTTTCTTGATGATGGAAAGAGAAAATGAGATTTTTTTTAATGTATTTTGGGTTTAAATACTTTTTGTGATTTGATTTTGATGATTTTAAAACCCACTTTTGCAATGTTCAATTTCACTTTTAGAACCTTGCAAAATGCCCTTTAACTCTGTCTTGTTTGCTTTGTATATTGATCATGCTAGAGTAGGAACTCTTCATACTTTGAAGTTTGATGTGTTTGGCATATGGAACTGAGTTGGAAGCTTTGGGAAACTGAGTACTTATTACATATAATAGACATAAAATTAGATAAATAAAATAACATTACATCTCTATTTTTTGGAATAAAATTACATTTTGGAATGAAACTCACACTTGAAATGAAAATTACAACTTTGGAAACCATCTTTACATGCTTTCAAATCCTCTTTATATGGTAAAGGCATATTTTTTATATCACTCTCATACTTTTGTTGACCTTATACAATGAAATGGTGTTTTATTTGGACCTTGGAAAAATGAAACCTAGAGACCTAATGAAGACCTTAAATGACCAAACTTCATGGTGACCTTAGTGACACAATGACATCATGAAATGGAATTTTATGACTGAAGTATGCTCAACAAGGCGTGAAGGTGGGCCAGCAAGTATGAAATTTTTAGGAAGAGTGAATTTTTTTTTTTGACGAGGGCTACCATCAGTGAGTAAATTTTTTGCATGACCTAATGGAATGGTACAAATTTTCTGAGTGGGACTCCTAAAATGATATGAAAAGAGTATTTTTGATCGCTGATGGTAGTATGAAAATACTGACACTAACAGTCTCTACGATACCCATAAGTCATTCATTGTCTTTGGATGCTCATATTTCCTCTGTAAATAAAGTTTTTCACTTGAGCCTTTTTCACTTGAATTTGTAAAGTATATTCATATGAATTTTTAGAATAATTCTATTTTTTAATAAATTTGACTCTTGATGAATGGAAATATTGAACTACCACAAACATTCCTTATCAACATCCTCACCTACAGACTATGAATTACGTATGCCAATATATGATTATCTAAAATTCAAGTTATTGAAGTCACTCTCCTTCATTTCCTGATAATTTAAAATGAGAAGGTCAAAAATTGACAATCTATATGAAATATAAGAATACATTATTTCTTATTAGAATTAAATTATATATACGTTTACAATAGAACTTCAGTGATAATGAAATGAGAGATGAGAGAGGATGTTTTTCTAATACTCTAGAAGAAAATTAAAGGCAAATCAAAATTCTAGCCAAGTCACAAAATGAAGAGAAAGAGGCCAAAAATAGGATTAAGGCATAAAAATAGCATATAATGAGCTAATTTCTGAAGATGACGACCCTTTCCACATGTTGGTTATTCATTATAGTCTTGAGCATTTTATGATGTAGTCTAAAGTGTAGAGGCGCCATTGTTTGGATCATGCAATAACAATTAAGGAAATTATAGGGAAGATTCTTGAAAAAAAGAAGAAAAAGAAGTTTTCACAATTCCAACTCAATGAAAAATATACAAAATTTTAAATTGAAATTATATTGTGCTCATGTAGACGAATTTATTCAAACATTGTGAATGAAAACTAATGCAAGCAAATTAAGACTAGCAGTAGATGAGATATTTCAGGATCAAGCTTTTATATTCTTTTGGGAAATTAAGTGTGAATTTCCAATGATGAAAGAAGAAGGTAATTCACTTGCATATGCACCACTAAACCAGCATGTAAATAATTACATATAAGCTGCCATAAATTTTAAATATTTAATTCATCATTTTTTTCAAGCAATTTGTAAATTTTCACACAGTTGTTTCTTCGTGAGTTACAATATCAAAGAGGAAGGTCATTAATTGTTGTTTCATCGTGTAACATAGGGAGGGAATTCCTAAAACAAATATATGGCTGAGGATATCAAACCAATGTGAATTGGACCAGTTATTTGCATGAAAATATAGGAACAAACACCCTTGGTATATGTCTTTGAGAGGATAGAACACTGCTTTAAAGGGAGCAGTAGATTTAATAATATATATGGTGGCCAGTATGTTATTACTCCGCAAAATATCTAAGGCTGACGAAGAAATCCCAATAGAGGTAACCACAAACCAATATTTTTTCTTTGTATATATCCCTACAAAACCGGAGATGGATCTCTCCACATGGTCACAACCAAGAGGGTTAGATAAATTAGGGTTTTAGGCTAGCTATGAAATGCATAAGGGGTTTTGATTTGATTTTATTGGGTTGTTGGATAAGGATATTAGGTCAAATAGGCTAGGTCAGGGAAAATAGGATTAGGGTTACAATCCATTCAATGGGGAAAGGTAGGTAATAAGGCTAGCATATTATGGTTCTTGGGGTGGAATGATTCAGACAGGTGAGGAGCTAGGAAGAGCATGAAATATGAATTCTTCCTAAACTAAAAGAAAGATGAAAAAACTATGAAAAGTTCCTCAAAACAGACTCTGAGATGAATTATGTTTATCAACTTGAAAGTGATCATAAAATAGAAGTGAAATTAATTATGAAGACAATACATTCATACATAATGAGACATAATAAGAAACAATGCTAGACAACCATACCATAGGTATCCCAAAGAAATAGCTACAACACTTTTATTAAGCTCCTACCAAAATAATTACAATAGAGTCTTTTATCAATATGCCAACATCCAACTGATCCCAACCTATGAAATGAATAACATATTACATGATATAGGCCTCAAAAAAATTCCTCCCAGCCTCAGGGGTCGAACCCATGAGAGGAGGAGCAATTCCACTAAAATTGAGTTGAATACCTAGAGTGTAGGGTGGTCAAACTAACTCGTCCCTAACTTAAGTGAACTGATTCATTACACCTCATCATGAGTTTTCATCTAATGTATTTACCCTAGGTAACAATAAAAACATGATATTTTCATTAAATTTGATCAATTACATAAGTAAAACCCTCATTTTCCCAAGGGAAAATCAAATTTGCAGTAAAAAATGAAAAAATTAGACATTTGCCAAGGGTGAAGTTCCATTGTGAACAACATAGCACCATTTTTCAAGGCATTTTTGGAGACCTTCCCGGTGTCTAAATTTGGCTCAGGATGGCTTGTTGGAAATCCTATCCTGTCTAATTTTCAAATATACATTTTTTTTTCTGAATGGAGTTTATTTTCCCTATCAAAAAGTGATTCTCCCACAGTTGGTCAAGGGTGCAGCGCCAAGGCAGAAAAAGAGGCAGAACATTGATTTTTTTACATTTTTTTCATCTTTTCACCTGCCAGTTGTTGAAACCAAGCTTAAAAACATTGTTTTATATAATTTACTTGTCATTTTTCATCTTGTGGTGGTATTATTTTTTCCAAAAAGTTCCTCAAACCATCTCCTAGGGCACAGTACCCTTGACAGTGTAGTTGTCATAAGACTTTCTAGGTTTGCAAAAAATCACAAAAACTTCAAAAATTTACCCAAAAAATTCTCAAAATTTGATAATTTTATTCTGATGATGTGGCTAGGCATGAAGTGAGGCTTCAACCAATATGTCAAGCCTCCTTTCCTCTTCTTGCATGGTCAAAGCCTCAATTTTTGCATTGGCTATTTTGAGCTTGGCCTTTGCAATTTTGTCTCTTTGGGCATAGTGCTTGACCTTCTTCCAAAGTATATCATTATCTCCATTTTCATTCTCCAAAAGATTCTCTAGGTGCTGGTTAGATCTATCAAGCCATGGCTCTCAATTTTCATTGATTACCATTGCAAATTGTTCATTCAAGTTGAGATGATTAGCAAGCTCAGCCTCTTTTTTCCTTTCTAGTGCTAGAGATCTTTTTAGCCCTCTAGTCCTAGGCCTTCCTTGGAACTTGTTCTACTACCTGTTATGTCACACCATATGTTTCAAGTGTCTCTTCAAGAAATACTTTGGCTTTTTATACCTCCCTTTGAGATTTTATGATTTTGACCTCATCAATGACATGTTTTGTTTTCATCTGTTGGTTCTCCTTCTCAAGAAAGTTAGTCACAAATTTAGACCTGTCAAGATTAGTTTTTTTCTCCTTAATATTTTATTCTTTCTCCTTTATTATTTTGTTAGTGATCTCACCATCATCATGCTCATCTAGGTCAACAGGTCCAAAATATTGTTATGTCTCATGGATGTCCTCCTCCTCATGTCTGATCTCTACCTAAATCTCTGCCTCTGTCATCTTTTTCTTCCCTCTATCTACCTGCTTTATTGATGTATAAGTCAAGGCACCTTCCAGTATGTGTGGAGAAAACACATGCATGTGACCTCTCTGGTATGTTTTTTCCAATGGCACTATCTCAGCCACATTAGCCTTGTTATGCTCATTGATCTCATCTCTGCTAGGTGACCCAATCTCAACGTGAAATGGAGATGGTGGTGGTGAAATGGGTGAAGGAGGTTGATCTGGCGATGATGCATGAACCGTGGGTTGAGATGGAGGAATGGATATGGAAGGATGAGATGATGAAGGTACATCTTTGTCACGTTGAATAGGTGGAGCAGTGAATATGTCATTAGCTATGAAAGAACTCCATGAAATGTTCAATTGTTTAAGGTGATGGAGGACTATGATTTTGATGAGGTAATGTTGAAAGAGACTATTCATTTGTTGCTTAGATTCTCTCCTTTGGACAATATATTCCATCTTTTGAATGCTCTAGAAGAGGTAATAAGATATGTTGAGCATCCTAACTCTTGTGAAGTGCATGAGTAGTCAAATATGATAAGTGTAAAGTCTTGAGAACCTACCCTCACAAGAAAAGTATCTCATGATGGTTTTCATCATACGGGCATATCTCTCTAGGAGATAAGAGAAAGGAAACTTCCCCTTTCTTTCTTTCTTATGCCTAGGTTTGATGTATGACTCAAAATAATGCTCCTCCAAGTCTTCTTGTTTGAACCATTTTTCCCCAACATTTGGGATTCTGGTGGCAGTTGATATAATGTCAATGGATAAGGTGAAAGTGACATCAGAAAGGGCTACCTAGTTGTCATGAAGATTGGAGATGAATAGCCTACTCAACATATGATGATGTTGGACCTTTTTTATTGTCTGACATAAATTAAAGCATCCTACATGCTTAAAACATGTCACTTCCATGGGAGATGCCATGACTTCTATGGTATTTGTTGGCTCAAGTCTTAGGAGTTTCCCTCCTTTGTGTGGCCTCCTCTCCACTCTTTCTTCTCCCTCACTGTAGCTTTTGTTATGTTCTTCTTCCATAGTGTCTTAGTGTGAAAACCCTAGGGAGATGGAATGATAGTGAAGAATGATTTTTGGGAAGTGGGAATGGGATGGGAAAATTTAGGGAGATGGGGGAAAGGGTTTATGAAATGAGGGAAGTGAAAGGGAGTATTACTGTTATGGGGTTTGGGATTGGGAATTTTATTACAGGTTAGGGATTTTGGGAGTCTAGGAAAATGAGTAACCTAGGTCTTAGGGTTTCAAAGGAAAAGGGCTTAGGGAAAGGGGATTATGATATAGGGAGTGAGGATAGGGTAATTATGATGTGGGAAGGGAATGAAAGTGCTAGGGAGTGAAATTGAAATTCAATTGTGATATGGATTTATGCAAGAACGCAACAAAATACACATATAGCCATAGATACAGAGATGCAATGGAAATAATGCTTCATTTTATTAATAAAATAATGACTGAAATAAGCTTACAAACATAATGGAAACAAGCTAGGGCGTTGGTAGCGTATCTCAGAGAAAATATGTGGCAATCACAGGCCTCTAAGTTGTGTTACATTGAGGCTCGAATGCCTATAACAAACATAATGGAAATAGATGAGCTAGGGTAACAGTAGCGTATCTCTGAGAAGAGATGTGACGGCTACAAGCCCCTAAACTATGTTACAGAACTGAAATGATGGGAACAAGTGAGCTAGGGCACTAGTAGTGCTTATCTCTGAGAAGAGATGTGTCAGCTCCCAGATCCCTAAACTGTGTTACAATGAAATAATGTAAAAAATGAAACTTCCATAAGCCTAACCCTAGGAGATGAAGCGCCAAAACTATGGGCCCTATTTGGGTAAATTGGTGTTTCAACTTCCCGGGGACGTAACTTTGGCATCCGATCTCCGTTTGACGCGCTTAATAGCTCGTTAGAAAGATCTATCCAAGGAATAAAAATTTTGAGTGAGAAACATTAGTCCATGACCTGTGTTGCTCCTCGTTTTCTCAAAAAGCATTGTTTAGGGCCTCAAAACGGCTCCAGAAGTTCAAGACCTGAAAAACTGTAAGTTGTGCTGAAACTTACAAACTGATATAATTGATTGTGGGGGTTGAAATGGACTCGGTGGGTGGCCACCAATATCCACTTGGATCATTAAGTCCCCAAAATGGCTCCGGGAGTGCAAGACCCGAAAACCTGCTAAAAATAGTAAGTTGTGTTGATGTTGAAAAACTGAAAGAATTGATGCTGCGGATCCAAATGGAATAGGTGGGTGGCCACCGATATCCACCTGGATCAAATTGGGATTTAGGGAATGGTACTAGGGTTTCAACCTCAAAAATATACACCAACTCTTTAAACAATATCAAACACCAACAATTTGAATTTGATAGGAAGAGAGATAATGCAAATGGTAGCTTGCTTGACTGCTGGAGAATGTGGAGTAATTTGGCTGAATATTTGAAGGTGATAGCACAAGTTTTGGAGCTCCTGAGTGTTTGCAGGAAAGGACGCAATCCCAATGCTAAGGGTGTAGCACATAACCCAGGGGCACAATGCACAATGCAGGGGTGCAGCACCAAACACAGGGGCACAACACACAACCCAGGGGCGCAGTGCCTAACTCTGTTTTTGCAAATATCACCTTCCTTCTTGAATTTTCGTGCTTTGCTGAGGTTTCTTGATGATGGAAAGAGAAAATGAATATTTAATTGATTCTCTTTGGGTTCAAATACTTTGTGGGATTTGATTTTGATGATTTTGAAACCACTTTTTCAATGTTTAATTTTACTTTTAAAACTTTGCAAGAGACCCTTTAACTCTTTTTGTTTTCTTTGCAGATTGATCATGCTAGAGTAGGAAATATTCATATTTTGGAATTTGATGTGTTTAGCATATGGAACTGAGTTTGCAGCTTTGGGAAATTGAGTACTTATTACATATAATGAACATAAAATAAAATAAAATAAAATAAAATTACATCTCTGTTTTTTGAAATAAAATTAAATTTCAAAATGAAACTCACACTTGAAATCAAAATTACAACTTTGGAAACAATTTTTACATGCTTTCAAATCCTCTTTAGATGAAAAAGGAATATTATTTGGATCACTCTCATTCTTTTGCTGACCTTATGCAATGAAATGGTGTTTTATTTAGACCTTGGAAAAATGAAAACCTAGAGACTTAATAAAGAATTTGAGTGACCAAACTTCATAGTGACCTGACTGACATATTGACGTGATGAAAAGGAATTTCTTACTGAAGTATGCTCATCAAGACATGAAGGTGGGCCAAAAAATATAAATTTTTGAGGAGCAGTGATGTTGTTGGACTAAGACAACCATCAGTGAGTAAATTTTTGCATGACCTAATGGAATGATAAAAAATTTCTGAGTGAGACTCCTAAAATGATATGAAAAGAATATTTTTTATCATTGACGGTAGCATGCAAATATTGACACTAACAACTTGAACCCATGTCTTCTTCCCATGAAGCTCTGAAACCGAATGGGTATGCCAATGAAGCTCTGAAATTGTTTAACGAAATGTTCCGCTACAAGACATAAAACCCACTACCAAGCTACTTATTGGATACAAGCCATAAATATTTATTCAATAAAATAATACCTCTGATGTGTTGAAGAAAGAGTGCCACTGCTTTACCTGAAGATTTCTGAAAATGTCCTCCTCTCCCACTTGATTTTACTTTATCATGATGTTGTGCCTCTGGTATATATGTAAACTCTCTACTTTTTTTCCCTTAGATTGTCTTAAATATAATAAAAAAACCATGTTTTGTAAATAGAATGACTCATTTTTTGAATATGTCTTCCTTCTACTACTGATGTTGATGCCACTACCCTTGTTTTCACCATTGTATATGATGCCATTAACCACTGTGGAATTTTTTTTAACTTTAAGGATACTTTGATTTAGTCCACACAATGAGGAGTAATGCAATGAAAACCCTTATGCCAAAAAAATACAGCCATCTCAATGTAAATTCATATCAAATTAAGAGTTGGAAATATATTTTGAAATTTGTTCCAGATTGACCTTGTTATAGTCTATAACACTTTCAATTGAAGTGCTCAGATCAAAGCTTCAAATGAACACACAATTTGATATTTACCAAGGTATAATGCAACCTTCACAACTGAAGAATACATGAGATGAATCGTAGAACCTCAGATTTTGTTTAAAATAGATGATGAGATTGAACCAATGTCTCAATAATTTTCACCCTACCAAGGTCTGTTCATTGAATATATGACAGTTATAGTCTCAGAACCAGGTGCATTTTTCCATCAATGTGAGTTATGAAATCACTTTATTTTAATTCATAGATCATTCAAGATACCTCTAATTGTATATAGTTTTAGGCCATCCACACCATCCTGTTGGTGGATGACCCACAATGAGGGACTTGAATAATGGCAAGAAGTAAAACCAGTGTTACAAAATTGTTTTAACCTAATACCTGAGTATAAAGTTATCTATATTCCTAGAGTTGAGGAGGATCAAGTGAATTTTTCATAGGCTTATCAAGGAAATAAAGACCCTAAAGTGCATCCCAATGCATGCATCAATAAGTGGAAAAGAGACGTATGCCCAAAGAAGTATTGGGTACACCAAGTTATACACAATTTGGGGTTGTCGTCAATCATCAATTGGGACCTCCTTTGTTCTTGGGAATGATAGCCTTCCTTTGGATCGTTTTATTTCGACCAGGATCGATTGTATAAACACCTGGATGATCCTTGGCAAGAAGTACTAGCATCTAGTTGAATAAAAACACTTAGATAGATGACAACAGAGGTTGGTAAATTTATTCATGCAATCGTTTTGTACCTCAAACAATGATAAAATGATGATTCAAGAAATTTCAAGAACAAGTAAAGGGAGACCTGAGTTTTGTAATCTAAGAGTGTTGACCTGATTTAATGGTTGTGCTAAAACTTGTTCTATTCACTTATCCAAAGGGTTGAAATTACACAAGATTACTCTTTACTAAAAGCTTCCCATGACAAGGATTTGTTCAGGATACAAGCTATTTGTAAACTTCATCATAATGAACTAGAGACAATGTCTTGTGCAACAAGAAATCCTTAGAAAAGGATAATTAAAAGTTAACAACATGCTGACTATGAGGCAATACTCTATATGTTAGTTGGTGGAGCTCAACATTTGAGGTTGCCTTGATAAGAACTTCATAATACTTAATTTGATTGCATGTCATTGCTTTTTTTTACAACATCCTTGTCTAAAAATGCAACCTTTGAAATGGATACCATTACTCTAAATACACCAAATTTTTTTAAGTGAATGGTTGAGGCTATATATTTTCAAGAATATGTTAATGAAGGGGGATGTCAATATATTGTTTATAATCAAAATAATTTGATTGCAATGGATTCACTAGATACTTATGTCAACAATCCAATAGAATGGATTTTATGTAATAAATTTCCAATATTTTGACTTGCGGAATTGGCAGCATAAAATGGTTGTAAAAAATTTTAGAATGAGATTAATTAAAATGTTATACATGGTGAAAGTGTATACTGGTCAAATGGATATGATCATGAGGCGATAGAATGGCTATGCACCAAGCCATTAAAGGATCATAATCAAATATTGTTTTGAAGTAATGGTTTAAATATTGATCTAGCCGTGAAGTAGATCATTGAAAGTGAGGCATGATTTTGGGTCAATTCGTTGGATATAGTAATGTGATATGAGGAAAATGTTGTCATGTGTCATGGGATAAATGTACGGTCAATATTAAATTATTTTTCATCAAAATTGACATCGTAGTCTCTGTGTTATATTAACCTACTCTCAGTTGAAGGAACCTGAATTCATTGGGTTTCATTGCCATGGATTAACATTTCTATGCGAGGAGAAACATCATAAATTCAATGTGAAAGGGTATTTCTGGCTCAAGTATTGTGTTAGCACTGGCTTTGATTCTATTATCTCAAGTATATACTTCTGGGAACCAAGGCAAAGGATGGTTGTATTCATTTCATTCATATTGACCACCGATACCTCTATTTCAGCTCCGCCCCCCACTTTAGCCTGTTTGATATATATATATATATATATATATATATGTGTGTGTGTGTGTGTGTGTGTGTGTGTCAGAAACTGCATAATCCTTACCTTACTACAACAAATTTTCTGACCCCTTCCTTACCTTTCATCGCAATCTACATTTCGCAGATCCAAACTAATATCACAATTGCCATATCCTAAAAACCCTCCGTAATGCAATTTGTGGGATTAGTGGGATCCATATTTCCCTTTTATGTGCCTCAAATGATTTTAAATCCTTTAAATTATGGTTCGGGCGGCTTTCATCATATTACCATTTCTTAAATTTCACTTGTCCACTTGGAGAAGCCTATAATGGGGTCCATCACCTTTTCGCATCACAAATTGTAACTTTTAAAAGATAAGTGCGAAAGGTTCATGTTATAACCGTTGACTTGTGATGCGCAAAGACGGTGGGACTTGATCGCAATCGCAAATCGCAATTTTTACAGGATATGCACAAAAGGATCATGTTATAGTCATCGAAGTGCGATGTGCGATGTTAGGTGGGACCTGATTGTAATCGCAAATTGTAAGTTTTAAAAGATAAGTGTAAGGGCTCGTGATATAATCGCCAAAGTGCGATGTGTGATGTTGGTGGGACCCAATCACATATCGTAGTGTGCGGGTTCAGGAGAAAAATTGTTAAAGTAAAATTTAAAAACAACAGAGTGTGAAGTGCGATGTTGGTGTGGATGCAATGTGGTTCCAAGCTAAAATATAAAGGATTTCAGTTCTGGGCGTATGAATTTTGTATGATTTTTTATGAATAAATAGGCTAAACATGGCAGAAGGGCTTGGGTAGAATAAGCCTCGACAAGGAGCGCAAGAAAATGAGGTCGAGTCGGGAAGAAGGTGTTTCTACAGAACTATAATGATATGGGAGCAGTAACTGACACAAAAGAAACAATCATAGGTTTACATAAAATCTGGCAACAAAGAATTTAAATATTTGACACCTATCAGCAAATAAAAATATCTTCTTAAATCTCAAAGACAGTTTGTCAATATGATTAATTTTATCAGAGTTCTGTTAGGATTGATTAAAGTGGGAAGTTTTATAGTTCCACCTTTCTTGCAGTAGTTGAAGACAGTTAGGGAAGGTGGAAGAAAGAAGCTTATGTGGTAGTCAAATAGTTTCATGCAACATATTTTGAAGCCTCGAACCATTCAGCAATTTTAAATTCATGCAACGGTTTAATTTGTTTACTATTTTTAGTTTGTTTTATTTAATTTCATTCCTAAAATTTAGCAGGAGTTTGTTTTGTCCGACTCTATTTAAGTGTTGAGTTTTATGTAATAAAAAAAGGGAGAGAGGGATTGGTGGTACATGGCTATGTGCCCTGTTGTTGATTCTCATGTCATTCCTAAACAGTGTATTGTTGAACATATAATACATTCCAGTTACACTCTTGAGGATTCACAAATCATATGGTTTGTGTATTGTTTTCCATTTTGTTTTTACATACTTTATCTGCCTTTCCAGATTTGTCATAAAATTTCTATCTTATGCTTTTATAAGTCTTGTGAACCTCCAAGACATATGGATCTGTTTTTGTAAGTCTTGTTCCAAGATTTCCTGATTCAGTATAAATTGAAGATTGTTCATAATCATTCCTTGAGGTGGAATTAAACCATGTTTCATGTTTTTATAAGTCTTTTGATCTAGCATGCATGTTAATCTATTTTTTCCAGTCTTGATTCACCAAGCATTCTTGATTCATGAGGTCATGTTAGTGAGAAGCATTCCTTCTAATGGGATTCTTTAAATGTAAAGTGAGACTCTTATAAGTCTTTTAAAATCATTCTTTCACTATACATTTCAGATATGGAATTTGTGTCATTTCTTTCTTCCCAGCAGTGGATTTATGTCCTACAGACCCGCTGTATTTCTCCCATTCTTCTAATCATTCAACTAAAAATATTTCTACCACATCATATATACGAGTTCCCTCGTATGTGTCAGAGCTTTTTATCTATTCAAGGTTCCTTTCAAAGTGCTTTATATCCAACCACTTTCCAAAAAAATAAATCAAATCATAAGAAAAAACCCTCGAGCTTAAGATGTGTCTGTTCAGGCACTTGATGCAGTCCAAGTGTTGATTCCAGTGCCAACATCTTTTGGTGCGTCTGCTGGGAGACGAAGGTCTTGAAACGAAGTATTCTCCTAAGTCTCTTGTTTTAATTGTTGAAGGTCAATCCTTGAAATTGAATAGGAATTGATAACGTGAAGAGGCCTGCAGTTTTTCACCTGGAAACTCCATTGTTCCATATCCAGTGGCGACTTCACGGGGATGCAAAGAGCAGATTTTCAGTGGAGGTTTTGGATAAAAAACTACACCTTTCGGAATTCTGAAAGGGACATCATTGTAGAGGAAACATTTAATGTTTTTCCTCATTCAGTAGATGTTGATTTGGAGTCTTCTTATAGTGCAGACATTCAATTCTTTATGAGTATCCCACATTTTAATTATTTTCATCATGAGCTACACTATGTTATGATATGGATTCTTACAGTTCTTACTTTAAGATTCAGAATCCATATGAGGTTTTTTCAGTTGTTTGAATGGTTGTACGAAAAGTTCCATATTGCATGAAGATTTCCATTCAAATTAGATTAGAATTAAAGGAATGAATAATTTCATTGTTTTGAGAATTTTTATAGAAAGTTAGATTGCAGTTTTAAGTTTGAATCCAGCTTCAGTTTGGAGAAATAAGTTCTAGAATTTAAATGGGTCTTTTGAATCCATTACCCAATGGCTACGCATGCTATTTTTTTGAGTTAAAAAGAAATATCACTAGTTGGAGAGACAAGGCACTGGAGCTACGGTTATTGATAGCCTGCAAGGGGCATATCATCCCTAATTAGAGCCACTGTTAGCACTGGTTTTGGTTCTGGTATTCCGAGAAGATACTTCTGGGCACCAAGGCAAAGGATGGTTGTATTCACTTCATTCATATTGAGCATCGGTACCTCTGTTTCAGCTCCGCCCCCCACTTTAGCCTGCTTTATATATATATATATATATATATATATATATATATATATATATATATATATATATATATATATATATATATATGATATGTCGAAACCGCATAAGCCTTACCTACCGCGAAAAACATTCGACCCCTTCCCCACTAATGCACCGTACTTCACAAACATCCGAACTTATATCAAAATTGTCGTATCCTAAAAACACTCCGAAATGAGATTTGAGGGATTAGTGGGACCCATATTTCCCTTTTAGACGCCTCAAATTATTTTAAATCCTTTATATTATGGTGCGAGCGGCTTTCATCATATTACCATTTCTTAAATTTCACTTGTCCGCGAAGAAGCCTGTAATGGGGTCCATCACCTTTTCGCATCACAAATCGTAAGTTTTAAAAGATAAGTGCAAAATGGTCGTGTTATAATCACTGACTTGGAATGTGCGACGATGGTGGGACCCGATCGCAATCACAAATCACAAGTATTATAGGATAGGCACAAAAGGATCATGTTATAGTCACCAAAGTGTGATGTGCAATGTCAGGTGGGACCCGACCACAATCAGAAATCGCAAGTTTTAAAACATAAGTGTAGGGGTTCGTGATATAATCGCTGAAGTGCGATGTGCGACGTTGGTGGGACCCAATCGCATATCGCAGTGTGTGGGTTTAGGAGAACAAGTTTTAAAGGAAAATTTAAAAACAACAGAGTGCGAAGTGTGATGTTGGCATGGATGCGATGTGGCTCCAAGCTGAAATCTAAAGGATTTAAAGTTCGAGCATATGAGGTTTGTATGTTGTTTTATGAATAGATAGGATAAATATGGCAAAAGGACTTGGGTAGAATAAGCCCCGACAAGGAGTGCAAGCAAATAAGGTCAAGTCGGGCAAAAGGAGTTTCTACGGAACTATAATGATATGGCAGCAGTAACCAACATAGAAGAAACAATCATAGGTTTACAGAAAATCCAGCAGCAAAGACTTTAAATATTCGACACCTATCTGCAAATAACAATGTCTTCTTAATGACCAAAGACAGTTTTTAAATATGATTAATTCCATCAGAGTTCTGTTAGGATTGATTAAAGTGGAAATTTTTACAGTTCCACCTTTCTTGCAGTAGTTGAAGACAGTTAGGGCAGGTGGCAAAAAGAAGCTTATGTGGAAGTCAAATAGTTTCATGCATCAGATTTTGAAGCCTTTAACCATTCATAAGTTCTAAATTCATGCAAGATTTTGATTTGTTTACTATTTTTAGTTTTTTTTATTTAATTTCATTCCTAAAATTTAGCAGGATTTTTTTTTCTGTAACTCTATTTAAGAGTTGAGTTTTATGTAATAAAAAAAGGGAGAGAGGGATTGGAAGCACAGGGTTGTGTACCCTGTTGTTGATTCTCATGTCATTCCTGAACAGTGTATTGTTGAACATATAATACATTCCAGTTACACCCTTGAGGATTCACAAATCATATTGTAATATTCTCAATTAGCCATGAGTTAGTTGTAATATTCAATTTTGTTTTGTTGTTTTGTTTAAAGAATAAGAGGATAAAGGAGGTCCATAAATATCCTTAATAATGAATAAATCAATTCCAAATGTGAAAGAGATAAATCTTGGTAGCTTAATTAAGCACCCTTGGTGTGAAAAGGGGTTGGATCACTTTGACTGGGTCAACCTTGACCAAATCAACATCGTTGTCATGGAGGAGTGGTCATCAATGAAAGACAATGCAATTTTAGATGGAGATATTGTGTGTGAATGTAGTTCTTTTGTTGGATGGGGCTTAGGGTTTTCAAGCTCATATATTATTTAAGGAAGAGGATGGCAGCCATATTCATTATGTATTTGTTAATTATATTTTTGAATATATGGTCTGTTTAGACATATATCTTTCTCTTGCTATTTAGCTGATATAGAGTGTTGTTTAGCACAGGGTGTTCCTGATCGAGAATACCACCTGTTTCATTGAGAGGCCTCTTGGAAGAGTTTTGTACTACATTTTCCATTATCAAGCTTAAGGCCAAGCTTCATCTTTCATTTACATCACAGATCTTGTTGAGGGTTTGGTTGTTTTGCAGGTTGCAGCAAGTGGAGACTAGATCTCTAGATAGGCCATTTCATTGCTCATTTTCAGTGGAGGAGGCTTCCTTTCCATTCGGAGGACAGTATTTAAGGGCTTTGTGCTTATTTTTTGATCTTGGCATCAGGCCAACTGGTTATTCATCCCTACAACGCAGTTTACTTATAGATCTGTGGTATTTCTATAGGAGGAGTTGCAAGGTGGTTTAGCACACCATTTGGAGAGATGATTTTCTAGTGAAGGGGATCTGCCTTTCACTTCGAGGATCTATTGGAGGAGGCTATTCTATTGATCATATCAGATCAGCCACACTTTCAAAATATGTATTTTATATTAGATCTGCAGTCTTGGGGCTTAGATCTACATCTTGTACTTGTTGTTTTGCTGAAAACCCTTAACGGGTTCTTCAAAGGATCTGTATAGTGCTCAGATCTGCAATAGATCTATCTTTTGAGGCACTTATCATCCCTAGATCTGATGTATAATCATTTTCTGTAGAAGAGCTAATAAAATAATGTTGTAAGGGTCTTCCAGCTTTTAGATATAGTTGCAACACCTTATCTTGAGGATTTTGTCCATTAGAGGCTTGTACTTTCTTGTTGTGTATCTTATGGGCCATTTCTTATGTATATTTTGATGTTGTTACAACATATGAAAGGTCTCCATATTGGCCTCTTGCTTTTAAATTGCGATTTACACATTTATTCTAACATTTTTCACTATATTCCTGCTTTTCCCATTTTGAATATTATAGTGGTATCAGAGCATAATATTGGCAAAACTTGTGCATTTTGAAAAGCCAATATGTCATCTGAAGAAGAAGAGCTTCTTACTGATAGAGAGAAGAGGTATCAAAGAAGAATACACGGAAATTTTTGTTATGCAAATGACAAAGAAGACAAGGGTAAAACCCATTTATCTGGAGGTGAAGATGAAGAGAAGGAGTTCCCTAAGATCCTTCTTAGAGCCATGCAAGACATTGCTAGAGAGATCAAGGAGATGAGAATGGATATAATCAAGGAATCCCCTAAAGGATTTCATCATGGTGAAGGCTCTGGCATGTCTCATCACTGGAATGATAAACCAATGAATCAACCACAAGTTTCCCAACACTCTACTATGCCTATATTTTTGGCTGTGGGAAATGAAGGGTTTCAATAGCAAGAATCCCTTGAAGACTATTTTATGGAGGTTGAGTCTCAAACTGATAGATTCAAGGACAACTTGAGTTTTCAATAATTTTTTCAAATCAAGGACAATAGAAGACAAAGGCATTACAATAGAGGTGGTGGATTCATTTAGAATCATGATCGAAACCACACTATGGGAATATTTTTCTTACCCAAATTTTATGGGTCATCCAAGTGCACTGCCAAATCATGGGTAGAGAAACTTGACATCTACTTCCAGTTGAACAAAGTTCCAGAAATGGAGGCCATTAAGATTGCAACGCTGCACCTTGAGGGTGAAGCACATTAATGGTGATTCCATGGCTTATCTACATTGGGTCATGCAAATGTAACTGCATATTCAGAGTTCACTAGAAGGCTAGTGTAAATATTTGATAGAAGAGATCTTGAAGCACCATTCATGGGGCTTGCAAATCTAAAACAATCAGGTAATCTAGAAACTTACATTTATGAATTCTTAAGACTTTCTGTTATGGTTCCTGATTTATCTGTAGCAAGAAGGGTGTATCTGTTCATTGATGGGTTAGATGAACCTCTTCATGGGTTGGTTAAGTCTACCAAGCCCACTACCCTACAAGATGTCATTGAAAGGGCTAGAGACTTTCAAGATTCCTTGCCAAAAGCGAAGGAAACATTTCAACATAAGCCCTATTTTCCATTAAAGGGAAAAGAAGAGAAGGATCCTCTTTCAAAGGAGAGTCAATATAAAAAACCTATTGATGATGATGTCTGAAGAGATTTGAGGAGGAAGCTTTTCTTCACATGCCAAGAATCTTGGGCTCCCATACATAGACGTGCAGCTGGAGAAGCACATTACATAGAGGTCTTCTCAGATGATGAGGAGGAAGAAGAAGAAAAACAAGGGAGGGATCACAACACTGGAATAGCAGGAGATGATCCACCACCACATGGAGGTGAGGATGGAGAAATTTCTCCAATTAGAGGCACTCTTGCATCATTAAGAGTAGTACCCCATTATCATAAAACTTCCACACAAGAAACAAAGTTGGATTTGCATAGTGGAAGTAGGGATATGATGATCCCATCTATTATGCACATGAGGATGATCCATGAGACATCATTATCTTGTGGTAAACCACCTGGGAGACCACCTGATTCATATTTGGTGCAATATGTCCCACATATTGATGCTCCATTTATAGATCTAGAAGTATGGGAGCATTAGAAGACCAAGATACAATGTTGAGAGTCTTGGGTAGGTTCAAGGAGGAGGGGGACATTCTCCCAACATCATCATTACCCACTCTCATTTCATATCCTGCATTGTGGGAGGAGAAGCATGGAAGGAATTAACTTCCAACATATACCTTTGGAATGGGAGATGGTAAGTAGAAGAAAAACCATATGACAAATGTTCTTTGTGATAGATCATCATCGTTGTTACCATGGGAGATTGATCCATATTGGAAATCCCAACTGTTGGTGGATTATTCCAAGGATATTTTCACATGCATGATACTTGATGACCAGCTACATGAAGAGGGCTATTTAGTCCAAGAAGGATTCATCTACTATCATGGTATGATCTTCTTATCTAGATCCTCCACGCTCAAGGATAGGTTGCTAAAAAGAGCTTATGAAGAGTTATTTTTCAGCCACACTTATTCCATGAATGCCTACAACATTATCATGGGAAGCTAAACTTGGAAAGGCTTTGAAGAGGAACTATATAAAAATGTTCAAATATGCATAAACCATGTGGAGTTGGAGGAGAGACATGACTCTATGAAGGAGTCAATTCAGCCACCTCTTTCCTCCTTTGGGATGAGAGGGAATATATCTAAGCACCACTCCATTTGTTTGAGGAGAAATTTTTGTGAAGAATATGCTTGTGTACCTAATGTTTTATTTGATGAACATATGCATTATTTTACCAGGTATATGCAAGCCATAGCTCCAAGAAGGAGTATTATTCCATATAAAAATCATGGCCAACTTTGGGCCACAAAAATTTCTGAACATGGACACTCCCTTGGATATCAAAGGGAGATTTTGTACCATTGTGGGTGCATTCCAAAAGCACCAAACATATCTCGCACTTTTAGCCATGGTGAGATGACTTGGGCAGCAAGTAACTGGTGGGGAAACCACTTACCACATCTTTATTTGATGTAGTTAGGTTATTTACTGCGTTGGTTCCACACGTGGGACTATGACCCACCTCCATTTGCATAAATTTTTGTTTGCGTGTACTTAATTTTGATCCCATACATTGATGATGTACTTGTACTTTTCATGGGAATGTATGGAGGAAGGATGGGAGTTATGTATGTGCCCTATGGGAGAGAGATTATACATGTTCACTATGCTACAAGTTTCTGGGAGAACATTGGGCATACTATGATTGTTCCATTTGAACTATTGTCTCCTTATGGGATGGATTATTTTCATCTCTTGAGAACTTTGGAGGGGAAATTCATGGAGGGATGGATTGGTGAACACTTAGCCTATGAGGGAAGCTTATCACATGTTGGTGTCACCAATGGAGGAGGAGAAGAGTTGCAACACTCACCTTATCAGTTGCTTGAGGACAAGCAACATTCGAGAAGGGAGGACTGTAATATTCCCAATTAGCCATGAGCTAGTTGGAATATTCAATTTTTTTTTGCTGCTTTTTTTAAAGAATAAGAGGAAAAAGGAGGTCCATAATTCTCCTTAATAATGAATAACTTTTTTTAGATAATAAGAGGACAAAGGAGGTCCATAATTCTCCTTAATAATGAATAAATCAATGCCAAATGTGAAAGATATAAACCTTGGTAGCTTAATTAAGCACCCTTGGTGTGAAAAGGGGTTGGATCACTTTGACTGGGTCAACCTTGACCAAATCAACAACGTTTTCATGGAGGAGTGGTCATCAATGAAAGACAATGCAGTTTTAGATGCATATGATGTGTATGAATGTAGTAATTTTGTTGGATGGGGCTTAGGGTTTGCAAGCTCATATCTTATATAAGGAAGACGATGGCATCCATATTCATTATGTATGGGTTTATTATATTTCTGAATAAATGGTCTGTTTAGACATATATCTTTCTCTTGCTATTTAGATGAGATAGAGTATTGTTTAGCACAGGGTGTTCCTGATCGGGAATCCCACCTCTTTCCTTGAGAGGCCTCTTGTAAAATTTTTGTACTACATTGTCCACTATCAGGCTTAAGGCAAAGCTTAATCTTTCATTTACAACACAGCTCCTATTGAGGGTTTGGTTTTTTTGTAGATTCTAGCAAGTGGAGACTAGATCTCTAGATCTAGGCCATTTCATTGCTCATTTTCAGTAGAGGAGGCTTCCTTTCCATTGGGAGGACAATATTGAAGGGATTTGTGCTTAATTTCAGATCTTGGCATCAAGGCAACTGGTTATTCATCCCTACAACGCAGTTTACTTCCAGATCTGCGTTATTTATGTAGGAGGAGTTGCAAGGTGGTTTAGCACACCATTTGGAGAGATGATTTTCTAGTGAAGGGGATCTACCTTTCACTTAGAGGATCTATTAGAGTAGGCTATTATATTGATCATATCAGATCAGCCACGCTTTCCAATATTTTGCAGTAGATCTGCAGCCTTGGGGGTTAGATATACATCTTGTACTTGGTGTTTTGCTTAAAGCCCTTAAGGGGTTCTTCAAAGGATCTTGTATAGTGCTCAAATCTGCAATAGATCTATCTTTTGAGGCACTTATCAGCCCTAGATATGATTTATAATCATTTAATGTAGTAGAGCTAATAAAATAATGTTGTAAGGGTCTTCCAACTTTTATATATAGTTGTAGCACCTCATCTTGAGGATTTTGTCCATTGGAGGCTTGTACTTTCTTGTTGTGTATCTTATGGGCCATTTCTTATGTATATTTTGTTGTTGTTACAACATATGAAAGGTCTCCATATTGGCCTCTTGATTTTAAATGATTATTTACACATTTTTTCCAGCATTTTGCACTATATTCCTGCTTTTCCCATTTGGGAATATTACACATATGGTGTGTGTATTGTTTTCCCTTCTATTTTTACATACTTTATCTGCCTTTCTAGATTTATCATAAAAGTTCTATATTATGCTTTTATAAGTCTTGTGAACCTCCAAGACATATGGATCTGTTTTTGTAAGTCGTGTTCCAAGATTTCCTGATTCAGTATGAATTGAAGATTGTTCACAAGCATTCCTTAAAGTGGAATTAAACCATGTTTCATGTTTTTATAAGTCTTTTGATCTAGCATGCATGTTAATCTGTTTTTTTCAATCTTGATTCACCAAGCATTCCCGATACATGAGGTCATGTTAGTCAGAAGCATTCCTTGTAACGGGATTCTTTAAATGTAAAGTGAGACTCTTGTAAGTCTTTTAAAATCATTCTTTCACTATACATTTCAGATCTGGAATTTGTGTCATTTTTTTCTTCCCAGTAGTGGATTTTTTTCCTACAGACCCACTATCTTTCTCCCATTCTTCTAATCTTTGAACTACAAATTTTTCTACCACGTCATATATACGAGTGCCCTCATATGTGTCAGAGCTTTTTATCTGTTCAACGTTCCTTTCAGAGTGCTTGAGATCCAACCAATTTCCAAAAAACCCATTCAAATCATAAGAAATATCCCTTGAGCTTAATATGTGTCTGGTTAGGCGCTTGATCCAATCCAAGTGCTGATTCTAGTGCCAACATGTTGACAACATATTCACCCAACAAATAAATCATGACTATGTTGTGGTCGTTCGTAGAAAAGTCACGTTGTCCAAATTGTGGAATCATAAGTTGAGTTGGAAGGTATGTGGGTTCTTATTTAAAATTCATTGAAATTATACCCTGATCATTTAGTAAGTGTAGGTGTTGGCAAGGGAAACTGATTCCTTAGGAAATAAAATCCATTTCCAGTAAAATTGTAATGCATAAAAACTTTAATAGTAGAGTCATTGATCCCGTGGTAGATGGAATAATTACTCAAATTTATCATTAATATTTAGGGTTCCAAAAACATTTTTTGAAGATTTTAAATGGTATGAGTTCAAATCAAGTGTAGGAATTGAAATCTGGTTGGAAACTTGGTCAAAATTATGAAGGGAGATCACCATAGATTTCATGATGCAATTAACTCTAAGAATCAATTAATGAATAAATTAGGATGAGGAATTGACCTCTTGGGAGAAATCGTTCTAGTAAGAATGTTGCCTTGGCAGATTGGAGTGTTGAATGGTATATTCCAAGAGTCCATTGGTCACATATCTTGATAAGAGAATACGTCCAGTCTGGAATTGTTATGAATTGTGTAACTCTTAGATGCACGAGTGAATTGTGTGTAGAGTTACAGTTTTGTGGATATGAAAGTGCATAAAGTTGTCTCTATTTTCCCTTAAAATTGGAAGCCTCCCTTATCCTTATGCCTGAATAGTCATTGTAATAAAGGAATATCAAGGAGAGTAAATGTTTAATTCATGGCCCTTTCTACAGATTTTGTACACAAAATTATCCACATTGTTGGATAATCGAGAAAATTTATGGCACCTATCTCTTAAACTATTTAACACGTGATTCACAATCCTTTGAATGCATAATATTTGGATCAACTTCTAGAGTCTATCAAAGCAATGTAAAATGAAAACTTATTGGAAGAGCTTAATTCAGAAATTTAATCACCAATTTGCATGTGATGTCCTAGAACACATGAAGAACACGGGAGCCTAATAAGCACGGGGCTATGCTTGAATTCTCAACTTCATTAGGTCAACATAAAAAGGATTTATTCCTTTCAAAATTATTTGGATATAAATTTGGTTATTTTCTCACAAATGGCATGAAGGGAAAGAACTATAAATCGTATGTATTTATGTAGGGTGCCATATTCATGTTTTGATATGGACCCTTTTAGAGAACAACTATAAGAAATATAATTTTTGCATATGAGAGTCCAAGTAAGGAAATTGAAAATGGATTTTAAGATCGAAGGCATACATTGGAGGATATTGGAATCTGTTTCTAAAAGGACTGGGGACTTCAGAACTATCTCAAGCACACATGAGAGTGTTTCTTATGGAGATTATGAGATTGAGACACTATATAGCTTTTTTAGATTGAAGAGATTAGAATGAAGCATAAACCTAATGGAAACATGGCAAGGATTCTTGAGGATGGATTCTATTTGCATGAGGACATGAAAATGCATTGGCATCGGGGAGATGTTGGACTCATGTTTTGTTGCATTTTCCAATACCTCATTTAACCTTTTTATTGTTCATGTCTTAAACTCATAACTACATATTTCCCTCTTATTGTTCATTATTAACCCTTTGAACCCGAAACCCTTTTGACATGAATAATGATGTAAAATTTCTTATCATCATTAATTCATGTCTCTAAAATATTAAATCAAATGTGGATATTAGCTTAGAACTATTGCTTGAATGATGGAGGATGGTTGTCGGTTGGGAACATGTTGAAAAACAAGATTTCCTAGTTGGGCTCACTATGATCACTTATCTTGTTGGCTTGCATTATCTGGTTGGGTCGAGCTCGCTAATGGTTGGATGAGATTTATGGAAAAAATGGGGGGATGCATGGAAGAAACCTAGGGATGCATGGATCTCGGATTAGACAAAGACTTTTCTAAATAACTTATGAACAATGATTACAAAGATCTATGGGGGGTTACAAAGATTGGGTGAAGAAATCCTTGCATGGAGGGATGGATTCAACCGAGTTTGCTTGGGCAACACAGTGCCTTTGACAAGCATTCACCCGCAGAGTACCAACACTATCAAATTTGAAGCATAGACTCGCACACACCTGCACTTTGAAGCATCCACCTATGAAATTTAGACACGTAGCTCTCACACAAGGGGACTAAAAAATTTAACACTGTTACCCATGAAATAGGTAACCTAACCTCAAAACGGGAACTCTAACCCAAAAAGACTCAAAAGACATGAAAAAACACCCCAAAAACAAAAAAAGTATATTCTAGAACGCACTCGGTTTTTTTTTAAGGTCAAATTTCAACATTTTATAAACTTATGCTAAAAAAAAATTGTTTCTTGAAAAAAGGATTGAAAAAACACCCTCAAAACAAAACCAATTGATGCTGGAATAACAAAAATAAATAATTGTGTCATATTTTTGACATTTTTAAAAATAGAAATAACATTTTTTAATTTTTAAAATTCAAACATTAAAAAAAACCTAAAATTTAAGAAAAATAAATAAATTTAAAAAATAAAAACATTTTAAACCTTAAAATTTAAAAATATATAGGAATAAAAAAATAAAAATAAAAACAAAATAAAATTTTTAATTCAAACATTAAAAAAAACCTAAAATTTAAGAAAAAAAATAAAAAATACTTTAAAATTTCAAAATATATAGAAATAAAAAAATAAAAATAAAAACAAAATAAAAATATTCAATTAAAAAAAAAAAAAAAACAAGTTAAGAAATTATAAAAAATTAAATATAAAAATTAAATTAAAAAAAAAAATGTTTATTAAATTAGAAAAAAAAAAAAATTTAAATAAAAAATTACATTTAAAGAAATATATTACATTTTAATAAATTTAAAACTTTAAAATAAATATTAAAAAAAAAAAACATTATTGAAATTAAAAGTGTAAAAATGAAAAATTAATTAAAAATGAAAAATGAAAAATAAAATACAATAAAAATATTAAATTTAAAAAAATATATATTAAAAAAACAAATAGATTTTAAAAAATATTATATATATATATATATATAAACCTAAATTAAAAATATATATATTATTAAATTTTAATAAATAAATGAATAAACAAATAAATTTTGAAATAAAAAATAAATTTTAAATATAAAGAAAAAAAAAACATTGTTAGAATAAAAAGTTAAAAAACAATTAAAATTGAAAAATTGAAAAAAATAAATTAAATAAAAAATAAAATAAAAAACAAATTAATTTGAAAATATTAAGTTTAATTATATATATATATATATATATATATGTATAATTTTAAATATACAATTTTAATTGAAATAAAAAAAATATAAAAATTTTATGTAACTAAAAAAATAATAATAAAAAAATAAAAAATTTAAAAAAAAATATTAAATTCAAATAAATTAAAAAAAAAATTATTAAAAAATTTATTAAAAAAAAAAAAAATATATATATATATATATATATATATATATATATATATATATATATATATATATATATATATATATATATATATATATTTAATAAAAAAATTTAACAAAATTTAGAAAAAAAAAAATTTAAAAAAAAAAAAACAAAAAAAATTAAAACAAATTAAATTTCTAATATAAAAATTATATTTAAAATAAATAAATAAATTATATTTTTTGAATTTAAAAAAATAAATAAATAAAATAAAATTATATATATATATATATTAAAAATTGAAAAAAAAAATAAAACATAAAAAATAAAAAATTTGATTGTGGTGGCGCCGCCAATCGGCCTCCCGCCTAGGTGACGGCGGAGGCCGGCTGCTGGGCGGGAGGCCGATTCCGAGAAACACCCCCCCGCGGCTGCAGGCCAATTCCGGGAATCGCCCTCCCGCGGCGAGAGGCCGATTCCGGGAATCGCCCTCCCGCCGAGGAAGGGAAATTCCCGGAATCGGCCTCCCGCCGCCGGAGGGCGATTCTCGGAATCGGCCTCCCGCCCAGCGGCTGGCCTCCACCGCCACCTAGGCGGGAGGCCGATTGGGGGCACCACCACGATTAATTTTTTTTTTTTAATTTAATTTTTAATATTTTTTTTTTAAATTTGATTTTTTTTTAATTTCAAAAAATTTAAAATTATTTGTTTTTTAATTCAAATTTTTTATTTTAAATTTAAATTGTTTTAATTTTTTTTGTTTTTAAATTTAATATTTTTTTTTTTTTTTTTTACAAGAGCGGTTATGTATTTATATTAGAACTTGGCCAAATGCCATCCAAGATTACAATGTGTCGGGCCTAGCCCTTAGTTTTTCATTTTTTAAAAATTTTTAAATTGTTTCATTTAAAAAAAAACAGTAAATTTATGGATATTTGTTTTTTAATTATTTGCACGTGGTTTTTTTCATTTTTTTTGTTTTTTAATGATAGTTTTTTTTTTTTTTTTAATTCTTTTATTTTAATTTTATTTTTCAATTTTAAATTTTGTTTTTTTTTTAATTTATTTTTTTTGTTAATTTTAAAATTTGTATTTTTTTTTCTTCTTATTATTATTATAATTTAAAATTTAAAATTTAATTTTTTCTTTTTTGTATTTTATTTTATTTTTTATCTAAATTTAAATTTTGTAATTTAAATTATTTTTAAATTTTCTATTTTAAATTTTTTTTTTTTTAATTATATGGTTTTTTTTAATAACTTAGAAAAAAATGTTTTTGATGTTTTTTTATTTTTATTTTTTTGGTTAATTTTTTTTTTTCTTTAAATTATGTGTTTTTTTTTCAAATTTTGTCAATTCTTTTGATATAATTTTCGAATTTTTTTGTTTTTTTTTGTTTTATTTATTTATTTTTGTTTAAATTTTTTATTTTTACGAGTTAATTTTGTTTTTTTTTACATTTTTATTGGTTCTTTTTATTGTTTTATATATATATATATATATATATATATATATATATATTATCTAAGTTTTGTGTTTTATTACCAACATGAAAATCACCACTCTAAAAAAAAAAGGTTGATGTTGCATCAATACGTTTCAAAATTAGCATGAAAAACACCGCTCTAAAAAAAAAATTGATGCTGCATCAACACGTTTCAAAATTAGCATAAAAATCACTAACATTTTAAAACAAATATTCATACTTCATAAATAAAATTATTACAGTGTCGAAAATGTGCTCCAAAAAAACAAAAAGGTGATTCTGCATCACCACTTTTCAAAATCGGGTGCTTTTTATGCTACCAAAAAAAAGTAGGTAACAGTGCGGTTACCTATTTCATCGGTAACATTGTTATTTATACAACCTAGATTCAACCCTAGGGGAAGATTACAACTAAAAATGATTGGAAACGAGTAAATCGAGGGGAAATTCACCGTTGCAATCATTGTTGTCCCACAATCATGCCAGAATTTCCTTCATCCGGCCATTCTGAGGGGTCAATGGGGGAAAAACATTATAATAACCAATGAATTTGTGAAGTCATCCCTGAAATTCAGCAGACGGGTAGTGTGACTCTAGATTTTAGGCCCTCATCATCGATGTTTCCATCATCAGCATAAATTTGGGCGAATGCCATTCTAATCATCCTCCAAACCAGTAAATCGAGGGTGAGGTTAACAATCCAACTTCCAAAGGAGGTGAATCCGACCTATCATGGTTTATGTACCCTTATTTATTTGGGCTAAAACATAATAATTAATTATTTTTTAAATAATTTTGAGGCTAACTATACAAGAGCGGTTTTATATAAAAAATTTGCTCCTCCAAAATCTCAAAACCCCTTAAATTTCACCCTTGGGCTAAAATTCTCCCCTAAAATTTTCCTTGCTTCTACCGCGATGAAGCTAGCCTCCAACAGATTCAATTATAGTCCTTTGCACTTGTTCACATAGGCACCCGCAGATCTCCTCCCCCAACAGTGACTTGTTGACCTGGTCTTTCCAAGTAGACTGTTGACAACGTTCTTAGGCTTGTTCCATCTGTGCAACCCAATCTTGTTGTACGAGAGTCCTTGGTTCATTAGTAATTCGAAATACTCATACCTTAAATTCTTGAAGAGCCTTACTAATACACTCCCAGCCATCATCAAATCTATAATTTAACTATAATCCTTCCATCATCTCATCCCAATCTGTAGTTCCATTTTCAAGATATCACTACTAAGGAATCATCTCCAAGGAATGAAAGAACACGTGCACCCACTCTAGTTGAGGTTCAGTTCCCCAAGCTATGATAGCGAGATAAATGTTTGCGAGGAAATTTCTGACCATCATACTTCTCTGTGATCTTCGTGTCTACCTGAACAAACTGAAGCCTTATCAACTCGCAAAACTCCTTCCATCCTCCTAAGATTTCTCTATGCGCACCCCACCATCGGGCTAGAGTAGACCTCAATGCAAAGTCCAAAGATTCGTATCTTTGTTCCTTAGGCACCTTTTGCTCAAATTCTTCCAGAAATCAAAAAACATTCCCCATTCCATCATAAAAAGGCAAGTTGCGCACTTCTGATCGGACATAGCTTAGATATTTGGTAAAATTGTTACAACGCTTAGTAGTTACTTCATGCAAGTGATTCTGCCAATGCTCCAACTCTTCATTGGAATATGAAGCACATGAATTATAATGCTCCCAACATATTCTTCCATCCACAGTGGGATTACTCCAGTCTTCATCCTGTGCAGTAAGCTTATAGATCTATTCAATCTCAGCATCCCCATACTCATGTTGGGCAGGCTCTATATATCACACACCTTCGAAAGGATATAATGGCACAACAACTCGGATTCCATCCATTTCAAACACCATATGCCTATTCTTCAGGTTGATTATAGCGTCTATGTCGTAAGCCCAATTAAATCCCAACAACGTAGGATAAGGATTACTATCATCAACAATATATATGACTTCAAAGTATACCAATATGCCTACACCATCAATATCGACTCAGATTCCCTGCAATCGCCCCATGGGAATTACCTTCTGTTGATTTTCCATCCTTAGCTGAATTTGTGACCATTGCAACTTATGCCTTCCCATTCGTTCACATGTCTGTTTCGGCAAAACGTTGGCATCTGATCCTAGATCAAAAATGAGTTGATCCATATCATATCTCCAATTTGTATAGTCAACCGCATCTCCCGGCCAGTTTTTTTTCTTTTTATTGTACACTTTATTTGTTGCATGTTGCTCCGTCTTGCCATCATAGTTATTATCAGCTCCTGTAATCCTTCTACGGCCTTCTAGTCCCTTAACAATTTCATACACATCTATAAGAAGGATGCCAGGATAGACTGTTCAACTTCCTTTACTTCAGTATTCTCCTCAGGCTTATTCTTCAATGGAAATAGTTGTCTCTGTGTGGTTGATGTCAAAGATTTAGGAGTCATAAATGTCTTCTTTTCTTCCATGAATGTCTCTTTCTCACACTGCACATTAAACCCAACATTATTATCTTCAACTTTCCTTACCTGTGTCTCTATCATAGTCCCCTTTTATTCCACGCGGTTTCCTCCTATATTCACACCACTATGTGTTACTATGTTAATGCTTGGATATTCCTAGCACAGTTCAACCCTAATTATTTTTATATTATTATTCGATTTCTAGTTGCGCTTATCCTACATTTTAGCTAAAAAAATGGGATAATCCTTGATTTCATGACCAAATTATTGACAATACTTATAGGGAGCCGCAGTGGGATTTTGAAAATCCCTGGAAATATGTCCTGGTTGTCCTGGTTGTAACATATGATCTGCCCTCGTCCATGACTAGCACCTCCTTCTTGGCCATGCACTCAGTCTTGGAAATCTCCTCACGTAGTCGACGAACATGAAGCTTCGTGACCTTCTACCTCCATTTTGTACCCACCTGGACTATTCTGCATCATTATATCATAGCTCTTACAATGTTTTTCATTGTGTCCCACTGAACTACATAAATTGTAGAACAATTGCTTCAGCGATCTAACAAAATTTTGCAGCAGGTGATAATATTTCATGGAATATTGGCCTCCCAATTCACATATGCTACACCATACATGGGGCCCTATACTTCTCCCAACACTTGATCCAAGGTTGAATGGTCTGGACATCCCAGTGCCCAAATAGCCTCTATAAACAAGACATTTATCTTTATAGTGACCCTCTGCCTTGCACTTGATACACCAGACTTCTGACCTTTTATCATATCCAACCCCCTTTCCCTTCTTTAGATAATGTAGATCTATGTGCAAGATCACCAACTAAGTTTGAATCTGTTGCACTCATTTTCTTGTATAGCTATTGGCAAAGCTTGAAGCTTCATCGTGATCTCCAATGTTTCAGCCTGAGTTGTAATCTTTTTTTGTGACAATGGAAATCTGAGATGAGGAAAAAACGCAACAATGAACCATTCTCTATGTTGTTCATCTGGGATATTGAAGCCAATTTGGTTCAATAGTGTCTTAAATATTTTATCTACCTCCCACACAGTCTCAGTAGCCAGTTTCTTAATCTCTTTGATCTATGTGATACACTGGGACTGTAACTTTGGTTTCTTGAATTCAGCCTTCAGTGTGTTCCTCATCTAAACCAATGTAGCATTTGCATTCATCGTAACATATTTCATGTACTAGGACAATACCTTATATTGCAACATTTTAACCAAATGCACTTTCTTCATGTTTTCATCGGTAATATTCTACGAACTCCATATTTCTTCTGCAACAAATAAAATATGTTCAGGATCATCTGATCCCTTGAGCACAAGAATATTTGGGGGTTGGTCCATGGTGAATGGGGGAGGTGGAAGTGGAGGAATAAAATGGAATAAGGTGATGATGGGAGTGGAAGGTTGGGGAATCTCCATAGTGCTTTGCTGATTTTTAGATCTATGCGATAGAATTCTCGAAGTAGTGGTGTTTCTTTCTCCTTATTTAGACCCAAACAATGGATCATATTCAGTTTCAAAGTAAGTACCCCAATTTTTTCTGAATCTCTTACTACTCCACGTAGCACCAGGTTCTCTTTCTTTGAACATCAATCTGAGTGCATCCATAATATACCCTTTTCACACAATAGGATTTTAATCCATAACTTCAGTGAATTCAGGTACTTACCTTTAGGGCCTTTTAATAACTTGCGCTCTGCTTCACTATAAGACACAAAATTCTTGAACGCAAACTCATTAATAAACCCTCCAAGGATACTATCGATCTAATAATCAACAACCCTTTCGATCTCGTTATCAATATTTTTCAGCTTCTTAATCAGATCTGGGGTCCACGCAATTGGCTTATTATTGAAATAACCCGTTTGCGCGGCTAGTGTTGATATCCACTTGTACTCACTAGAAAATGATGCGAAAAATATCTTGTACTAATCTGTATAGATTTAAAATTCCTAATTAGATTTCATCTAGTTGGAATATTAAAATTTTATTTTCTCATTTAGATAGATGAATAAGAGGGTAGGGAGACCCAAAAATCTCCTTAGTAGCAATAAAACCACTTCTAATGTGGATGGGGATCATCTTATCAGCTGGATAAAGCACCTTTATGTATGAATAGAGGTTGAAGCATGTGGATGGGGTCAAGTTTGACCAAATCAACAACGCTGGTATGGAGGTAGTGGATAGTTAATGAGGGACAACGCAATGTTAGTGGGAGGGAGCCTCCATGAGACTAGTAACTTTAATGTGTGGGGCCAAGGGTGAGGAAGCTCGCCACGAATATAAGGAAGGGGATGGCAACCATAGAAGGCATTCTTATTATTGTTTATGTCTTGGTCTTTTATGAATTGTTGTATGCTTCAGCTGTTTACTAGATTTTGTTGTGTTGTTTAGCACAAGGGTGTTTTCGAGCATAAATCCCACCCTCATCCTCATGGGACTTCAAGTACCTACACAGGAGAGGTCTATTGAGCTGCATTTCCACCATCTGGCTTCAGGCCAAGCTTCATCCATCTTCCACAGTGCAGTCTCCTTCAGTATTGTGTTTTTTTGTAGGGCACTAGCAATGGAGGATTGATAGATCTATTTGAGCTTGTTTTTCAGTGGAGGGAGCAACCCTTCAACTGGGAGGCTAGAAATGAGGGTCCTTGAGAATCATTTTTTCATTTGGCCTCAGGCCAAGCTACTACCATCACCTACAGCATAATCTCCTTTAGAAACTGCGTTATTTATTGGGCACTTGCAGAGGAGGGCTTAGTGCCCCATTTTGTGAGTTATATTTCCAATAAGGGGAGAATCCATTCATCCAGGAGATCTATTGGAGGAGTATCCACAATTTCCATATCATATTAGCCACCTCTTATCATTTTTCCAGTTGTAGAGAGTTATTCAGCCTTAGGGTTACATTTCATCATTTTTGTATTGTGTGTATTTCTTGAAACGCTTTCTTGGTTGTCTTGGAAATGTGCTTGGGAGCTTAGAACTCTATTCCCAACATTTTTTGAGAATTATATCAGTATATCTATATATTTATATTTTCCAGCTGCGGTTGTACTCACTGGGACTACGTTGTCTTGGTTATCTGGTATTTTGAGTAGCAGCAAAATTTCATGTTTGGGTGTATTTGATCATGTGAGGCTTGTCTTACCTAGATTGAGTGATTGTTCCTCAAGATATTGTACTTATTTGCTTCTGATATACATAATAAGATGGATATATTATTGGCTCATGTTTCTTAATATTTTTTTCAATTTCCAGTGTTATGTTCAATATTGCTATTTTTCCTGTTTTGGAATATTACAGTGGTATTGGAGCATAATCTTGGCTCATCCTGTGTATTACAATATCTATGTCATCAGAAGAAGGAGGGCCTCTCACAGAAAGAGAGAAGAGGTATCTTAATAGAAACCAGAGATATGATTGTGCAGACAACAAATAAGACAAGGGAAAAACTCCCATATCAGGAGAGGAGGATGAAAAGGAGTTTCCCAAGCTTCTTCTTCAAACCATGTAGGATATTGCCCGATAAATAAAGGAGATGAGGATAGAGAGACACAAAGAATCCCCTAGAGGGCTTCTACATGGATAGAGCTCTAGAATTTCACATCATTCGTATGATCAACCAGTGAGGAAGAAAGTTTCCCAACACTCCACTATGCCTACATTCTTAGCAGTGGGAAATGTAGGACCCCAAGAACAAGAAACTCTTGAAGATTATTTCCTAGAGTATGAGTCTCACTCTCAAAGATTCAAAGATAATCTAATCTTTCAGGAGTTTTGTCAAATCAAGGACAACAGGAGACCCTAACATAAAAATAGAAGTGGGGGGTTCATATAGAACAATGATCAATAATACACCATGGGTAGATTCGTTTTGCACACTTTTGATGGGTCATCCAAGTGCACAGCTAAGTATTGGGTAGAAAAGCTACACATATACTTCCAGTTGAACCAAGTACCGGATATGGAAGCCATCAAAATAGCAATGCTGCACCTTGAAGGTGAGGCACATGATTGGTGGTTTCATGGTATTTCTACGTTGGGGCATGCCAATGTGACTACATATTCAGGGTTCACCCGGAGGTTGGTAGACAGGTTTGATCGAAGATACCTAGAGGCACCCTTTATTGAGCTAGCCAAGCTCAAGCAGTCAGGTAATCTAGAGACCTACATCTATGAATTTCTAAAACTTTATGTCATGGTTCCTGATTTATCTGTAGCTAGGATATTTTATATGTTCTTTGATGGGCTAGCAGAGCCTTGCATGGGTTGATTAAATCTACTAATCCAACTACACTTCAAGATGCTATTGAGAGGGAAAGAGATTTACAAGATGCCTTGCCAAGGGCAAAGGCTCCATTTCAGTCAAGGCTAGACTTTCTATCAGAAGGGAAAGATGTGAAGCTTATCCCTTCAAAAGAGAATTAGAAAAAATGACCTCTTATTGATGATGTCCGAAGAGACTTGAGGAGAAGGAAGCTTTTCTTCACTTGCCAAGAACCATGGGCACCAAGGCATCGATGTGCAGCTAGGAAAGCACACTATATAGAGGTATTCTCTGATAGAAAGGAGGAGGAAGAAGAGGAGCCAGAAGGGGACAACAACGTTGGGATAGTAGGAGAGGATCCACCACCACTAGGAGGTGGGAATGGGGCATTTTCTCTAGTTGGAGGAGCCTTTTCATCTTTGCGGGGAGTACCAAAGTATCTAACTTTGAGAGTCATAGTTACCATTTAGGATTAGAGGGTATCAATTTTGATTGACAATGGGGCTACCCATAACTTTATTGATGCTCAGTTAGTGCAGATGAGAGCAATACCGACTGAAGATTTTGAGGGATTTTCAGTTTTGGTCCCAAGAGCTAGAACTATGCAGTGTATGAAGTATGTTCCAGCAATGTCAGTAACCTTGGGGATATACACCTTGACTAATCACTTATTTGTGGTTGAAATTCTAGACACCAATATGATATTGGGTGTGTAGTGGTAGATTACATTGGGGAAAGTCACCACAGATTGGGAGACTTTGCAGATGGAATGGGTAGATAAGAAGAGTGGTAAGAATCAGATGATCAGGGTAATACGCACTTATCCCCCTCATATAGATTTTGCACACAAGATAGATCCTGATTTGCGCAGTGGGAGCAGGGACATGTCAGTCCACTTAGTTATGTAGTTGAATACCCATGATGTAGTATTATTTGGAGGCATTCCACCAGGAAAGCCCCTGAACTAGGAGTTGGTTAAATAGTTCTCACAACAAGATGTTGTGAAACCAGCTCCAAAAATAGAATAAAATAGATATCAACGCCTTATAAATAAGCCACTTCGAGGGGGAAACCTCCAATACATTACATGAATGAACAATTCTTGGATGATACAAATTACAAAACATCCTTTCTGTATATAGGAGTCCATGGGGCCACAATGTAATCCTAGCTAACCTAACAAAAATAATTTAAGGGCATAATAATAACAATATGGGGGTTAGAGGGGTACAATAATAACAATAAGGGGGTTACACTAAAAACAATAAGGGACTATACTAGTAATATAGGGACCTAACATGCCCCTCTCCTTCAAAAAATTGTTGTCCTCAATGCTTGAGTAGCTCTGGGTGCTTCTGTATAAAATTATCATCCTCCCATGTAGAATATTCAGTGGGTAAGTTCTTCCACTTGATGAGATACTCTAAAATTGATCGATTCCATAGCTGTCAATTCCTTGTTTCCGTGACCGCTTCAAGTTCCAATATGATTTTTCCCTCCTCATCAAGTTTGGGAAATATTGTTTGAACTGTAATATTTTCACCTATAACCTTCTTTAAGCATGAAACATGGAAAATTGGATGCACTCGTGAAGAAGGAGGAAGCTCCAATTGGTATGCCATAATACCAATATTTTGCAACACCTTGTAAGGACCATAGTACTTTGGTGATAATTCATTATCCTTCTTAGCTTGCTTGAGGGAAATTTTCTTGTATGGTTGTAGCCGTAAAAATACCCAGTCTCCTACATCAAAACTTCTCTGGCTGTGATGTTGATCTACTTGTTGTTTCATTCAATTTTGAGCCAAATGCAAGTTATCCTTTAAGAGTTGGAGAACTTCTTGTTGATGCTTGATGTGATCTTACACTGCTTGAACCTTCGAAATTTCTCTTAAATATTATGTGATGGATAGTGGATGATATCCATAAAGTTCCATAAATGGGGTCATTTTTGCTGCAGTATGGAAGGAAGTGATATACCACCATTCAGCGTGAGGTAACCACTTGACCCATTGTGTTTGTTTATCAGATACAAAACAACAAATATATCCTTCCAAACATTTATTTACTATCTCAGTTCGACCATCGGATTGAGGATGATAAGATGAGCTATGAGCTAATTGAGTACCCAAATAAGAAAATAACTCTATCCAAAAATTTCCAGTAAAAATGGGATCTCTGTCGCTCACAATAACCTTTGGGTTTCCATGTAGCTTTTGAATTGTTTCCATAAATGTAGTAACAACTGTACTAGCTTTAAATGGATGAGATAATGCACAAAAATGTACATACTTGGTAAGTCTATCAACTACCACCATGATGACACTCTTTCCTTCGTACTTAGGTAAACCTGTGATAAAATCCATTGAAATCTCCTCCCAACGTTGGCTTGGAATGGATAAAGGTTGCAGAAGACCTAGGGTCTTAATTGTCTCAACTTTATTCTACTGGCAAACCAAACATTCCACCACAAATTTTTGAATATCAAATTTAAGGCCATCCCAAAAAAATTCTTTCTTCACCCTATGGTAAGTTTTTAAAAATCTTGAGTGTCCTCCTAAAGGAGAAGTGTGCAATTCCAAAAGAATCTTTTTTTTAGTTTGAATTCTTACAAAGATATAAGAAATATTTGTACCATAAAGAATCATTTTTCCAACTAAATGTATCATATGTACTAGGATCTTGCTGCAACTTTTGAATGAGTGTCCACACTTCTTTGTCCTTCCTCCATTCATCCCTTGCTTCGCTTATCCAATCTAGTTGGATAATAGAAATGGCACAAAGAAATGCTTCCACCTCTTCATTCTTTCTTGAGAGTGCATCTACAACAACATTTAGCTTCCCTTTTCTTAGATTATTTCAAATTCATAACCCAACAACTTTGTGACCCATTTTTGTTGCTCTTCTGAAGATAGTCTTTGTTCCAAACATTGTTTAAGACTATCATGATCAGTTTTTACCTTGAAGTGTCTTCCCATTAGGTAAGGTCGCCATTTCTTTAGTGCATGCAGTATTGCTAACATTTTCTCATAAATAGCTTTCTGTAAATACTTTCCTTTGATTGGACGACTTTCAAAAGCAATGGGTCTTCCTTCTTGCATTAAAACAACACCAATTCCATTTCCTGAGGCATCACATTCCACGATAAATGTTTTTGTGAAGTATGGCATAGCTAAGACCGGTGTTAGGCACATTGCCTCTTTAATATGTTAAAAGGCCTTAGTTGCTTCAGGAGTCCATGAAAATGCATCTTTATTCAATAATGTTGTTAGAGGTGCTGCTATTCTCCCATAATTTTTAACAAACTTGCGATAATACCCTATTAACCTGAGAAATCCTCGCAACTGCTTAATGGTTGTGGGGAATTTCCATTCCTTAATGGCTTTAATTTTGTTAGGGTCTACCTTAAAACCCTCGTGAGATACAATATGACCTAGATATTCCACCTCTTGTACTCCAAAGAAACATTTGGATGTTTTTGCATACAATTGTTTCTCCTGCAATAGTTTGAGCACCCTGTCAACATGTTGAACATGATCCTTCCAAGACCTACTGTAGATTAGTATATCATCAAAAAATACTAGCACCAATTTTCTAAGGAAGGGTTTGAAAATGGAATTCATCAACCCTTGAAATGTAGAAGGTGCATTGGTAAGGCCAAAAGGCATGACCAAAAATTCATAATGACCCTCATGAGTTCGAAATGTTGTTTTCATAATATCTTCGATCTTCATTCTAATTTGATGATATCCTGAATGAAGATCCAACTTGGTAAAATAAATTGCTCCATGTAATTCATCCAATAATTCATCAATCACAGGAATGGGAAATTTATCTTTAATGGTGAGCTTATTGAGCTCCCTATAATCTGGACACATTCGCCATGATCCATACTTCTTGTGTACCAATACTACAGGAGCAGAGAAAGAACTTTGACTAGGTTGAATTATACCAGCCTCTAACATTTCTGCAATCATACGTTCAATTTCGCTATTTTGGACATAAGGATATCTATAAGGCCTGATGTTTGGAGGAACACTTACGGGAATCAAATGAATATCATGATCATGATCACGAATAGGTGGGAGTCCTTTGGGAGTTTCAAACACCTTGGAATGATTGTCCAAGACTTGTTGGAGATCTACAAAAATAGATGATTTCAATGTTCGAACTTATAGTGAGCATAATTGTGCAATTACGCCTCATTTTTTTTTCTTTAGAGGCTTTGTCATGACATTAGAGCTTATTATCTTTCCCAAATTCCCTACAAGACCCCGTAATTCAACTTCCTTACCTTTTGAAAAAAAATTCAAGAAAATTTCTTGAAAATTAAAAGCTATTGTCCCCAAAGATTGTAACCATTGTACTCCTAGTACAACATCAATACCTCCCATAGGAATCGAAAGAATTGGACTATTCAATACATATTTCCCCATGGTTAGCTTGATATTATGGCATTTTCCAGAGCAATTTATAGTTCCTCCATTTGCAACCATCACTTGACATTCTAGTGTTGGGTATAGGAAACAATTCAATTCCTTGGCTATCTTACAATGAACAAAATTATGGGTACTACCTGAATCAATCAACACTATTACCTTTTTCTTATTGATATGTCCTTCTATCTCAAGTTTGAGAGGTGTTAATTCCTACCAATGCATTACATGATATGGTCAGACTCATTTCTTCCTCTTCTAGCATTGGCTCCTAGTGTATACCCTTTTCTTTTGAAAATTCTTGTTCATTTTTTTCTTCCTCTTCACAATCTATGTAAAATAATTTCTTCTCAGCACACTTATGACCTTTAGTGTATTTTCTATCACAACTATAGCAAAGACCTTTTGCTCTTTTTTCTTCCAATTGTTGTGGTGTCAACCTTGTAGGTGGTGGAAATATAGGAGTAGCAACACTTCCCTCTTTATAGAAGTGAGTGGTAGGCTTCCTTGTCGCCATAATTTTACATTCTATTTTTCTTGCCAACCTGAATGCCTTCTCCAATGAATTAGGTTCCAAAACATGAACTTCATGTTGGATGTTATCCTTTAAAGTACCTATGAAGAGATCAATCCTATGTTCCTATGGAATATCAGTTACCCTTATATTCAATTTTTGGAAGTCCTTAATGTGCTCCCCCATTGGAAACTTTTGTTTGAGATTTATCAATTGGCTAAAGAAGGTGTTGCTCTTTGTATCCTCATAATGTGCTATCATTTCCTCCGTAAAAATTGACCAAGTGACAATTTTCTTATGGGAGCAAAGCCATCGATACCATACAAATGTATTTTGTTCTGTAGTATCCATGTTACAGGATCCTTTCCATCAAATTTCCTCATATCCATTTTTGGAATATGGTGGTTCTTCCTTCCAACATTAGAGTTTATGAAATCATGATTAACATTTATTTTGTTCTCATCATCAGTTTCATATACTATCTTTTCACCATTAGGAAACATTTCTTGTATCAACTTTGTCAAACCTTCCATGTATGCTTTTAGATCCTTCTTCATGTTTTCCATTTTTTCATCGATCTTAGCTTCCATGTCATCAATATTAGATTCCATGCCAGCTTCCATGCCATCAATCTTAGCTTCCATGACATCCATGCCATTCTTCAAACCATCCATCTTAGATTCCATGCCTTTCTTCAAACCATCCATCTTAATTTCCACACCTTTCTTCAAAACTTCCATGTCATTTTTTGTTGCTCTTTGCGAGAGCGAAATTTGTTGCACTTGCTCTTGTAATTTTGATATGTCATGTTGTCATTCTTCGTCTTCATGAGTCATAGTAGAGCCTTCTAAAGGCTTACTGGGTTTTGAATTCTTTTTAGGGGCCATTTTAGAATCCAATACTGATATCTATTCTACAATATGCCCTTGGAATCAATTCAACTTGATTCTTAAAACAAGATTTATGCAATTTGGAAAAAAAAATACACACCTTTTACTTGCTTTTGAGGAGCTCGATATTGAAATTGAATTATCTCTATAATTACAGATCTTCAATATCTGAAATTTGGCCCTGTAGTATCCCTCTGAAGCTTCTTTCAAATTCCACAGGTTTGATCTAATTTGGATTCTTCAAGACAAATTTATGTCCAATCTCCCACAATGACCCAATTATGGACTGGTTCAGTAGAGCGAACTTGTATGACTTGCCACGTGTCATTTTTTTTTCTCCTTTGGCTCTAAAATTGATAGACAGAAAACTGCAGTCTGTTTACTTGTCACTTTTTACAACATTCCAATCTGATGCTCAGAGAGAGAGTTATGAAGATTTTCCCATGATCACCTCTTTGAGATGAAATTCAGAAGCCTGAAAAATCCCTAACTTCCATAGATCATATCTCCTCCAATATGGCGAACCAAGATCTGAAATTTTGCGATGATGTTCCTCAGGATTTCGGCTTCACACTCTAAAAATTTCAGTTTCTGAACCTTCGTAGAAACAAATTTATAACGAAAATTCCATGATGACATGTTTAGGTTAAATTCAGGAGCCTGCAAAATGACCTACATTCCATAGATCATATCTCTAAAAATATTGTGAACCAAGCTTTGAAATTTTGTGATGATGTTCCTCAAGATTTTGGCTTTGCACTCTAAAAATTTCAAATTCTAAACCTTCGCAGAAAAAAAAATTATAACGAAAATTCCACAATGACCTGTTTGGAGCAGCGAAACCCTAGAATCCCAAAGCTCTGATACCAAATGTTGTGAAACCATATCCAAAAATAGAAGAAAAGAGATATCAATGCCTTATAAATAAGCCACTTCGAGGGGGAAACCTCCAATACATTACATGAATTAACAATTCTTGGATGATACAAATTATAAAACCTCCTTTCTATATATAGGAGTCCATGGGGCCACAATGTAATCCTAGCTGACCTAACAATAATAATTTAAGGGCATAATAATAAAAATATGGGGGTTAGAGGGGTACAATAATAACAATAAGGGGGTTACACTAACAACAATAAGGGACTATACTAGTAATATAGGGACCTAACACAAGCTGAAACACTCATGGATCCGGATGAGGTGAGAACCTTGGGTGAGCTCACAGGGGATTCACTAGGGGAGCAATACCATACCACGTGGGTTCATATTGGGGGATATATATTGAAGAAAAATTGACTTCATATATTGGGGATATATAGGGGGTAAAGGGTTTTTATATTGGCAGGTATAAAAAATGGAGCTCAAAGTTAATGAAAAATATAAATGGGTATAAAAAATGTTAATGAAAATTGGATACCTACAATATCTAGTGAAAGTAGGGGTTTTTTTAATTAGGGAGATGTATTGAGTTCATATTAGTCGGGGATTAAATAATGTGATTTTTAGAGGTATTTTCCAATATGTAATGAAATTAGGGGTATTGTTTAGTATTCCATAAATGCAGGCGCTATGTCAGAGGTTCATTGAGTGAAGCCCCTGTGGGTGAGCTTAGCACAACGCAGAGAGTCTTTGGTAGGCTCAAGGAGGACAGGGACATTCTTTCGGTATTAGTATTACCAACTCTCACCAAACATCTTGTGTTGAGTGGAGATGTTTCAGGGATATATGATGGCACCATCATGGTGCAAGGGGGATACTCCATGGCCTTTGAGAATCATAAGATACTTCCACATAGGAGGGAATATTCCATATATGGTAGAGGATTTTTGGTGTTCATGCATACATTGGCCAAACTCAGGAAGTTTTGGATGGGTGATAGCTTCCAAGTGAAGACTAACCTCCATAAACTTCAACCCTTACTTAAGCAAGAGCAGCTACAAGGGAGGTAGCAGAGGAAATATAGAAATATTCCGGCATATGACTTTTGCATTGAACATGTGAAATAAGGGGGCATTAAAACAACAAGTTCCTTTCCACAAGGGCCAGCAACGTTGTCATTGTTGGGAATAGATCCTTATTGGGAGTCCTAGCTATTGGTGGAGTATTCCAAGGATAACTTCACATGTGAAGTGCTTGATGGACATGTGACAAATGAGAGGTATATAGTGATGGATGGAGTCATCTATTATCAGGATCAGATCTTCTTGGCTAGAGACTCTAAGCTCAAGAATAAGATTCTACATGCATCACATGACTGTATCTGACCATCCTTGCTCACACATTATTGGAGGAATTGTGGCCCTATTAAATAGGAAATTCCAAAGAATTGATTGCCCAGTTCCTTCAAGGCATCCTGATGACCTCATGCATGACCTGTACAATTTTCTAATTATACAATTGATAGTTATATTCCCTTTAACCCCAATCTTAACTAGGCCTTCCTTAGAACTTAAATGAAACAAATATTTATAGTGAATTATCAGTTAAATGACTAATCACTACTTGTGAATTACATCATATTTAACTCACTGGACCTATCACTAGCTCATGTCTCACTTAGAACTAGTTAAACTGATTTTAACTCAAAAAATTGAGTTAACTATTTACAACTCACATATAACTGTAACTAGACCCCCTAAAAATTAGGAAGAACTATGCATGCCCATAGTTTTACCTCCAACTCGAATTAACTAAGCTAAATAATTCTTCCTAACTCATTTAATACTTACAAGCTGTTATGAGATGAAATTACAATTTCTCTTCCAATTTATTTAAGGGAAAGTTAAATCAAAAGCCCACTTGGGAGCCATTTTCAATATTTCTTGTTGCCATTTTCAACATTAAATGCCATTATCTGTAATATAACGATTAGTATGTAGATAATAAAACCATACAAATATTTTTATTCTTTTGATTCTAAAAGAGTAAAGTGCCTAGGTATGATCAAATATCTAGTGGTCAATTTGGCGCAAATCCCAGTGAAGGGTGTGGTCATGTATATTGTGTCGTTGAAATCCCTACAAGATTTGGTATGCTTTTGTCTAGGTCACGTGGGATGAAAATTAGGGGTTCTATTAAACTTTATCTAAGCTATGTTACCATTCCAGTGTTTGGTGGAGTGGAGTGTCAGTTATATAGAGAATCCATATTTGTAAAGATAGTTACAAAAGAAGACTTTTCAAACAATGCTCCTGTGTATGGTAGGGAGAAAAATGTTTCTTGTATGTTACTAGAAGAAGATGATAAAATCATGAGATACACCTAGGTGGAATGTCCTGCCTAGCTAGGAAAATAATCACTTGAACATGACCATGTATGGAAATTATATTTAGATGGTGCTTATTCTAGGGAAGGAAATGTATAAGGATATTTTTTGGTATCCTCAAAAGGTAGCTTGATCCATTTTTCTTTAAAGCCAGAATTTGATGCCACAAATAATGTTGTTGAATATGAAGCTTTTTTGTTGGGGCTACAAGCTGCTAAAAACCCTATAATTGGGTGCTTGAATGTGTTTGGGGATTTTGAGTTTGTGGTGAAGCAAGTAAAGAATCAATGTCAAACTAAGCATTCAAGATTGAAGTCTTATAGGAACGAGGTATGGGATTTGGTTTAAAAAATTTTCTTAGCTTTCAATATTCATTTTTTTCCTAGGGAGCGAAATAATATGGCAAATTCCTTGGAAATTGCTGCTAGCAATTTTAAAACCCCTTGCTCAGATACAAAATTGAGGTAAGATACATGCCTTCATTACCATACAATGTGAATTATTGGCATGCTTTTGAGGACGATGACCATATCAAGCGTTTTATGGAGGTTATTGGGGAATTCGCAACTTCAGTGATTGATCAGTATGGTGAAGATACAAAGGAATAACAACAATTCCATTGGGAGGAATCAATTTTTGGTCACAAAATTATGAAATTGAAGGTAAATATAATCCCCAGAGGGTTGGTTCCATTATAAATATTTTTTAGCTCAAATGATTTAGTTGCTTAGAAAACCAAACAAGAATTTAAGGAAGATGTGGAGGACTGAATTATTGGTACAGAAAAGGAACCTAGAGTCATCAGGTTGGCCAAAGGAGTTCCAAAGTAGAATAAAAAAATATACCTTGACCTATTTAATATTTATATGGATGTGTTCGCTTGGTCATATGGCGATTTGAAGAATTTTGACCCCAGTTTTATACAACACAAAATACCTCTAAAAGTTGAGATGAATCCCTACAAGCAGAAGATCAAGAAAATAAATACCTTACTACTCCCTTCAATCAAAAAATAAGTGAAGAATTTTTTACAGGATAATATTATCATGCCTATGAGGTATTCATATTGGGTGGAAAATTTAGTCCATATCATGAAGAAAAATGGGAAAATCGAGTTGTATAGTTTTCAAAATTTAAATAAGGCCTCACTGAAATAAAATTACCCTACCTAAAATGGATTATATTCTGCATAGAGTAATAGGATCTACTAGAGTTTCCATGATGGATAGTTTCTCTAGTTACAACCAGGTTGTTGTACACCTCAAAGATAAAAAAGAAAACAACTTTTATTATACCATTGGGGACGTTTACGTATGCCAAAATGCCTTTTGGCCTTATAAATGTTGGAGCCACTTTCTAAAGGTAAATGGATATAGCATTCGTGGGGGAGAAAGAAAAATTGGTAGTTATTTATTTGGATGACATAATTATTTTCTCGAATTCAAACGAGTAACTTCTCCAACACTTGCAACTCACATCGAAAAAGTGTAGGAAGTATGGGTTGTCGTTAAATCCCAGGAAATCATAATTTTCTCAGAGTGAACGTAATTTTTTGGGCCATATAGTGGCAAGGGGAGGAGTGAATATTGACCCAAAAAGGGTGGACGCCATTAGAAATATTCCATTACCAAGGAATAAGAAGGAAATCCACGTCTTCTTGGGCATAATAAATTTCCTAAGAATATTTATACCAAAGTATGCTGAGATTGTTAAAGAAATCACAAAAATGTTAAATAAGGACAAGGAGGTCAAGTGGACTATTGAAGCCTGGGAGTCATTCTCCAGAATAAAAAAGGCTTTTGTAAAATCCCCAGTCTTAGCTATCCCAAACTATCAAATATCATTCCTCATTTTATCTTTTTCCTCTCCTCACAGAGTTGCAGCAGTTTGCTGCAGAAAAATAGTGAAGGACAGGAGCATCCAATCACATTTTTCAGTTAGATGTTGCAATATGTAGATTTGAAATACAATATTCTAGAAAAACATGGCTATGCCTTGGTCAAAGCTCTAAAGGAATTTCAAATTTATGTACTACAATAAAAGGAAATAGCCTATGTCCCTATAGATGTTGTGAAAGATATTCTCATACAGGGTGACAGTGAAGGAAAGAGAAGAAAATGGATTACCAATATTCAAGAATATGATATGGATATAAAACTTACCAAATTCATTGAGGGGAAGGGGTTGGCTAAAATATTTTCTGAAGCTAACTTCCAAGCCTTAGGCATAAAACTGTTAGCAAATCAGGAAGTAGAAAGCAAAGAAGAAGGAGAACATAGGAACTTTGAAACCTCAACACAAAAAATCCAAATGAAGTACCTAGTATCAGATTGGTACACATATCTTGTTGATTGTTTAATTTTTCAAACTTTCCTATTGAATTTAAACAAAGTAAAATATATGGCCTTAAGAATACAATCTCAAACTTTTTTTATCACAAATGGTCAACTGTATTGGAAGGATATGGTGGGAATCTTGTTATTATGTTTGGTGGAAGAGGATATTCCTCAGGTAATTGATGAGTTTTATAGTTGTTTCTATGGAGGACGTTATAGTTGGAGGAACATGGCCCATAATATTCTCAAATATGGTTTCTATTTTCTTAGTTTATTTGGTGAGGTTCATACATATGTTAGGTCCTGTCAAAAAATCCAGAGTTTTGTTGATAAGCAGATGTTTGGACCCCTTCCCCTAATCCCTATCTTTGTATAATATCCCTTAAGACAATGGGGGCTAGATTTTATGGGATAAAGACACCCACCATCCAACAGTAAACATAAATGGATACTCAAACCAACTAATTATTTCACTAAATGGGTGGAGGCCATCTCATCAAGGAATGCAACTAATACAATGCTCATCAAGTTTATGGAGGAGAATATCCTTGCTATATTTGGTTGTCCAAGAAATATTATCACTAACAACGCTCAAGTATTCAATTCAACCAAGTTTATTAGTTTCTTCCATAATTACAAGATAATTTTGGGACACTCCACCACTTACTATCCACGTGGAAATGGATTAGTTGAATCTTCAAACAAAACCTTAGTGAGAATTCTAAAAAAGGCTATAGCAGAAAATAAGAAAATTTGGGACTCACACTAAAATTTGCATCATGGGCTAATAGATTTTCTACAAAAAGATCAACTGGGAAGTCTCCTTTTGATCTGGTATATGGAACAACTGCAATTTTCCATGTCCAATTAGCTATGCCAGTGGCCAAATTCTTACAGGATGCTAAGGAGGAGCTAAATTATCTAACCAGGAGAATAAATAAGCTAGTGGAACTACAAGAAAACAGAGGGCAAGTAACCTATAATTTGATAAGATATCAGGAAAATATGAAAGTTATTTTTGACAAAAAGGAAAAGGACAGACCCTTACAACGAGGAGATTTAGTACTCAGGTGGGGTATTAGGAGAGAAGATAAAGAAAATCATGGGAAATTTGACCCCTGTTGTTTGGACCTTTGAATATAGTTGAAACAAAAGGAAAAAATACCTTCTTGATGGAGAGCTTGGATGGTGAAGTGCTTTAACTTCCTGTAAAGGGAAGTTTTTGAAGCTTTATTTCCAACATTAAGGAGGTCCACTTTCATTCACTATATATACTTGTGAGCCATTGTACATACCAGATATGTTATATGTTCTTAATTATTTTGTTTTTTAATTATACGTGTCTAACTAAATTGACTCCGTGCCCAATGTATAGGACACTAATCTGCAGGTTCTCAATGCATTTCTTGCAATGCACTGTCCCTAGTTGGAGCCAATTTTGTTCTCTTATTTACGATTTTTGAATTTGTATCATATGGTCCTATGTTTACCTTGGTATGAAGAAGAACATATACACAAAGGTTTACAAAATGAAAACAATGTAAACTTTGAAACGAGAACTGTAAACTCAAAATGAGAACTCTAGCAAAAAAACCCCCAAAAAACTTGAAAAAAAAAACGAAAAACGAAAAGTGTGTATTCTAAAATGATGTTTTTGTTTAGGGTTAATTTTTCACATTTTTGAAAAATGGCAGTAAAAACCAATTTTTTTGTGCAAAATGAATGAAAAAACCACACTAATGTTGTTGGTAGAATACATTTTTTCTTTTCTAGGTACAATTTCAACATTTTTTAGTAATGGCATTGAAGATAAAATAATGGGATTCGAAACACATTAAAATTCCAATCATGAAACTAAAAATCCCTAAAATTCTAAATGTTTTCAACCATAGCATTAAAGATTAAAAAAAAAAAAAAATTGACAAATTTTCAACCATAGAATTAAAAAAAAATTAAGTTTTCAACATATTTCAACTATGACATTACGAACAAATTATATGACTAAATTAATCAATATATCAATACCTGTAGAATGAATGAAACTTAAATTATTTCTATAAGTTATTGTTGCATTTTGGATATTCTAAACAAATTAATTCATCATAATTAAAACATATAATCCAAAAAACATAAAAATTACTCATAACTTCATGTAAGATCATATGGAAGTTAAAATATTTATTTCAAGTTACCATGAAAACATAATTTTTATAAATTTTCTTAGATAATTATTCAAAATCACTCATATGTTCTTGCACACCATCAGAATTCACACTTTCAAATGAATGTCTAGATGCAAATGAAATTTTTCCATATTCTTCTCTTTCATCAACTAGTGCCCTATCCGAGTCAACATGCATGCCCACCATTTCAGGTTTCAAAAGTCTTCTAGAACTATGACAGAATTCAACATACTCCCATCAAAACACTATTTATTCTGTTAGGAACCTCTTCAAAATATTTATCGTCCTGGAGTGAAGAGTTCCTCTCTTTGTTAAATTGAAGTCATAAACAAGTATGTCAACATCCTCCAATTTTAAGAGGTCTATGCGGTGACGATTTATATTTGTACCCTTTATTTTTCTCTTTCTGCCAATTGTTTTATGAAATACCATATATGGCTTGTACACACCATTGAATGGGTGTGTATATGTGGCATACCAATGTACTTCAACACCTACAACATCTTCATTTTTTTTAATGACTTTTATAACCTTGGCAACCCAGAATGGATATCCATGTGCATTTCCATATGATAACATTGCGATCATGAAACCCTCCTTAATATCTTGTACAGAACCCCTGTAAAGGTCTTCCATGGATTCATGTTGTGCATGAGGTATTTTGGAGCCAATATACATTTCTATTTCCTCTACCTATGAAGAATTAATAATACCTTGAGATTTTTTTTGTTCAACAATGTTTCTTTCCTCATGTTGATTTGACATAGTTTGTGGCCAAATAAATGGAGTCTTCAAAACTATATCTTCGTTTTTTGATCTTGAAATGATATCACTCTGATTATTGAAAAAAGACTCCCACCAAACTGAATCAATAACATCAAAGTACTCATATGTATATCTGATAGATTTTTAATTTCTTCCATGCATTCAAAATAATTTCTAATTCTCTTATGCCTTCATGCATTATGTACTTTCGCAACTGATTGTAATAACAATATATTTGATGCAAATATTAGATGATCTGGAATGAACTTCAAAAATGAAAAACCTGATGATGACACCCATTATGCAGTAGTTGAATACTTTTTCCCCCATATAAGTGTTTTCCCATCAATTTTTTTGATACAAAATTGATGTTGGAAGCTAATTTCATTAAGTTGTTCAATTCATTTCTCCTCACCATGTGATCCCAGAATAAACCTTCGCATGTCAAAAGTTTCTTCCAACACATGAAAAATAGGCTCTCACATGTATGATATCTTAATACATTCAATTAATGATGGAAAACTCCCAACATCCTTCCTCCTCAATATTCCTTTAAAACGACTGGACATCTGATCAACATGGTCATGAGTGTGCCCAACAATAAGGACACCAACCTTTACCTTATGAAAATTTCTAAATTCAACAAGCATGTTTAGATATCCAAAAACAATTTGATTTTTTTTTTCACGACAAGTGTTGTCCAATTGTAGATACAAAAATTCAGAAGATTATCAGACCAATGAGAAGGCACATCATGAATTATGGTTATTTCCAAATTTTCATCATTATGAATATTTGGATTTGTGAAGTAAAACTTTGACAACATTTTCCCATTGAAGACTATGCAACTGACCAATTGAAACTGAATAAAATTTTCCTCCTGTAAATTTTTGGGTGTGCGAAAAAAATGTGGTAGAAGTGTTTTCCTCTGGTCCATACCATCAATTATCAAACTGAAATATTTATTTGTATTATCATATCGACTATTTCAATGTTTGTACAATTTTTTCCTTTCACTTACTTGTTTTTCGTGATGCTCTTGAAGTGATTTGACAATGGAATCTACACATGGTAAATACATTTTCATAGTTGATAACTATACAATTTTAAAAAATAATGTTATGAATGCTTACCTCTTTTTTCCCCTTTACATTCATCCCTTTTTTACTTAAGAGAAGCACATGTACTGCAAACCCCCATCCTTGTCTTCGTAGGAATATGAACATTGTTTAATTATTTCCTCCATATCTTCAAAAAGTATTGATATGTAATAAAAATACCATCTCCTTCAATGCCTTTTGCATATTCTTCGTATAAGTTGTAGATTTCTCGTCTTGAGAAATTATCTGGAATATGTATTTTGTCTATATTTGTAATATACTATCCATGCTTTGAAAATAAGTATTTCACCCATGACATTGCAATATTTTCTAATGGCCCAAACTCTCGTTTATAACATACTTCTGAATAAAATGTGGGATATTTGTTCTAAATTTTCTTCGATTCTGGACAGATGAAAATTACCAATTGAATGAAACATTTTGAAAGCCTTTCTATAGAGTAATAAAGACCCAATATGATAATCATAACTTGACAATGTACTATATTCCATGCACCCCAATAAATATGAATTTTTCATGCTTTTATTCATTGACAACTATCTCTTCCTTTTCTCCAATGAAAACTTGAAATCCATATGTTTCAAGCATTCCTTTTGACAACATTCACTTGAAATGAGATCACTGATAGAACTTCTTCTTGTGATATATTCTTCTCTACCCCTTGTATAAATAGAACATCTTGGATTGATAAGAAAATGTCTACTTCTACTCCTAGATACAATATTTATTGGAAACATCTCCATCATTTCATCATCCTCTGTATAAGAATTTTCATCATCATCGGGAGGAATATTATGCTCACTATGATCATTGTGAACATAGTTAGGAAATTCATCACCATAATTGTTTGGAAAATATTCATTATCATCCTTATTTGTAGGAAAATTTTCACTACCATAATCTGTGCTTTTGAAATATTGACTTGGAGGATAGTCTTCATCATATCCATCATGCCCTTCATTAGTTCTACCCTCATAGTCCTTAGAATTAGGACTAAGTGGAAAATTTGACTCTCTATTTAATGTAATTCTTCATCCTACGATTTTACAGTAGTTCTCTCATAGTACTTAGGATTAGGAATAACTTATATCAGTTATCAAATTTCTACATGGTATTAGATCGATATTGATCATTGGAGAAATTGAAAAACATTGAAGCGGTTGAGTTTTGAGCTGGTGGAATTTGAATTTGCAGCAGTGTTTTCTTGGTGTTGAAGTTGAGATGTCTTTCAACGGATTGTGATTGGAGTATGCCCTTGAGGGCAGCTCGAATTATATTGCATGGAAGGACAAGATGGAGGCAGTGTTGGATGACAATGGGTTGAAGGAGTTCATAGATGCAAAAATTCGAAAACCTGCTTCTAGCGATGCTGCCACACTTGACGCATGGCAAAAGAAGAGTGGGAAAAGTGTCGAAGAATTCTGTTGGAAGGTGTAAAGGATCACATAGTGTCCAGCCTTCATGGTAAGGCTTCTCCATTCTTGATGTGGAAAGAATTGACAGACTTATTCCAAAGCAAGAGCGACCAGAGGAAGTTGGCGCTCAAGGATAAACTCAGGAACATAAAAATGGAGAAAGGCGACAGTATGCCCAAGTACCTCGCAAAGTTTTTCCAGTGCAGGGATGATCTGGGAAGTGTGGGGGTGACTGTAGATGATGAGGACTTGGTGAGCTTGGCTCTCCTTGGGCTTCCAAAGAGCTGGCATTCCTATCAGGACTCTGTCAATGGTCGGGAGAAATTGCCAGGATGGGAGCGACTTTGGTCGGATCTTGTGCAAGAGGAGATAAGGCGAAGTACCAGGGACGGATCTTCATAAAAGAACTCAGATGAATAAAATTGCGCTTTGGATGCCAAAGAAGGGAAGGGGAAGAGCAAGAAGAATGCTTCTCAATCCGGTGCGAAAGGCAAGAAGCAGGACATGTCCAAGGTGAAGTGCTTTCACTGTCACCAACATGGACATTACGCCACTAATTGTCCACAGAAGAAGAAAAATAAGCAGGCCGCTGGATCTACAACAGGAGAGGCCTTAGCCTCGCAGTTTGAGCTGGATTTTTCGCAGATCGCATGCTTGGTCTCAAGTGTGATGGGTTCAGTGTGGTTTATTGACAGTGGTGCATCTTTTCACATGACAGGAGATAAATATTTGTTTACTGATCTGGATGAGAAAGATCTTGGAGTGCACATCGAGATGGGCAATGATGGTAGATACAGTACGACCGGTATCGGTACCATTTCATTTGAGAGGGAGTCTGGTAACCCCTTCATATTGAAGGAAGTGATGCATGTTCCAGGATTGAAGAAGAATCTTATCTATGTGGCCATGTTATAAGACAAGGGATATGATGTTTTCTTTAGCGAGGGAAAGGCTTTCCAACGCAGTAAGGCAACTGGTGAAACCCGGAGGATAGGGGCTCGAGTTAAGAACCTTTATCAATTGCAGGTAGATGGTTGTGCAGCAATGGAAGGCAAGGCAGAAAGAGTGTTGAGCCGGGATGATGGCGAGCTGTGGCACAGTAGATTGGGCCACCTTCACCATGTAGCATATTTATACATGGCTTCCTAAGGGTACTGTTGCACAGTCAGATCAATGCAAGGGATGTACCTTGGGAAAAATTGTGAAAGCCACCTTTCACGAGAAGGATAGTCACACCATGACGATCCTTGATAGAATTCACATAGACGTGTGTGGACCTTTCTCAGTAGCTTCAACAGCAAATCACAGGTACTATGTGATATTTGTTGATGATTTTTCTCAGAAGTGTTGGATCTTGTTCATGCAGAACAAGAGCGAGACATACTCAAAGTTCTGTGAGTTCAAGGCACTGGTTGAGAAAGAATCAGGGAAGCAGGTGAAGGCTCTTAGGAGTGACAATGGTGGTGAATTCATCTCTGGAGAATTCAAGGACTTTTGCAGCACAGAAGGAATTCGAAGAGAGCTCATAGCACCTCATAACCCACAGCAGAATGGGGTCGCTGAGCAGAAGAACAGAACGATCGTGGGTGATGCATGGGCGATTTTGCATGATCAAGGCCTTCCCATACACTTTTGGGCTGAGGCATGCCATACTGCAGTTTATGTGCAAAACCGTTGTCCTCATAGGATACTTGGCATGAGTACACCCAACGAGGCGTTTTCTGGTAAGAGGCCTGATATTTCCCATTTGAGGATTTTTTGTTCACCTATTTACATTCATGTGACAAAGGATGCCAGGAAGAAGTTGGAGCCGACTGCAGAGGTTGGGATATTTGTTGGGTACAATGATACACCCCACAACTATCGTATGTATTTTCCAGATAGTCACAAGACTGTTGTGCGATGGGATATCAAATTTCATGACGAGAAAGCCATGAAGTGTTTGCTTGAGAGGGAGCCACACTTGCATGGAGATGAGGAGCTATTAGTTCCTAAATATGAGGCTCAGGATGTGGATCAGCCACAAGAGGAGGTTCATGGAGTGGAAGAGACCATTCATGCAGCGCCAACCATCAGAGGGCAGAAGTGCACTACAGAAGCTGAGTGACTGGCTCAAGATGCAGAGAAGATTGTAGGAGCACCTACATCACAGCACAGACAGAGACAGTCACCTGACCGGTACTCTGGATACATGTCTCTTGTGAGCAAGTGTATCATGACAGAGCCATCCTCTTTCAAGGAAGCTGTGCAGGATCTCGAATGGGTAGATGCCATGGTGGAAGAGTATTATTCAATTTTCAGAAATAGTGCATGGGAGATTGTCCAAAGGCCGGAAGGGAATTCAGTGGTGGGTTCGAGATGGATCTACAAAGTGAAGCAAGCAGCTGATGGGAGTGTGGAGAAGTACAAGGCAAGATTTGTTGCCCAAGGCTTCTCACAGATTGAGGGGATTGATTATGAGGAAACCTTTGCACCTGTCGCAAGGTATTCTTCCGCATGGACGATTCTTGCTCTCTCAGCGCAGATGGGGTGGCACATTCATCAGATGGATGTGAAGACTGCGTTCCTCAATGGAGTGATTGAGGAGGAGGTGTACATAGAGCAGCTCGAAGGTTTTGAGGTCTTTAGCAGTGAGTCGCATGTGTGCAGGCTCAAGAGAGCGTTGTATGGGTTGAAACAAGCACCTCGTGATTGGTACACACGAATAGACAATTATTTCATGGGACTTGGATTCTCCAAGAGTGAGGCAGATCTGAACCTATACCAGATTGTGGTGGAGGGTAAGTTTCTGATCATTGTACTTTATGTAGATGATTTGATTTTGATGGGTGATGAACTGTTGATACACTCATGCAAGGCTAATCTTGCAAAGGAGTTTGAGATGAAGGACTTGGGCGTCCTTCATTATTTCCTGGGATTGGAAATTTTCCAGCGCGGTGATGGACTGTTTGTGTCTCAGGGTAAGTATGCCCAGGAGATACTGGAGAAATTCAACATGCATGGCTCCAAGCCTATCGACACTCCTCTTCCTGGTGGTTGGATGCCATTGTTTATCGACAGTCGGTGGAGTCTCTTATGTACCTAGTCAATACATGACCCGACATATGCTATGTTGTTAACCAGCTTTCATGAGCTATGGTTAAGCCTACCAAGCTCTTCTAGAAGGCAGGCAAGCATTTATTGAGATATCTCAAAGGCACATCGGGATATGGATTATGGTACAGACAGTCGGATGAGGTGAAGTTGTGTGGCTTCACGAATGCAGATTGGGCAAGGAGCCCAACGGATAGAAAGAGCACATCTGGAGGGATTTTCAGTATCAGGTCGATAGCAGTTTCTTGGTACATCAGGAAGTAGAGATCTGTGGCACTCATTTCAGCAGAGGCCAAGTATATGGCAGCGATTTTGGCTACATGCGAGGCTATATGGATGAGGAAGATCTTGATCGGGTTGTTCGGTTCACACTTAGATCCTACTATGATATATTGTGATAATCAGAGTTGCATCAAACTCTCAGTTAATCCAATATTTCATGATAGATATAAACACATTGAAATTCGGTATCATCATATCAAAGATTGTGTGCAGCGGAAGATCATGTTATTTTCATACATTCCCATGGAGGATCAGGATGCTGATATCTTGACAAAGGCACTCACCAGGAGAAAATTCAAATACCACAGGGACAGGATAGGGGTGGCAGATAATCCTTATCTTGTTGAGAGGGAGTGTTGAGATTGCAACAAGATAATGAGCTTAGTGGAAAAAAGTCACCTTCACTAAGTGTGCCCGCAGACTATTTTTGGTGCAAGTCTATTTTTACACTATGTCTATTTTTAGACATGTCAATCATATGCTATGAGTTACATGATGCTATTTGGGAATGGTTGGTCAAGTCAGAAAAAATATATGGACTTCTATTTTTAGACATATTGGGGGGAATCTATTTTTAGATTGCTAGTCTAAAAATAAATATGTCGAATATTATTAGCTCTTAATAATATTTGGACTATAAACATTATCTTATTCTCTTGGAGCACTTCAATTAAGTGCACAGATGTGGCACAGGAGATGACAGAAGGAATTCTGCTATTCCTGAGGGTTAAGTGGAGCTATTATAGAAATTTGAATAATTTTCTGAATTATTCACCAAGATTATCTTGATTACACACTATTTAAGCTTCATGCATAATACATAACCTCTTCTACAATTGATCATCAATATGCGGAAATAGAAGCAGTCGCATGCGCACATTAAAACAATAATCAAGCACACATATAACACAGTATGTAATGGGGAAAGCTTACAGCTGAAAACCCCCAACTATCTGTATATTATAATGATAGAGAACATGTAACAATACATAGCACAAATCTCTCACAGCTCTCAGCACTATCTCACATGCTACACACAAACTAGCACGGAAGATGAACAAGTCACGGGTTCAAATCTCCTCCACAAGTCTGCCTGCCTCTACTGCGCAATCCAAGATGAATAATGATGAGATCCAAGTTCGAATCCCACTAGCTTGAACTTCGCAATCCTCATTAGCAATCTCAATCAATGTGTGTGCAAATCTCATGCACAGCCATAGTCACAACTGATAGTAGACTCACCCTTTCACCCACCTCTAACACTGGTCTCCACTGAACTGTCCATGCATTGCAGTTAACTGATGTGTTCTTTAGTTGAGTTATGAGTTAATAATTAGTGAATTAATTATTAATTAATTCACACCACTCATCACTAGTGTATTTTTCAGTTAGACTAAATACAACTAGTTCAACTAAGTTAAACAAAACACAACTCCACCAACTGTCTCATCAACTCCACCAAACTCTACCACTTGAGTTCTAACTGAAGTCAACCATGCAATAGCTCAACTAACCCTTAGGAAAAGCGTATTTCCTTCTGTCAGTTGCATGTGCCACATCCAAGCATCAAACTGAAGTGCTCCACGAGGAAAAGATAATGTTTATAGTCTAAATATTATTAAGGGTCAATAATATTTCACTGTTCTATTTTTAGCCTGACAGTATAAAAATAGAAACTGCCCAATGTCTAAAAATAGAGGTCCATATATTTTTACCAACATGATCAATCATCCATAAATAGAATCCTGCAACTCATATACCATGATCCATATGTCTAAAAATAGACATAGTCTAAAAAATAGACTTTGCGACAAAAATCACCTGTGTGGGCCCCACCTAGTTTTGGTGATCACTTTCCAACTAGGATCAGGAAATATGTTTCAGGATGCCTCCTTCACTATTTCTTGTTGCCATTTTCAACAACTATTGCATGGATACTTCAGTTAGAACTCATGTGACAGATTTTGGTGGAGTTATTGAGGTAGTTGATGGAGTTGTGTTCAGTTTAACTGAGTTAAACATAGTTGAGCTAGTTGTATCTAGTCTAACTAATTGATACACTAGTGAGAGTGGTGTGAATTAATTATTAATTAATTCACTAATTATTAACTCATTAATAAGCTAAAGAATACATCAGTTAACTACAGTGCATGGTACAGTTTCTGTGGAGACTAGTGAAGAGGTAGGTGAAAGAGTAGTGTGACTATCAGTTGTGACTATAATGTTGCATGATTTGCAACAACCAGTGATTGGAGATGCCAATGTGGATTTCGTAAGCTAGGATAGACCAATTTGATTTCATTCAGATCCATTCTTCAGTAGTTATTGTGTAGTAGAGGCAGGCTATCAGGTGGCAGAGATTGGAGCATGTGATTTGCTATATCGGGCTTGATTAGTGTGTAGCAATTGGAGATTGTAATGAGAGCTTTGTGAGGAGCTTTGTATAATGATTGTTACATGATCTCTATGAAATATAATATACAGATATTTGGGGGTTTTCAGCTTTAAGCTTTCCCATAAAATATTTTGTTCATACGTGTGATTGTTTATGGTTTTAATGTGCGCATGCAATTGTTTTTATTTCCGCAATTAATGATCAATGGTAGAAGAGATTATGTATTGTGCATGAAGTTAAAATAGTGTGTGATCAGGATAATATTGGTGTATAACATATAATTTATTCAAAATTGATAACTTAAGCTCTGATACCATGTTGATATTGCAACAAGATGATGAGCTTAGTGGAAAGAAGTCACCTTCACTAAGTGGGCCCGCAGGCTATTTTTGGCGCAAGTCTATTTTTAGACATGTCAATCATGTTCTATGAGTTGCAGGATGCTATTTTTGGATGGTTGGTCAAGTTGGAAAAATATATGGACTTCTACTTTTAGACATATTGGGCGGAATCTATTTTTAGATTGCCAGTCTAAAAATATATATGTCGAATATTATTATCTCTTAATAATATTTGGACTATAAACATTATCTTATTCTTTTGGAGAACTTTAGTTAAGTGCACAGATGTGGCACAGGATCTGACAGAAGGAATTACGTTATTCCTGAGGGTTAATTGGAGCTATTGCATGGATACTTCAGTTAGAACTCATGTGACAGATTTTGGTGGAGTTATTGAGGCAGTTGATGGAGTTGTGTTCAGTTTAACTGAGTTAAACATAGTTGAGCTAGTTGTTTCTAGTCTAACTGATTGATACACTAGTGAGAGTGGTGTGACTTAACTATTAATTAATTCACTAATTAATAACTCATTAATCAACTAAAGAATACATCAGTTAACTATAGTGCATGGACAGTTTTAGTGGAGACCAGTGAAGAGGTAGGTGAAAGAGCAGTGTGACTATCAGTTGTGACTATACTGTTGTATGATTTGCAACAACCAGTGATTGGAGATGCAAATGAGGATTGCATGAGAAATTTTGGAACAATTCGAGTTCATTCAGAGCCATTCTTCAGCAGTGATTGCGCAGTAGAGGCAGGCTATCAGGTGGAAGAGATTGGAGCATGTGATTTGCTAGATCGGGCTTGATTAGTGTGTAGAAATTGGAGATTGTACTGAGAGATTTGTAAGGAGATTTGTATAATGATTGTTAAATGATCTCTATGAAATATAATATACAGATAGTTGGGGTTTTTCATATTTAAGCTTTCCCATAAAATATTGTGTTCATATGTGTGATTTTTTATGGTTTTAATTTGCGCATGCGATTGTTTTTATTTCTGCAATTAATGATCAATGGTAGAAGAGATTTTCTATTGTGCATGAAGTTAAAATAGTATGTGATCAGGATAATCTCGGTGTATAACATATAAGTTATTCAAATTTCTACATGGTATCAGACCGATATTGATCATTGGAGCAATTGCAAAACATTGAAGCGGTTGAGTTTAGTACAATTGGAATTCGAATTTGCGGCCAGTGTTTTCTTGGTGTCGAAGTTGAGATGTCTTTCAACGGATTGTGATTGGAGTATGCCCTTGAGGGCAGCTCGAATTATATTGCATGGAAGGACAAGATGGAGGCAGTGTTGGATGACAATGGGTTGAAGGAGTTCATAGATGCAAAAATTCCAAAACCTGCTTCTAGCGATGCTGCCACACTTGACGCATGGAAAAAGAAGAGAGCAAAGTGTCGAAGAATTCTGTTGGAAGGTGTAAAGGATCACATAGTGTCCAGTCTTCATGGTAAGGCTTCTCCATTCTTGATGTGGAAAGCATTGACAAACTTTTTCCAAAGCAAGAGCGACCAGAGGAAGTTGGCGCTCAAGGATAAACTCAGGAACATAAAAATGGAGAAAGGCGACAGTATGCCCAAGTACCTCACGAAGTTTTTCTAGTGTAGGGATGAGCTGGGAAGTGTGGGCGTGACTGTAGATGATGAGGACTTGGTGAGCTTGGCTCTCCTTGGGCTTTCGAAGAGTTGGCGTTCCTATCAGGACTCTGTCAATGGTCGAGAGAAATTTCCAGGATGGGAGCGAGTTTAGTCGGATCTTGTGCAAGGGGAGATAAGGCGAAGTACCAGGGACGGACTTCATCAAAGAACTCAGATGAAGAAAATTTCGCTTTGGCTTCCAAAGCAAGGAAGGGGAAGAGCAAGAAGAATGCTTCTCAATCTGGTGCGAAAGGCAAGAAGCAAGACATTTCCAAGGTGAAGTGCTTTCACTGTCACCGACACAGGCATTACGCCACTAATTGTCCACAGAAGAAGAAAAATAACCAGCCTGTTGGATCTGCAGCTGGAGAGGCCTTAGCCTAACAGTTTGAGCTGGATTTTTTGGTGATTGCATTCTTGGTCTTAAGTGTGATGGGTTCAGTGTGGTTTCTTGAAAGTGGTGCATATTTTCACATGACAGGGGATAAAGATTTGTTTACTGATCTGGATGAGAAATATCTTGGAGTGCACATCGAGATGGGCGATGATGGTAGATACAGTGCAACCGGTATCGGTACCGTTTCATTTGAGAGGGAGTCTGGTAAACCCTTCGTATTGAAGGAAGTGATGCATGTTCCAGGATTGAAGAAGAATCTTATCTCTGTGGCCATGTTAGAAGACAAGGGATATGATGTTGTATTTAGCGAGGGAAAGGCTTTCCTACGCAGTAAGGCAACTGGTGAAACCCGGAGGATAGGGGTTTGAGTTAAGAACCTTTATCAATTGCAGGTAGATGGTTGCGCAGCAATGGCAGGCAAGGCAGAAGGAGTGGTGAGCCAGGATGAGGGCAAGCTGTGGCACAGGAGATTGGGCCACCTTTACCTTGGAGCTTTGAAGATACTGCAACAGATTTCTACTGGGCTTCCTAAGGGCACTCTTGCGCAGTCAGATCAGTGAAAGGGATGTACCTTGGGAAAATTTGTGAAAGCCACCTTTCACGAGAAGGATAGTCGCGCCACGACTATCCTTGAGAGAATTCACACAGACGTGTGTGGACCTTTCTCAGTAGCTTCGACAGCAAAGCACAGGTACTATCTGATATTTGTTGATGATTTTTCTCGGAAGTTTTGGATCTTCTTCATGCAGAAGAAGAGCGAGACATGCCGAGTTGTTTGTGAGAGTTCAAGACGCGGTTGAGAAAGAATCGGGGGGAAACGGTGAAGGCTCTTAGGAGCGACACTGGTGGTGAATTCATCTCTGGCGAGTTCAAGGACTTTTGCAGCGCAGAAGGAATTCGAAGAGAGCTCATAGCACCTCATAACCCATAGCAGAATGGGGTTGCGGAGCGAAAGAATAGAACGATCGTGGGTGATGCACAGGCGATGTTGCATGATCAGGGCCTTCCCATACACTTGTGGGCTGAGGCATGCAATACTGCAGTTTATGTGCAAAACCGTTGTCCTCACAAGATACTTGGGATAAGTACACCAGGAGGCGTTTTTCGTAGAGCACGATATTTCTCATTTGAATATTTTTGGCTCACCTGTTTACATTCATGTGACGAAGGATGCCAGGAAGAAGCTAGAGCCGACTGCAGAGGTTGGGATATTTGTGGGGTACACAGAAACACCCTACAACTATCGTGTGTATTGGCCTGATGGTCAAAAGATTGTTGTGTGATGGGATATCAAATTTCATGAGGAGAAAGCCATGAAGTGTTTGCTTGAGAGGGAGCCACACTTGCATGCAGATGAGGCACTATTAGATCCTAAGGATGAGCCTCGGGATGTGGATCAACCGTAAGAGGAGGTTCATGGAGTGGAAGAAACCACTCATGTAGCGCCAACCATTAGAGGGCAGAAGCGCACTACGAGCGAAGCCGGCGGCTCAAGATGGGAGAAGATTGTAGGAGCACCTACATCCACCCGGCACGGATATAGCCGGTCACTGACCGGTACAACGGATCTACATGGCTCTTTGTGAGCAAATGTGTCGTGACAGAGCCATCCTCTTTCGAGGAAGCTGTGGAGGACCCCGCATGGGTAGATGCCATGGTGGAAAAGTATGATTCGATTGTCAGAAACAATGCATGGGAGATTGTCCCACGACCGGAGGGGAAATCAGTGGTGGGTTCGCGATGGATCTACAAAGTGAAGCAGGCGGCTGACGGGAGTGTGGAGAAGTACAAGGCAAGATTTGTTGCCCGTGGCTTCTCACAGATATTGAGGGGATCCATTATGAGGAAACCTTTGCACCTGCCACAAGGTATTCTTCCATACGGATGATTCTTGCTCTCTTAGCACAGATGGGGTAGCACATTCATCATATGGATGTGAAGACTTCTTTCCTCAATGAAGTCATTGAAGAGGAGGTGTACATAGAGCAGCCCGAAGGTTTCGAAATCTTCAGCAGCGAGTCGCATGTGTGTAGGCTCAAGAGAGCATTGTATGGGTTGAAACAAGCACCTCGTGCTTGGTACACACAGATAGACAGTTATTTTACCAGACTTGGATTCTCCAAGAGTGAGGCGGATCCGAACCTATACCAGATAGTGGTGGAGGGTAAGTTTCTGATCATTGTAATTTATGTAGATGATTTGATACTGACCAGTGATGAGCTGTTGATACTCTCATGCAAGGATGATCTTGCAAAAGAGTTTGAGATGAAAGACTTGGGCCTCCTTCATTATTTCCTGGGATTGGAAATTTGGCAGCGCGATGATGGAACATTTGTGTCTCAAGCCAAGTATGCCGGGGAGATGGAGAAGTTCAACATCGATGAATGGCTCCAAGCCTATCGACACTCCTCTTCCTGGTGGTTGGAAGAAAGTGGATGCTACATCGGCGGAAGTAAGTGGATGCCACTGTTTATCAACAGTTGGTGGGGTCGCTCATGTATCTGGTCAATACACGACCCGACATATGCTATGCTGTTAACCAGCTTTCACAAGCTATGGTTAAGCCTACCAAGCTCTACTGGAAGGCAGGCAAGCATGTATTGAGATATCTCTGAGGCACATCGGGATATGGATTATGGTACAGACAGTCGGATGAGGTGAGGCTATGTGGCTTCATGGATGCAGATTCGGCAGGGAGCCCAACGGACAGAAAGAGCACATCTGGAGGGATTTTCAGTATCGGGTCGACACCAGTTTCTTGGTACAGCAGGAAGCAGAGTTCCATGGCACTCAGTTCAACAGAGGCCGAGTATATGGTAGCAATTTTGGCTGCATGCGAGGCTATATGGATGAGGAAGATCCTGGTCGGGTTGTTCGGTTCACACTTAGATCCTACTGTGATATATTGCGATAATCAGAGTTGCATCAAACTCTCGGTTAATCCAATATTTCATGATAGATCTAAACACATTGACATATGGTATCATCATATCAGAGATTGTGTGCAACGGAAGATCATGTTACTTTCATACATTCCTACGGAGGATCAGGATGCTGATATCTTGACAAAGGTACTCACTAGGAGAAAATTCAAATACCACAGGGGTAGGATAGGGGTGGTAGATAATCCTTATCTTGTTGAGAGGGAGTGTTGAGATTGCAACAAGATGATGAGCTTAGTGGAAAGAAGTCGCCTTCACTAAGTGGGTCCGCAGTCTATTTTTGGCGCAAAGTATATTTTTATACTACGTCTATTTTTAGACATGTCGATCATATTCTATGAGTTGCGGGATGCTATTTGTGGATGGTTGGTCAAGTTGGAAAAAATATATGGACTTCTATTTTTAGACATATTGGGTAGAATCTATTTTTAGATTGCTAGTCTGAAAATAGATATGTCGAATATTATTAGCTCTTAATAATATTTGGACTATAAACATTATCTTATTCTCTTGGAGCACTTTAGTTAAGTGCACAGATGTGGCACAGGATCTTACAGAAGTAATTACACTATTCCTAAGGGTTAAGTGGAGCTATTGCATGGATAATTTAGTTAGAAGTACTGTGAGAGAGTTTGGTGGAGTTATTGAGGTAGTTGGTGGAGTTGTGTTTAGTTTAACTGAGTTAAACACAGTTGAGCTAGTTGTATCTAGTCTAACTGATTGATACACTAGTGAGAGTGGTGTGAATTATTTATTAATTAATTAACTAATTAATAACTAAAGAATACATCAGTTAACTATAGTGCATGGATAGTTTCAGTGGAGACCAGTGAAGAGGTAGGTGAAAGAGAAGTGTGACTATCAGTTGTGACTATATTGTTGCATGATTTGCAACAACTAGTGATTGGAGATGCCAATGAGCATTGCGTGAGCAAGTCTGGACCAATTCGAGTTCATCCAGAGCCATTCTTTAGCAGTGATTGCGCAGTAGAGGCGGGCTATCAGGTGGCAGAGATTGGAGCATGTGATTTGCTAGATCAGGCTTGATTAGTGTATAGAAATTGGAGATTGTACTGAGAGCTTGTGAGGAGCTTTGTATAATGATTGTTACATGATCTCTATGACATATAATATACAGATAGTTGGGGGTTTTTAGCTTTAAGCTTTCCCATAAATACTGTGTTCATATATGCGATTGTTTATGGTTTTAATGTGCGCATGCGATTGTTTTTATTTCCTCAATTAATGATCAATGGTAGAAGAGATTCGGTATTGTGCATGAAGTTAAAATAGTGTGCGATTAGGAGAATCTCAGTCTATAACATATGAGTTATCAAATTTCTGTTCCTGATCGAATGATATTGATCATTGGAGCAATTGCAAAACATTGAAGTGGTTGAGTTTTGAGGAAATTTGGTGGAATTCGAATTTGCGGCGGTGTTTTCTTGGTGTGAAGTTGAGATGTCTTTCAACGGATTGCGATTGGAGTATGCCCTTGAGGGCAGCTCGAATTATATTGCATGGAAGGACAGGATGGAGGCGATGCTGGATGACAATGGGTTGAAGGAGTTCATAGATGCAGAAATTCCAAAACCTGCTTCTAGCGATGTTGTCGCACTTGACGCATGGCAAAAGAAGATAGCAAAGTGTCGAAGAATTCTGTTGGAAGGTGTAAAGTATCACATAGTTTCCAACCTTCATGGTAAGGCTTCTCCATTCTTGATGTGGAAAGCGTTGACAGACTTATTCCAAAGCAAGAGCGACCAGAGGAAGTTGGCGCTCAAGGATAAACTCAAGAACATAAAAATGGAGAAAGACAACAGTATGCCCAAGTACCTCACGAAGTTCATCCAATGCAGGGATGAGCTGGGAAGTGTGGGGGTGACTGTATGTGACGAGGACTTGGTGAGCTTGGATCTCCTTGGGCTTCCGAAGAGTTGGCATTCCTATCAAGACTCTGTCAATGGTCGGGAGAAATTGCCAGGATGGGAGCGACTTTGGTCGGATCTTATGCAAGAGGAGATAAGGCGAAGTACCAGGGACAGATCTTCATCAAAGAGCTCAGATGAAGAAAATTGCGCTTTGGATGCCAAAGCAAGGAAGGGGAAGAGCAAGAAGAATGCTTCTCAATCCGGTGTGAAAGGCAAGAAGCAAGACATGTCCAAGGTGAAGTGCTTTCACTGTCACCAACATGGACATTACGCCACTAATTGTCCACAAAAAGAGAAAAATAAGCAGGCTTCTAGATCTGCAACTGGAGAGGAGTTAGCCTCACAGTTTGAGCTATATTTTTCACTGATCACATGCTTGGTCTCAAGTGTGATGGTTTCAGTGTGGTTTCTTGACAGTGGTGCATCTTTTCACAGGACATGAGATAAAGATTTGTTTACTGATCTGGATGAGAAAGATCTTGGAGTGCACATCGAGATGGGAGATGATCGTAGATATAGTGCGACCAGTATTGGTACCATTTCCTTTGAGATGGAGTCTGGTAAACCCTTCATATTGAAGGAAGTGATGCATGTTCCAGGATTGAAGAAGAATCTTATCTTTGTGGCCATGTTAGAAGACAAGTGATATGATGTTGTCTTTATCGAGGGAAAGGCTTTCCTGCACAGTAAGGCAACTGCTGAAACCCGAAGGATAAAGGTTCGAGTTAAGAACATTTATCAATTGCAGGTAGATGGGTGCGCAACTATGGCATGCAAAGCGGGAGAAGTGGTGAGCCAGGATGATGAGGGCGAACTGTGGCACGGGAGATTGGGCCACCTTAACCATGGAGCTTGGAAGATGCGCGACGATTTCTGCGGGCTTCCCGAGGATGCTCTTGTCTTGTCGGATCGGTCTGAGGATGTGCTGTGGAAAATTTGTGAAAGCCACCTTTCACAAGAAGGATAGTCGCGCCACGACAATCTTTGAGAGAATTCACACAGACGTGTGTGGACCTTTCTCAGTAGCTTCGACAGCAAAGCACCGGTACTATGTGATATTTTTTGATGATTTTTCTCATAAGTGTTGGATCTTCTTCATGCAGAATAAGAGCGAGACATACTCAAAGTTCCGTGAGTTCAAGGCACTGGTTGAGAAAGAATCGAGGAAGCAGCTGAAGGCTCTAAGGAATGACAATGATGGTGAATGCATCTCTTGGTGAATTCAAGGCTTTTTCGGCGCAGAAGGAATTCGAAGAGCTCACTTAGCACCTCACCAACCCCTCACAGAGTGGGGTTGTGGAGCGGAAGAAGGAAACGATCGTGGAGTGTTGCATGGGTGATTTTGCATGATCAGGGCCTTCCCATACACTTGTGGGTTGAGGCATGCAATACTGCAGTATATGTGCAGAACCATTGTCCTCACAAGATACTTGGCATGAGTACACCCGAGGAGGCGTTTTCTGGTAAGAGGCCTGATATTTCCCATTTGAGGATTTTTGGTTCACTTGTTTACATTCATGTGACAAAGGATGCTAGGAATAAGCTAGAGCCGACTCCAGAAGTTGGGATATTTTTGGGGTACACTGTTACACCCCACAATTATCGTGTGTATTTTCCAGACAGTCGCAAGACTATTGTGCGATGGGATATCAAATTTCATGAGGAGAAATCCATGAAGTGTTCGCTTGAGAGGGAGCCACACTTGCATGCATATGAGGAGCTATTAGTTCCTAAGGATGAGCCTCGGGATGTGGATCAACCACAAGAGGAGGTTCATGGAGTGGAAGAGACCACTCATGCAACGCCAACCGTCAGAGAGCGGAAGCACACTACAGAAGCTAAGTGACTGGCTCAAGATGCAGAGAAGATTGTAGGAGCAAATACATCACAGTGCAGACAGAGAAAATCACCTGACCGGTACACTGGATACATGGCTCTTATGAGCAAGTGTATCGTGACAGAGCCATCCTCTTTCGAGGAAGCTGTGGAGGATCCCACATGGGTAGATGCCATGGTGGAAGAGTATGATTCAATTGTCAGAAACAGTGCGTGGGAGATTGTCCCAAGGCCGAAAGGGAAATCAGTGGTGGGTTCGAGATGGATCTACAAAGTGAAGCAAGCAGCTGACGGGAGTGTGGAGAAGTACAAGGAAATATTTTTTGCCCGAGGCTTCTCACAGATTGACGGGATTGATTATCAGGAAACCTTTGCACCTGTCGCAAGGTATTCTTCCATATGGACGATTCTTTCTCTCTCAACACAGATAGGGTGGCACATTCATCAGATGGATGTGAAGACTGTGTTCCTCAACAGAGTGATTGAGGAGGAGGTGTACATAGAGCATCCTGAAGGTTTCGATATCTTCAGCAGCGAGTCACATGTGTGCAGGCTCAAGAGAGCGTTGTATGGGTTGAAACAAGCACCTCATGCTTGGTACACACGGATAGACAATTATTTCACTGGACTTGGATTCTCCAAGAGTGAGGCGGATCCGAACCTTTACCAGATTGTGGTGGAGGGTAAGTTGCTGATCATTGTACTTTATGTAGATGATTTTATTTTGACGGGTGATGAACTGTTGATACACTCATGCAAGGCTGATCTTACAAAGGATTTTGAGATGAAGGACTTGGGCCTCCTTCATTATTTTCTGGGATTGGAAATTTGGCAGTGCAGTGATGGACTGTTTGTGTCTCAAGGAAAGTATGCCTGGGAGATACTGGAGAAGTTCAACATGCATGGCTGCAAGCCTATCGACACTCCTCTTCCTGGTGGTTGGAGGAAAGAGGATGCTACATTGGCAGAGGTAGTGGATGCCACTATTTATCGATAGTTGATGGGGTCGCTTATGTATCTAGTCAATACACGACCTGACATGTGCTATGTTGTTAACCAGCTTTCACAAGCTATGGTTAAGCCTACCAAGCTCATTTGGAAGGCAGAAAATCATGTATTGAGATATCTCAGAGGCACATCGGGATATGGATTATGGTACAAACAGTCGGATGAGGTGAAGCTGTGTGGCTTCACGGATGCAGATTGGGCAGGGAGCCCAACGAACAGAAAGAGCACATCTGGAGGGATTTTTAGTATTGGGTCAACAACAGTTTCTTGGTACAGTAAGAAGCAGAGATCTCTGGCACTCAGTTCAGCAGAGGCCGAGTATATGGCAGCGAGTTTGGCTGCATGCGAGGCTATATGGATGAGGAAGATCATAGTCGGGTTGTTCGATTAACACTTAGATCCTACTGTGATATATTTTGATAATCAGAGTTACATTAAACTCTCGATTAATCCAGTATTTCATGATAGATATAAAAACATTGACATCCGGTATCATCATATTAGAGATTGTGTGCAGCGGAATATCATGTTAATTTCATACATTCCCATGGAGGATTAGGATGTTGAGATCTTGACGAAGGCACTCACCAGGAGAAAATTCGAATACCACAGGTGGAGGATAGGGGTGGCAGATAATCCTTATCTTGTTGAGAGGGAGTGTTGAGATTGCAACAAGATGATGAGCTTAGTGGAAATAATTCACCTTCACTAAGTGGGCCCGCAGGCTATTTTTCGACTATGTCTATTTTTAGACATGTCGATCATATTCTATGAGTTGCAGGATGCTATTTGTGGATGGCTGGTCAAGTCGGAAAAAATAGATGGAATTATATTTTTAGACATATTGGGCGGAATCTATTTTTAGATTTCGAGTCTAAAAATAGATATGTCGAATATTATTAGCTCTTAATAATATTTGAACTATAAACATTATCTTATTCTCTTGGAGCACTTCAGTTAAGTGCACATATGTGGCACAGGAGCTGATAGAAGGAATTAAGCTATTCCTGAGGGTTAAGTGGAGCTATTGCATGGATAATTCAGTTATAACTCATGTGACAGAGTTTGGTGGAGTTATTGAAGTAGTTGATGGATTTGTGTTCAATTTAACTGAGTTAAACATAGTTGAGCTAGTTGTGTCTAGTCTAACTGATTGATACACTAGTGAGAGTGGTGTGAATTAATTATTAATTAATTCACTAATTATTAACTCATTAATAAACTAAATAATACATTAGTTAGCTACAGTGCATGGACAATTTCAGTGGAGACCAGTGAAGAGGTAGGTGAAAGAGCAGTGTGACTATCAGTTTTCACTATACTATTGCATGATTTGCAACAACCAGTGATTGGAGATGCCAATGAGGATTGTGTGAGAAATTATGGACCAATTCAATTTCATTCAGAGCCATTCTTCATTAGTGATTGCGCAGTAGAGGCAGGCTATCAGGTGGCAGAGATTGGAGCATGTGATTTGCTAGATCGGGCTTGATTAGTGTGTAGCAATTGGAGATTGTACTGAGAGCTTTGTGAGGAGCTTTGTATAATTATTGTTACATGATCTCTATGTCATATAATATACAGATAGTTGGGGTTTTTCATCTTTAAGCTTTCCAATAAAATACTTTGTTCATATGTGTGATTGTTTATGCTTTTAATGTGCGCATTCGATTGTTTTTATTTCTGTAATTAATGATCAATGGTAGAAGAGATTTTGTATTGTGCATGAAGTTAAAATAGTGTGTGATCAGGAGAATATTGGTGTATAACATATAATTTATTCAAATTTATAAATGGTATCAGAGCGATATTGATCATTGGAGCAATTGCAAAACATTGAAGCGGTTGAGTTTTGAGCTGGTGGAATTTGAATTTGCAGCAGTGTTTTCTTGGTGTTGAAGTTGAGATTTATTTCAAAGGATTGCGATTTGAGTATGCCCTCAAGGGCAGCTTGAATTATATTGAATGGAAGGAAAGGATGGAGGCGATGCTGGATGACAATGGGTTGAAGGAGTTCATAGATGCATAAATTCCAAAACCTGCTTCTAGTGATGCTGCCGCACTTGACGCATGGAAAAAGAAGATAGCAAAGTGAAAGGAAGAATTATGTTGGAAGGTGTAAAGGATCACATAGTTTCCAGCCTTCATGTTAAGGCTTCTCCATTCTTGATCTGGAAAGCATTGACAGACTTATTCCAAAACAAGAGTGACCAGAGGAAGTTGGCGCTCAAGGATAAACTTAGGAACATAAAAATGGAGAAAGGCGACAGTATGCCCAATTACCTCACGAAGTTTGTCCGGTGCAGGGATGAGCTGGGAAGTGTGGGGGTGATTGTAGATGATGAGGACTTGGTGACCTTGCCTCTCCTTGGGCTTCCAAAGAGTTGGAATTCCTATCAGGACTCTGTCAATGGTCGGGAGAAATTGCTAGGATGGGAGTGACCTTGGTCGAATCTTGTGCAAGAGGAGATAAGGCAAAGTACCAGGGACGGATCCTCATCAAAGAACTCAAATGAAGAAAATTTCACTTTGGCTGCCAAAGTGAGGAAGGGGAAGAGCAAGAAGAATGCTTCTCAATCCGATGCGAAAGGCAAGAAGCAGGACATGTCCAAGGTGAAATGCTTTCACTGTCACCGACACGGACATTACGCCACTAATTGTCCACAGAAGAAGAAAAATAAGCAGGCTACTGGATCTGCAGCTGGAGAGGTGTTAGCCTCGCAGTTTGAGCTGGATTTTTCACTGATCGCATGCTTGGTATCAAGTGTGATGGGTTCAGTGTGGTTTCTTGATAGTGGTGTGTCTTTTCACATGACAGGAGATAAATATTTGTTTACTGATCTGGATGAGAAAGATCTTGGAGTGCACATCGATATGGGCGATGATGGTAGATACAGTGCGACTAGTATCGGTACCATTTCCTTTGAGAGGGAGTTTGGTAAACCCTTCGTATTGAAGGAAGTGATGCATGTTCCAGGATTGAAGAATAATTTTATCTCTGAGGCCATGTTAGAGGACAAGGGATATGAAGTTGTCTTTAGAGAGGGAAAGGATTTCTTGCGTAGTAAGGCAACTGGTGAGACCCGGAGGATAGGGGTTCGAGTTAAGAACCTTTATTAATTACAGGTAGATGGCTGCGCAGAAATGGTAGGCAAGGTAGTATGAGTGGTGAGCCGGGATGAGGGCAAGCTATGGCACAGGAGATTATGCCATATTCACCATGGAGCTTTGAATATACTACAGCATATTTCTACCGGGCTTCCCAAAGGTACACTTGCACAGTCATATCAGTGCAAGGGATGTACTTTGGGAAAATTTGTGAAAGCCACCTTTCACGAAAAGGATAGTCGTGCCACGACGATCCTTGAGAGAATTCACACAGACGTGTGTGGACCTTTCTCAGTAGCTTCGACAGCAAAGCATAGGTACTATGTGATACTTGTTGATGATTTTTCTTGGAAGTGTTGGATCTTCTTCATGCAGAAGAAGAGCGAGACATACTCAGTTCTGTGAGTTCAAGGCACTGGTTGAGAAAGAACCGGGGAAGCAGGTGAAGGCTCTTAGGAGAAACAATGGTGGTGAATTCATCTCTGGTGAATTCAAGGACTTTTGCAGTGGAGAAGGAATTCAAAGAGAGCTCGTAGCACCTCATAACCCACAACAGAATGGGGTTGCGGAGCGGAAGAACAAAACGATCGTGGGTGCTGCACGGGTGATGTTGCATGATCAGGGCCTTCCCATACACTTGTGGGCTAAGGCATGCAATACTGCAGTATATGTGTAGAACCGTTGTCCTCACAGGATACTTGGCATGAGTACACGTGAGGAGGCATTTTCTGGTAAGAGGCTTGATAATTCCCATTTGAGGATTTTTGGTTCACCTGTTTACATTCAAGTGAAAAAGGATGCCAAGAAGAAGCTGGAGCCAACTGCAAAGGTTGGGATATTTGTGGGGTACACTGATACACCCCACAACTATCGTGTGTATTTTCCAGACAGTCGCAAGACTGTTGTGCGATGGGATATCAAATTTCATGAGGAGAAAGCCATGAAGTGTTCGCTTAAGAGGGAGCCACACTTGCATGCAGATGAGGAGCTATTAGTTCCTAAGGATGAGCCTCAAGATGTGGATCAGCCACAAGAGGAGGTTCATGGAGTGGAAGAGACCACTCATGCAGCGCCAACCATCAGAGGGTGGAAGTGCACTACAGAAGCTGAGCGACTGGCTCAAGATTTAGAGAAGATTGTAGGAGCACCTACATCACAGTGCAGACAGAGATAGTCACCTAACTGGTACACTAGATACATGGCTCTTATGAGCAAGTGTATCGTGACAGAGCCATCCTCTTTCGAGGAAGATGTGGAGGATCCTGCATGGGTAGATGCCATGGTGGAAGAGTATGATTCGATTGTCAGAAACAGTGCATGGGAGATTGTCCCAAGGCCGGAAGGGAAATCAATGGTGGGTTCGAGATGGATCTACAAAGTGAAGCAAGCAGCTGACGGGAGTGTGGAGAAGTACAAGGCAAGATTTGTTGCTCGAGGCTTCTCACAGATTGAGGGGATCGATTATGAGGAGACCTTTGCACCTGTCGCAAGGTATTCTTCCATACGGATGATTCTTGCTCTCTCAGCGCAGATGGGGTGGCACATTCATCAGATGGATCTGAAGACTACGTTCCTCAACGGAGTCATTGAGGAGGAGGTGTACATAGAGCAGCCTGAAGGTTTCGAGATCTTCAGCAGCGAGTCGCATGTGTGTAGGCTCAAGAGAGCGTTGTATGGGTTGAAACAAGCACCTCGTGCTTGGTACACACGGATAGACAGTTATTTCACCGAACTTGGATTCTCCAAGAGTGAGGCGGATCCTAACCTATACCAGATTGTGGTGGAGGGTAAGTTGCTGATCATTGTACTTTATGTAGATGATTTTATTTTGACGGGTGATGAGTTGTTGATACTTTCATGCAAGGAGGATCTTGCTAGAGAGTTTGAGATGAAGGACTTGGGCCTCCTTCATTATTTCCTGGGATTGGAGATTTGGCAGCGCAGTGGTGGACTGTTTGTTTCTCAGGGTAAGTATGCCCGAGAGATATTGGAGAGGTTCAACATGCATGGCTGCAAGCCTGTTGATACTCCTCTTCCTGGTGGTTGGAGGAAGGAGGATGCTACTTCAGCGGAGGTAGTGGATGCCACTATCTATCGACAGTTGGTGGGGTCGCTTATGTATCTGGTCAATACACGACCCGATATATGCTATGCAGTTAACCAGCTTTCACAAGCTATGGTTAAGCCTACCAAGCTCTTTTGGAAGGTGGGGAAGCATGTATTGAGATATCTCAGAGGCACATCAGGATATGGATTATGGTACAAACAGTCAGATGAGGTGAAGCTGTATGGCTTCACGGATGCAGATTGGGCAGGGAGCCCAACGAACAGAAAGAGCACATCTGGAGGGATTTTTAGTATTGGGTCGACAGCAGTTTCTTGGTACAGCAAGAAGCAGATATCTTTGGAACTCAGTTCAGCAGAGGCTGAGTATATGACAGTGAGTTTGGCTGCATGCGAGGCTATATGGATGAGGAAGATCCTAGTCGGGTTGTTCGATTCACACTTAGATCCTACTGTGATATATTTTGATAATCAGAGTTACATTAAACTCTCGATTAATACAGTATTTCATGACAGATCTAAACACATTTAAATCTGGTATCATCATATTAGAGATTGTGTGCAGCGGAAGATCATGTTACTTTCATACATTCCCACGGAGGATCAGGATGCTGATATCTTGACGAAGGCGCTCACGAGGAGCAAATTAGAATACCACAGGGGCAGGATAGGGGTGGCAGATAATCCTTATCTTGTTGAGAGGGATTGTTGAGATTGCAAAAAGATAATGAGCTTAGTGGAAAGAAGTCGCCTTCACTAAGTGGTCCCGCAAGCTATTTTTTGCGCAAGTCTATTTTTAGACATGTCGATCATATTCTATGAGTTGCAGGATGCTATTTGTGGATGGCTGGTCAAGTCGAAAAAAAAATATGGACTTCTATTTTTAGACATATTGGGTGGAATCTATTTTTAGATTGCTAATCTAAAAATAGATATGTCGAATATTATTAGCTCTTAATAATATTTGGACTATAAACATTATCTTATTCTCTTGGAGCACTTCAGTTAAGTGCACAGATGTGGCACAGGAGCTGATAGAAGGAATTAAGCTATTCCTGAGGGTTAAGTGGAGCTATTGCATGGATACTTCAGTTAGAACTCATGTGACAGAGTTTGGTAGAGTTATTGAAGTAGTTTATGGATTTGTGTTCAATTTAACTGAGTTAAACATAGTTGAGCTAGTTGTGTCTAGTCTAACTGATTGATACACTAGTGAGAGGGGTGTGAATTAATTATTAATTAATTCACTAATTATTAACTCATTAATAAACTAAATAATACATCAGTTAGCTACAGTGCATGGACAATTTCAGTGGAGACCAGTGAAGAGGTAGGTGAAAGAGCGGTGTGACTATCAGTTTTCACTATACTATTGCATGATTTGCAACAACCAGTGATTGGAGATGCCAATGAGGATTGTGTGAGAAATTATGGACCAATTCGATTTCATTCAGAGCCATTCTTCATTAGTGATTGCGCAGTAGAGGCAGGCTATCAGGTGGCAGAGATTGGAGCATGTGATTTGCTAGATCGGGCTTGATTAGTGTGTAGCAATTGGAGATTGTACTGAGAGCTTTGTGAGGAGCTTTGTATAATGATTGTTACATGATATCTATGACATATAATATACAGATAGTTGGGGGTTTTCAGCTTTAAGCTTTCCCAAAAAATATTGTGTTCATATGTGTGATTGTTTATGGTTTTAATGTGCACATGCGATTGTTTTTATTTCCGCAATTAATGATCAATGGTAGAAGAGATTATGTATTGTGCATGAAGTTAAAATAGTGTGTGACTATCAGTTGTGACTATACCTATTGCATGATTTGCAAAAACTAGTGATTGGAGATGCCAATGAGGATTGCATGAGCAATTCTGGAACAATTATATTTCATTCAAATCCACTCTTCAACAGTGATTGCGCAGTAGAGGCAGGCTATCAGGTGGCAGAGATTGGAGCATGTGATTTGCTAGATCGTGCTTGATTAGTGTGTAGCAATTGGAGATTGTACTGAGAGCTTTGTGAGGAGCTTTGTATAATAATTTTTACATGATATCTATGACATATAATATACAGATAGTTGGAGGTTTTCACCTTTAAGCTTTCCCAAAAAATATTGTGTTCATATGTGTGATTGTTTATGGTTTTAATGTGCACATGCGATTGTTTTTATTTCCGCAATTAATGATCAATGGTAGAAGAGATTATGTATTGTGCATGAAGTTAAAATAGTGTGTGATCAGGAGAATAAAGTTCTATAACATATCAGTTATTCAAATTTTTGCATGGTATCGGAGCGATATTGATCATTGGAGCAATTGCAAAACATTGAAGCGGTTGATTTTTTAAGCTGGTGGAATTCGAATTTGCAATAGTGTTTTCTTGGTGTCGAAGTTGAGATGTCTTTCAATGGATTACAATTGGAGTATTTCCTTGAGGGAATCTTGAATTATATTTCATGGATGGACAGGATGGAGGTGGTGCTAGATTACAATGGGTTGAAGGAGTTCATAGATGCAGAAATTCAAAAACCTGCTTCTAGCGATGCTGCCACACTTGACGCATGGCAAAAGAAGACAACAAAGTGTTGAATAATTCTATTGGAAGGTGTAAAGGATCACATAGTGTCCAGAATTCATGGTAATGCTTCTCCATTCTTGATGTGGAAAGTTTTGATAGACTTATTCCAAATCAAGAGCGGCCAGAGGAAGTTGGCACTCAAGGATAAACTCAGAAACATAAAAATGGAGAAAGGTGACAGTATGCCCAAGTACCTCAGGAAGTTCATCCAATGCAGGGATGAGCTGGGATGTGTGGGGGTGATTGTAGATGATGAGGAGTTGGTGAGCTTGGCTCTCCTTGGGCTTCTGAAGAGTTGGAATTCCTATCAGGACTTTGTCAATGGTCGGGAGAAATTGCCAGGATGGGAGCGACTTTGGTCGAATCTTGTGCAAGAAGAGATAAGGCGAAGTACCAGGGACAGATCTTTATCAAAGAACTTAGATGAAGAAAATTGCGCTTTGGATGCCAAAGCAAGGAAGGGGAAGAGAAAGAATACTGCTTCTCAATCCGGTGCGAAAGGAAAGAAGCAGGACATGTCCAAGGTGAAGTGCTTTCACTGTCACCAACATGAACATTACGCCACTAATTGTCCACAGAAGAAGAAAAATAAGAAGGCTGCTAGATCTGCAGCTGGAGAGGCCTTAGCCTCACATTTTGAGATGGATTTTTTGCTGATCGCATGCTGGGTCTCAAGTATTAAGGTTTCAGTGTGGTTTCTTGATAGTGGTGCATCTTTTCACATGACAGGAGATAAATATTTGTTTACTGATCTGGATGAGAAAGATCTTGGAGTGCACATCAAGATGGGAGATCACGGTAGATACAGTGCGACCGGTATCGGTACAATTTCCTTTGAGAGGGATTCTGGTAAACCCTTCATATTGAAGGAAGTGATGCATGTTCCAGGATTGAAGAAGAATCTTATCTTTGTGGCCATGTTAGAAGAAAAGGGATATGATGTTGTCTTTAGCGAGGGAAAAACAATATATTTAGCGCGGTAAGGCTAGGTGTAGGAGAACCCTAGAGGATGCTCTTTAAACTAAGAACCTTTATCAATTATAGGTGGAGTAGCAGCTACGCGGGGGATGGTAAGGCAAGGCGAAGGTGCATCAATATTGTATGGCGGAAATTTGTGGCATAAGGAGATTGGGCCACCTTCACCATGGAGCTTTGAAGATATTATTGTGATTTATATTGGGCTTTCTAAGGTTTATTGGGCTTTCTAAGGGTACTCTTGCGCGATCAGATTAGTGTAAAGGGATGTACTTTGGGAAAATTTGTGAAAGCCACCTTTCACGAGAAGGATATTCGCGCCACGATGATCCTTGAGAGAATTCACACAGACGTGTGTGGACCTTTCTCAATAGCTTTGATAGCAAAGCACAGGTACTATGTGATATTTGTTGATGATTTTTCTTGGAAGTGCTAGATCTTCTTCATGTAGAAAAAGAGCAAGACATACTCAAAGTTCTGTGAGTTCAAGACACTAGTTGAGAAAGAATCGGGGAAGCAGGTGAAGGCTCTTAGGAGTGACAATGGTGGTGAATTCATCTCTGGCGAATTCAAGGACTTTTGCAGCGCAAAAGGAATTCGAAGAGAGCTCATAGCGCCTCATAACCCACAGCAGAATGGGGTCGCGGAGCGAAATAACAGACGATCGTGGGTGCTGCACGGGCGATGTTGCATGATCAGGGCCTTCCCATACACTTGTGGGCTGAAGCTTGCAACACTACGTATATGTGCAGAACCATTGTCCTCACAGGATACTTGGCATGAGTACACCTGAGGAGGCATTTTCTGGTAAGAAGCCTGATATTTCCCATTTGAGGATTTTTGGCTCGCCTGTTTACATTCATGTGATGAAGGATGCCAGGAAGAAGCTAGAGCCGACCGCATAGGTTGGGATATTTTGGGGGTACACTGATACACCCCACAACTATCATGTGTATTTTCCAGACAGTCGCAAGACTGTTGTGCGATGAGATATCAAATTTCATGAGGAGAAAGCCATGAAGTGTTCGCTTGAGAGGGAGCCACACTTGCATGTAGATGAGGAGCTATTAGTTCCTAAGGATGAGCCTCTGGATGTGGATCAGCCACAAGAGGAGGTTCATGGAGTGGAAGAAACCACTCATGCAGCTCCAAACATCAGAGGGCGTAAGCGCACTACAGAAGCTGAGCGACTCGCTCAAGATGCAAAAGAAAGTGTAAAGACACCTACATCCACGGTGCGGTGACGATCACAGATCATTTTGCTTTTGATACATGGCTCTTATGAGCAAGTGTATCGTGATGGAGCCATCCTCTTTCGAGGAAGCTGTGGAGGATCCCGCATGGGTAGATGCCATGGTGGAAGAGTATGATTCGATTGTCAGAAACAGTGCATGGGAGATTGTCCCAAGGCTGGAAGGGAAATCAGTGGTGGGTTAGAGATGGATCTACAAAGTGAAGCAAGCAGTTGACGGGAGTGTGGAGAAGTACAAGGAAAAATTTGTTGCCCAAGGCTTCTCACAAATTGAGGGGATCGATTATGAGAAGACCTTTGCACTTGTCGCAAGGTATTCTTCCATACGGACGATTCTTGCTCTCTCAGCGCAGATGGAGTGGAAAATTCATCAGATGGATGTGAAGATTGTGTTCCTCAACAGAGTCATTGAGGAGGAGGTGTACATAGAGCAGCCCGAAGGTTTCAAGATCTTCAACAACGAGTCGTATGTGTGCAAGCTCAAGAGAGCGTTGTATGGGTTGAAAAAAGCACCTCGTGCTTGGTACACATGGATAGACAGTTATTTCACTGGAATTGGATTCTCCAAGAGTGAGGTGGATCCTAACCTATACCAGATTGTGGTGGAGGGTAAGTTGCTGATCATTGTACTTTATGTAAATGATTTGATTTTGACAGGTGATGGTGATACACTCATACGAGTGATCTTGCGAAAGGAGTTTGAGATGAAGGACTTGAGCCTCCTTCATTATTTCCGAGATTGGAAATTTGGCCATTGTGATGATGGATTGTTTGTGTCTCAAGGCAAGTATGCCGGGAGATACTAGAGAGATACTAGAAGTTCAACATGCATGTTTGCCAAACCTATCAACCTCCTCTCCTGGTGGTTGGAGGAAAGAGGATGCTACATCGGCAGAGGTAGTGGATGCCACTGTTTATCGACAGTTGGTGGGGTCGCTTATGTATCTGGTCAATACACGACCTGACATATGCTATGCTGTTAACCAGCTTTCACAAGCTATGGTTAAGCCTACCAAGATCTTCTGGAAGGCAAGCAAGCATGTATTGACATATCTCAGAGGCACATTGGGATATATATTATGGAACAGACAATCGGATGAGGTGAGGCTATGTGGCTTCACGGATGCAAATTGGGCAGGGAGCCCAACGGATAGAAAGAGCACATCTGGAGGGATTTTCAGTATCAGGTCGACAACAGTTTCTTGGTGCAGCAGGAAGCAGAGATCCGTGGCACTCAGTTCAACAGAGGCCAAGTATATGGCAGCGATTTTGGCTGCATGTGAGGCTATATGGATGAGGAAGATCCTGGTCAGGTTGTTCGGTTCACACTTAGATCCTACTGTGATATATTGTGATAATCATAGTTGCATCAAACTCTCGGTTAATCCAGTATTTCATGATATATCTAAACACATTGACATCTGGTATCATCATATCAGAGATTGTGTGCAGCGGAAGATCATGTTAATTTCATACATTCCCACGGAGGATCAGGATGCTGATATCTTGAAGAAGGCGCTAAGTCGCCTTCACGAAGTGGGCCCGCAGGCTATTTTTGGCGCAAGTCTATTTTTAGACATGTCGATCATATTCTATGAGTTGCAGGATGCTATTTTTGGATGGTTGGTCAAGTCGGAAAAAAAATATGGACTTCTATTTTTAGACATATTGGGCGGAATCTATTTTCATATTTCTAGTGTAAAAATAGATATGTCGAATATTATTAGATCTTAATAATATTTGGACTATAAACATTATCTTATTATCTTAAAGCACTTCAGTTAAGTGCACAGATGTGGCACAGGAGCTGACAGAAGGAATTATGCTATTCCTGAGGGTTAAGTGGAGCTATTGCATGGATACTTCAGTTATAACTCATGTGACAGAGTTTGGTGGAGTTATTGAGGTAGTTGATGGAGTTGTGTTCAGTTTAACTAAGTTAAACATAGTTGAGCTAGTTGTATCTAGTCTAAGCTGATTGATACACTAGTGAGAGTGGTGTGAATTAATTATTAATTAATTCACTAATTATTAACTCATTAATCAACTAAAGAATACATCAGTTAAATACAGTTCATGGACAGTTTCAGTGGAGACCAGTGAAGAGGTAGGTGAAAGAGAAATGTGACTAGCAGTTGTGACTATAATGTTGCATGATTTGCAACACATAGTGGTGGGAGATGCCAATGAGGATTGCGTGAGAAAGTCTGGACCAATTCAAGTTCATTCAAATCCATTCTTCGAGCGGTGATTGCGGCAGTGAGCGGCTATCGGGTGGCGGTGGAGCATGTGTTTTGCTAGATCTAGCTTGATTAGTGTGTAGCAATTGGAGATTGTACTGAGAGCTTGTGAGGAGATTTTTATGATGATTGTTACATGATATCTATGACATATAATATACAGATAGTTGGGGGTTTTCAGCTTTAAGCTTTCCCATGAAATATTGTGTTCATATGTGTGATTGTTTATGGTTTTAATGTGCGCATGTGATTGTTTTTATTTCCGCAATTAATGATCAATGGTAGAAGAGATTCTGTATTGTGCATGAAGTTAAAATAGTGTGTGATCAGGAGAATCTTGGTGTATAACATATTAGTTATTCAAATTTCTACAAGTGGAAAATGTGACTCTTTATTTACTGGAAATTATTCACCCTTCCCTTCGTCACTGCTTCTCTCATAGTCCTTAGGATTATGACTAAGTGGAAAATTTGACTCTTTATTTACTGCAAATTCTTCAACATGCCCTTCATCACTGTCACTCTCATATTCCTTAGGATTATGACTAAGTGGAAACTTTGACTCTCTATTTACTGGAAATTATTCATTCTTCCTTTTCTCACTACTACTCTCATATTCCTTACGATTAGGACTAAGTGGAAAATGTGACTCTCGATTTATTGGAATTGTTCATCCTGGACTTTGTCACTACTGCTATGATAGTCCATAAGATTAGGACTAAGTGGAAAATTTTACTCTCTATTTATTTGAAATTCTTCATCCTTCCCTTCATTAATGCTACTCGCGTAGTCCTTAGGATTAGGACTAAGTGGAAAATTTGATTCTCTATTCAATAGTGAAATAATTTTTGTTATATTTATCAATATGAATAGATTTTTTACGCAACGTAGATGTTGAATGATACAAATTCAATATCTCCCAATGAAAATATATATCTTAAATAATGAAAAATTCCCTCTAAAATTTCCCCAAAAAAAATTTCGCCGAAAATTTTTCCCTTCAAAAATTTTGTTTGAAATATTTCCCTCCAAAATTTTATTCTACAATTTATTTGAAAACATTCTACTAAAATTTTCTCTTGAAAATTTTGGCCCTAATTTCCATTCAAATTTCCCACACAATTTTTGTTTAATACGTTCCTTCAAAATTAAACTACATATTTTACTTAATTTATACATTTACTAAATAATTGATTTATTATTATTATTATAATATTATTTATCCCACATGTAACAAAAATTAGTGTATCTTCATAATATTAACTATATATTAAGTTTTTCTAATTTTATTTTTAATACCACTTTCAAGAAGTGATAAAGAAATTCCATAATTTTTCTATATAGTAACTTTCATTGTCAATATTCCTCATATCACATCAAGACTTCTCGAGGTTTCTTTATAAAGCTTGGAGCGATTTTGTGGAGTAGCTACATTTTCATTGACAACAGATTCAATGGGATATTTTCGCATTTCAAAGGTTAGTCTCCCTTCTACTTTGATCATTCAAAAAGAAATTTGGGGAAAATAGGTTGTTATATGCCGACAAATCAATATTTTTTTAATCTATTTTCTTTATCTTGGGGGAAACTCAATTTATTAATTCAAAATTTAGGAAATTGTTGAAACAAGGTGTACTTAAGTTCATATCCCAATGAGAACAGGTATTAAACCCCCATAGGTTTACTCGTAGTTACGTGTCAGCTGGGTTTTTATGTTCATCTGGGATACCAGACAAAAAACCCATTCCATAATTTTTTTTTTACATTTATTTAACGAAATAGAAATTATTTTTCAAATTCAAAAATTAAAAAATAAAATTCACATCGGTTAGGTTCACTTGACAGCCCCCTGGCAAGTAGGGGTCCAATTCTGAGAACCATCCCCCTACCTACTAGGGGGCTTTTGTGTCATCGGTGGGCACACCCATAGCACAATGATCGTGCCTAGAAGCCCCACTTCACTGCATGCAGACATTCCCATGGCCAGGCATGCCTGCTTGTGCATTGGGTGAGCGCACCCGAACATAGGCATGCCCGCCTACGGTGCAGTGGCCCCCTAGCAGGCAGGGGGTCAACTTTGAATCACCCCCTGCCTTCTAGGGGGTTTTTTTGCCCAGGGAAGGTGCACCCATTGATGACACAACTACCCCTTGGAAAGCAGGGGGGCATTGTGCCACTAGTTAGCGTGATCACTTGGGGCACAACGACCCCTTGATAGGTAGGGGGTCGATTATCAGGGTAATTGTGCCACGGACGCGTACACACGGACGGGCACACATGACCATGGGTGTGCCCACCCAAGGCACAAGAGGTCCTGTGCCTTGGGCAAGATCTCCCATCTGTGGTCGTGCTTGCCCGATGTACTACGGTTGCGCATGCCCACAGCCAGGCATGACCTCCCAGGGTAGAGTGGCCCCCTACCTACCAAAGGGTCACTGGGCCCTGGGTGGGCAATCCCACCAGTGGCACAATGACTCCTTGGTACGAAGGGAGCCGCTATGCCACGCCCACCGGTGGCACAGCGGTCCCCTAACAGGCAAGGGGCCGTTGTGCTCGAGTGTGGGTGTGCTTTCCCACAACACATCAGGCACCCTTATAGGCTCATTGTACTGTGGGAGGGCATGCCCAGGGTTGGGCACACCTGCCCAAGGCACAACGAACCCTTGGTAAGAAGGGGGTCGATTCTCAGAATTGATCCCCTGCTTGTGAAGTGGTCGTTATGCTCTGGGTGGGCACGCCCACCGGTGGCATAGCGCCCCCCTGCATGCTAGGGGGCGGATCTAGGGGCCAAATGTAAAAAAAAAAATTCTTTTAAAGGAATGGGTTTTTTTTTGTATCCTCGATGAACATAACAACCCACTGGACATGGGGGCCGATGTGCACGTTATGGTGTTTTTAAGTTTTTTTTTTTTTTTTACTTAAGATATTGGTTTTTTTGTAATATATCTATATATATATATATTCCTGGATGGACCTAACAACCCACTTGACATGGGGGGCGATGTGCACGTTTATGGTGTTTTTTAGTTTTTTTTGGTTTACTTAATATATTCATTTTTTTGTAATATATATATATATATATATATATATATATATATATATATATATATATATATATATATATATATCTTATTTTTATTTTTAATTTTTTTGCTGGAAAATGGCATCAAGGAAGGTTTTTGTGAATCTTTTTGGACTAAAGACAACAATTACATCATCTACAGTTTTAGGTGGACCCTCAAAAAATATTTTTGAATGAACCCAACCTGAACTAATTGGTAAAAATCTAGCGAGTGGCTCATCAAAGGAAAATAAGTTGATTTCATACTAGAAGAAATCACAAGAAGTGAAGCGTACAAAATTTGCATGGTATGTGAAAGCTAGAGAAGGAGAAGAAGATCTGCAGATAAATATATGTTGGTATGATCTATGATGGAGGAAGTTATGAGGCGTTGGCAAGAGTACTAGACATATGTTTGGTGCCGGATACTAAAGTTGTTTATGTACTTACAAAACCTCCCAAGTCATATGAGAAGACTAGATATAATTTTGCATTGTCAATATATGACACAATGAAAGATTCTACAAAGGTATGTAAACAATTTGTAAATGACATTGCACAAAATATCATAATTATTCTTATTTATATTTATGTGTTTTGTGTTATTGTAACTGCATCATTATATTTTTTATAGCTTAATTATTATTGACATATTATATTTTGTTTGACATAATTTTTTTGAAGGTATTTCAATTATGTTGGGGGGATTTTATTTTATAGAGTGAGATATTATGAATTTTGTCAGCTCTTTCCATTAAGATTCAAAATAATATATGAGAAACAAGAAGAAAAACTTACTTCATGATGTTACAAGACTACATACAAGGAATCAACAAAGAATGCCTATAGTGTATCAATCTAGTAAAGCTACACAAGTTGCTTTTGAATATGAGGAAGTTGAAGCTAAAGCTGAAGAATATGTTTCCATTACTAAGAATGAGATTAGAACTGATATTAGAAAGGAGAAGGGCAATAAAATACTAAAAACAAAAAATTCCCAAGAATGTCTCCCTTCTAGTTGATGATGAGGAGATTTCTTATGTAGAAGAAAATAGGATAACCGATAGGAGGAAGAAATTAAAACTTGATCATTCTGAAAAAATCATGGGCAATAGTGAATATCCTAGTGAAAACTCAAAAGGAAGCAGCGAAATCATTACACCAGGAGCTGATTTAGAGGATGGCATTATTAAAACAAAAAAATTTCCATTCAACATCAAGTGATGAAGACAAACTTAATTGAGGGTGGTTGTACATTTCAACTTAATGTCAGCCAATCTATAAGCCAAATGAAGGACAATTTAAATATCAAATTCGAAAGCCACACTACCTGCATGTTCACAACTTGAAAACATTGATGAGGTATAATCCATATGCACATGTGGTTGATTATGTGCTTCTTGTTGATCCAATTCAAGTTCCCAACAATGAAACATTTGATAAGTCAGTATGATTTGAATAAAAATATTATGTACTTATGGAGAACCATTTTATATAAGTTCAAAGGAAATTTATGGAGAAATATCCCAATAACCCGCATTTTGAAACAATGAAATGTATCATTTATGTTGGTTTAACAGATACATAAGAAAATTTATTAGCATGATCGTAATACATATAATGATTATAGGATGTCTATGACTTTCGTCCAAAGGATCAGATTTATTCATAATGAATTTGAAGAAAAATGTGGTGGGGATAAGACAAAGGTTAGTCTAGCCTTTAGGAAGGAATGTTTTATGGAAATAGGGTATAAAATTGAGGAAAAAAATCAATTCAATAGGTGGAAAATTAAATTACGCATATTCAGAGGTATGGATAACATTTTATAGTTTCCATTTAGAATTGGAGAGATCTGGGAATTGATTAATGAGATTTTGAGCATGTGGGAGAACATTGGCATAAAAAACTAGAAGGTCAAAGAGTTTAAACCATTGATGTGTACCAATAGTAAATCAAGTCCTAAAATGAAGCTCCTTCCAAAAGTATGACTATCAAACCTTCGAGAGCAATGAAAGGAAGTGAAGGATGAAAAACTTATCAAAACAACATTATCTCCTGTAAAGTTAGGTGAATTATCATTGTATGAAAAATGTGAGGAATTTCAAAAGTATGTTGGTTGAATTATTTTTACTTATTTATGGATTATGAGTTTCTTTTAAACATAACTTATTGTTGTTGGTAGTATTTGTTATACATTTCATTACATTAAAGTTTTTTACTTTATTTATTCAGTCATAAGGTTTACATGAGAATGCAAGAACAAATGGTTAAATTGTTGAGGAATATAGTTGAGACGATGTTGTATGCAAATATCCAAATTCAAGTTCTACATCAACACTAAACTAATTTTATATTGCATTTAAAAAGGTATATTGATTTATAAATTCATTTTTATTCATATGCATACTATTTTTATTTTATAAATTATACATATATTTGTTTATTTCATTGAATATGTCGAAGAAACATACAAATGGAGTATCAGATAGTTTTAGAAGCTTTATTGAAAAAATTAAGATGAAAAGGCTGAGAAAGAAAAGTCTTACTAACGTTGAACTTAATCCTAGTATTACTCATTTCATTTGGAATGGGCTCCAGACTATCCAATATCGAATAATACAAGGTGATTGTGAAGACATTACAAAACTCATACCTAAAAGGGATTATTCCCTAGTTATTGCATATATTCCTCATGATTTAAATATTACAAACATTGAATATGATAGTGACCCTTATACTTATCAAGATTTTAGTAAAGTAGTTGTGGGATTTTTAGAAGTCACAACATCACCATTTTGGAGATTTGTGACATTTCGTTCAGACACACAATTTGAAATGTTATTAACAAGATTCAAGGGAAAAGCAAACTCAAGGAGGCAGCATACATGGTAATATTTTGAAATTGTATGTTTCATTAATGTTAAAAAAATCATTTATCTACAAGTTAATTTAACTTATACTATTTCATGTTACAAGAAAAATTCAAACCTTATTGTTTGCGGAGATTAAACAATTATAAGTGATTTGAGTTCATTCATGTTAAATGTTGGACAAAAGATGATACTTATAAGCCTATGTTTTTGAATTGGGTAGATGGAAAGAGTCATAGCCAAGTACTGGATCATGATGTTGTTGTAAAAAAACTAACATATGAAGATAAAGAAGTGAAAGGAGAGATAGTTAACATTTATCAAAAACCACAGTCATTTATTAACTATATTATATATTTATGTTTAAATGAAGGAGATTGGGTTTTGTATTTATTATCAGGCTCATGTAAGTCTTCTTATATAAAATTGAATTTCAATATTTTATTTTTTAATTTTGATGTGTTTATACTAATTTACTTAATTATTTATTTTTTACTTGATGATTAGGTACAACGCTAGCATGTTTCCTACAAAAAGGAATAAATTGCATTGGCATTGAAAAAGACCCGGTACAATGCAGATTTATTCAAAAAGGAATTAATGCTCTTCAATTTCTTCCAGATGCAATGCAAGAAGTTGGTTTGAGGAAAGGGGATTTTAGTGAATCACGTGTGACAAAAAAGGAAAAGGAATCTCAACTAGCATTAGATGGAATGATTGGAAATACATACTTTGGGAGATTTGTAGACATCAAAGATCCATCAGAAAAGGAAAATGACCAAACTGAAGCACACAATATTATGGAAGAAGACAATGATGAAACTATGGAAAATGAAGAGCATGGATTATATGCTATTATTCACTAAATTTAATTTATTCTTACAAATGAAGCTTATTTTTTATAACTATTATTTAGTTATACTTGTAATTTTTTTACTTTGAGATTTTATGAGAAGAATACATATTCAATTATTGTTATTATATGTTTAATATTTGTATTATGTGATTTTCATGTTAATTTTTATGTGAATCATTATTTTTTGAAAAGAAACTATGATTATTATTATTTTTTGACTTGAACCTTTTTTGTTAATTTTTTCATATAAAAATCATTTATTTGACATATCATTTTTAGCAAAAAAGTCTCAAAATGTGTATTTTTTTGTTATATCTATATTCAAAATGTGTATTTTTATGTCAATTGTTAAAAAATATTGTTTGTTTTAGTGACAATTATTTGATGTGCATTGAAATATTAATTAACGAAATATAAACATATAGAAGATCGAAACTTTAAAATATCAACATTTTATTAACTATGTAAAAGAACAAAGATCTCAATACAAAAAAAGAAGAAGCAAAAAAATACAAACTTGAAAAACACTTAAAAAAATATGTCATGGGAGAACAAGAAGACGCCTACTTCAAAAATTATTAAATTTAGAAAATAATTATCCACACTAAGTACATTAGAAGATTTAAAGTAAAAAAATAAGTCTTCTAAAAAAAGAGGTTGACGCTACATCAACACTTTTCAAAATTAGCATCAAATTCACTAACATTTTTAAAATAATGTTTATACTTGATACATAAGAAAATTTAAAGTGTCAAAAATATGCTAAAAAAAATACAAGTGTATTATGAACCAATGCTTTTGAAAATCAAATTACTTTTTTGCTACCTCAAAAAATGGGTACTCAGTACAATTCCTATATGATATTTTACATTTTTGGAAACAAAGTTAGGTGCTTGTTGCACGCTAAACACACTCAAGAAAAGGAATCATTAAAAAGATTTATTTTCGTAGGCGTAAAAATCAAAGAGATGGAGGTTAATAGAAGGTCGTGACCTTTTCTTAAACTCTGAGCAGGTGTCAGGTGGATCATCGTTCATCGCGACCTGTCCAAACCCTGGAAGTATTATGGGGCAGGAGGGGGGGAACTCGCGCCACTAATATGTCGACGCCATCTATTGGAGGAGAAAATTCAATGAAGTATATCTAGCATATCGATGACCTGGATTAACTCTGAGAGGGTCTTCACTCAATCCTGACCCTCGCTTGTCCACCTGTCGGAGTGAGGTGAGTACCACGCCCACCACGCCATACACTAAGGTGCCATCAATGTCAGCAAGTAAGAAATATGGTAAAAAGTAAAGGTATCCCCCTCCATTTGTTGTCCAGTGACCCTCCCAATCACCTTCCTTCACTTTTCACCTCCTCAAAAGCTCACTTGTCATCACGTTATTGTTTTCTCCTGCCTATTAAAATCTGACATGTTTACCGCTGAATTTAAAACTATATTTCCTGCAGTCAAGTCCTCCTGCCACTGCACTGGTCCATGACGTTGTTCACCTATCAGACAATCCAGAGCTTCCTCAACATCGTTAATTCAAAAATTCACCTAATCGATTAGGAAACCCTTAGGCCTTCTACTTATATTCTTATCCTTATGCTCAAATTGAAGAAGCTTTCACCTAAAACTCCTAAATCATGAGAGGCTAAACCCTCTTCGAACAATGAGCCACTCATGGACACAAAATCTCAAATATATAACTCACCATGCCCTACCACCTGTCGGACCTTCTGTTCAACATGTATTACCATCACTTCAAGGGAGAAGGCTAGTTTAGGATAGTGGATTCAGGGTTTTACTACCAAATTTCACCATATTTCTATCATTTTCTAGAGTTTTTTTCATGGCTTGATGCATCCTATGTTGAAGAAAAAAAATTCTTCGTATCATCTGCTGGAGTGAAGTTCCTAGAGATAAATCCAGAAATAATTCAAAAGGCTCTTGTGTACCCAATTTCTCCTAACTCTAAAAATTTTACTGAAACTACCTTGTTCTACATATATAACACTCTCCCTGTTGTGGAAGAATAAGATTTCTTGCAGATGATTTTGGCTCCTAGCCAACAATCTTTACCCATTACTGAATTTTTCCCATACCTATGTTTAAATAAGCTATACAACCCATCCTCATGGTGATTTCCCAAATGTTTTGGGAATATTATGCCACTAATGTCACCAAATATGCCATAGGTTTTTTGAGAGTGATGATGCAGCCATACCATCTTTTTTATATAGCTTCTTTCCTAGATGAATCCATTATAATCCAGCTGCACCATTTTCTTATCACTTCACTTTTTATATACTACTCCATTCTGTTTTATTTTTACTTATACACCCATGTGAATTAGTTTGAATACTCGGGCCTCAGTCTCATGGATTCAAACAAACAACGAAAATATGTATTTGACTGGGACGTTGTTGTCAGGAAGAAACCCAATAATGAGAGTTATTCTCATTTCATATCCAGTTGTATGTCTACTGCATACCAAATTATCCAGAATGTCCCCTAGTAAAAATAAATCCTCCAGCTTATCAAAGACACTAGGATGGGTGACTAGTACTTATTCGAGGATTAAAATAAAATTATGGTTTATGGGTCTGATCTTCCTCCTTATCATTTACCTGTTTTTATGCCCAAGACAATATTTTCCCTATAATTCATCAAGTAGAGCCTACATGTGGATCAAATTCACTTTTTTCCCGCCAAGAAAGACTATATGCTCAAATTCAGGAAGCCAATAGTTCCTTTCACTGTAAATAATAAACAAGCTTTTCAGCTAGTTGAAGATTTTTTAAATGAGCTGAATTTTGAAATGGGAGACATTTGGCATTATGACCCCCATGGAATCATTTCAAAGAAAATTAAAATCATTAATGCCTCATCCTATGATCATGAATATATGCATGAAGTTGAATGGAAGGATAACTTCGATTCCTGGCATATTAATACAAAGTTGGAGATTGAGACTCCAACTACAAAGGATAAGGCACAAAACATGAATGTGGATGATACTGGAGATGTGAATGTGGAAGAAGTTCACTCCTACAAAAGGGCCAAAATCAAAGAAACAATTGATGAATAGATTTAAACCAAGCTGACTAAGATAAATATGGACTATCTAGGTTTCCAAGTGACCTTAAAATACCCACTTCAAGCTTCTACCTCTTCATCTACAGAGGTAGTACTTCTAAGTTCTACTGGGAGTACAGAAATAACATGATCTAGTTGGGCTGTAAGGAATGAAATATAGGAAAGTAATAAGAGGATTACAGAAGAGATGCAACAACAACTATCATCACATTGTGTCCCTTACTAGACCAGAATTTTGGCTACTATGGACTTGAAGAGGAATCAAATGAAGTTTTCGTTACATCATCCCTTGAAAAATTCCCTCCCATCAAGCTCACAATTTAGGATTGTGGATGTATATATGGACATGGCTAGTGTCCCTCCACTATACATTATCACTTTCATAGACAGGTGGGAAAGATGATTTACAACGAATTAATTTGAAATGCTATGACAATCAACAATGCTTGGAAGTTGCTGGAGAAGGCTTCCACAAAGCTAAATCAAGTGAGAGATAATTCTAGAGCTCTAAATTTACAAAATGATAACTTCAAATAACTGATTTTCAAGCTAGGAGTGAACCCAAAAGACAAGTTGTGATAGAGACTCTTATCCATATTTCACAAGCCGAGATCAAAGAACTAAGGCATAAGTTGAATATTCTTTCTAGTGAACATGTGTAGTCCAAGGAATTAGCCCATGTGGAAGGAGAAAAAGAGATTCTATCGAAGGAGTTGATATACTATAATAATGAAGTAGTGGTCCTCAAGAAACAGGGGACAAAACTCCAAGAGATAATTGACTCTCATATTTGTGCAATGATTTAACTAGATAATCCATAAAATCCTACTAAGTATCTCACTAAGACCCTCACCAAGCAACAACTCTTTGAAGGGAAACTCAAGAAAGTGTAGGTGGATTTAGATAGTACCCAAAGTGCTCTCACACAATAGGAGAAATAGCTAGAGACTGCAAGGACTAACATAGAGCTAATCAATGAAAATATATAGGTTGAAAACCAAGAGGTTACTGAGCTGAAAAGTAGGATAAAAGGTAACATGCCCCTCCTCTGGGCCAAATAGTTGATATGGGATGAAATAATAACAGAGGTGAGAATAATTGGGATAATATAACCCTGATGGAAGAACAAAAAATTTCAATTAAGAACTATGAGTTATTTACCCTGCTTGCTAAGGAGGAGGATGGAAGAAATGATGAGACAACTAAAAAATTCATCCAATATATTAATGAAAATTCAACCAGTAATTTGAGGACCATAGATATTGTAGACCAGTTAAATAAAATCTTAGAGGTCTCTAGTATGATCTAGAAGCAAGCTTCTAGAGCCAAGGTTGAGGAATGTATATAAAAAGTGCTAAAGGATGTAGTTACTCGGAGTTTGAGCATAGGGTTAGAGTTGGAATAACCAGGTGTTGGGACCTTGTAGGAGGATTGATCCCATGGGAGTAGTACAAGAAAATGCTACTAGAGGCTAAGAACAGAGAAGGCTCCTCCCACGAGAATACCTCCTCCCTAAAGGGAAATAAGGTAGTGAACTATCTGAGGAGGTATTTCCAGTTTCTATGGTTGGTGAGGTCCTTGTTTCACACCAGGCCAAATTATGTAGGGATCGCTAGTTTTAATATTGCATATCAAAATTTCTTTCACTCTCCTCTACCAAGCTCAACATCGCGACAGAAATGTGATCAGTTCATCAATCCTCCACGACTCTAGATCATTGACCCAAGATATCTTCCTCCATAACCAGCACAACAATGATGAACATATCTTGATCATGTCAATCATGACACTTCTTTATTTTTATATTTTTGTAAATATTCCATTTAAAGAAATAAAATAAATTTAGTTAGGGTTTAGTTAGTACAATTGTGCAAGTAGCACGATCACACCATTTTTTTGTGATAAATCATTATAAGATCAAGAAGGAATAATTTTGTGAGGGGTACTCATCCTGAGACCTATAAAACTGTTTAAAACATATTTTTTAAGGGTTCAGGATTTTTGTTTCACGGGACTCTTTAACTATGAATGGATATGGAAAAATATATGCTTTATGTACAGATTAATAAACAAGTTTTGGTGATTCTACTTTCATAAGACTATAGTATGTACTCTCCCCTGTGTTTATTATATTATATGTTTGTTTCTTCTTAGATGACATGTATTAGTAGTTGTTGGATGTAGTCTTCGAAACCATGGATTCATTTATATATAAGTTTTATTGGAGATTATTTTTATTAATGAGGTCTAATTTCCTTAATATGAGCTGCATGTACTCTAAAATATCATTTACTATTTTCATCTCTTCATTTTCCTACTGAAGTTTGATACATGGGATTCTATGCTAAGCCCCGTGTATTTGATTTTTTTTCTTGACGTTCTTCTTTAACATATGCTACAATGACCAATGAATTATTTTCTTCTGTAAGTTAGCCACTAGAGCGTAATATTAGGTCTTCTATATTTTTTTTCAATTATAAATTGAATCTACCCTCTTGAAAGAGATTTTGGACCATTTATAATTCAAAATGTGTTTGAATGTTGAATGTAAACAGACAATTCTAGAAAATTTTGCAAAAACTCTAAGATGTCCTAAGGACTGACCTCTCCTCAACCCAAATATTTTCTCTAAGAGTGACAACATATTCTAAAAATTTAGAAATATTGTCTCCCTTCTCCAAATTTTCTTGAAGAAATAAAACATCAGGTTGTTCCACTTGAAATGATCTCTTTAAGTAAGTTTTTTGGGATTAATTTCCAACCCTCTACAATTTAAAGACAATAATTTATTTTAGGCACCTCCTGAAGGGATTTCAATGCTCTGAGTTCCCCATCAATATAATTTTGTCATCCTGTGGCCAACTCCTCATGGCCTTTGCCTTTAACGAAGTAAATATTGGATCCCCCCCCCCAAACCTTACTCTTACTATAAAGACCAAGAACAATTATCTGACCAAGCCCATGAAGAGGTACCTAAAAACCCAAAGTCCCAAGGCATGACCTTAGATGGTAGAGAATATCACGCTCACCCAAATCACCCAAGTATCCCAAAGAAACATACACCCTCAAGGAAGAATAACCTGAAAACCTCAACAACATTGGATAATGGGCTTTCATAGGGAAGGACACATAGATGGCCGAAAATGATTCCCATTACCCACACCCATATAAGAAGTACTCCCAAAATGAAAAGAGCTTGTACAAGAACCAAAATTTTAATGTAGAAAAGAAATGGGTACCAATTTAACAGGAGCTTATGTGTCCTCCATGGACATATTGACTATTACTAGGGGAGATAAAGACAACATCACTAGCTGAGACATCATTTGGGAAATGAACATCAATATTGGAACACCAAAAATAGTTGTCACTAGATCCACCACCCACACTTTATCCTCCACCAGACCCTCAGGAAAAACCCCTGATATCTCCCCTTTAGTCATGCTTTTTTTGGTTACTTTTCCAGCAAATGAAGAATTTTTGAAGGGAGGATTTTATTTTTTTACTAGGTGACCATATTTGTAGCACCTTCTACACATAAAAGGTAGGATATCATAATCCAAATCCTGAAGTCGCAAAATACCCTTCCAAATTTCCATAGTTTCATGAGGCTTCTTCCGAAGATCAAGGAAAACCAAAATCCCAGCCACCGACTTATCTCTCATCTCTCTGAAAGAGTAATAAAGATCCAAAAAAAATTCCCCAAGTTTGAAAATTTTTTTGGGTTACACATATTAGACTGTAATCCATGAAAATGAACCTATATTGGGATCTCATCTAATCGTTTCCTTTGGGAATCAAATAGTGGAGTCCAAAATTTGAAAATGATTGGTGTCAAATCGATAGCCAAAAATTTGTCGCAATTTTGGTCACATCCTCATGGGAATTGAATGAAAGTTGAATCCATCCCTTTTCAAGATGAAAAACTTTCAAAGTGTTCAAAACCAAAGGTTTTATATGCTTGTCACTCTACAACAAAATATTTTTTGATAAAAAATTCTGACCTATGGCCCTTCCCACCAACAATTGTTTTTCCAAATCTACTACTTCTAACAACTATACATCATCCCCAAACACAAATTGTATGAAACTATGAATTTTTCACTTTTTAATACCGAAAAATTCCTATTTGGAGAAAAACCCCAACCACCCTCCTCATGTACACAAGGGTTTGACACATCGTTCCCATTATCCCCTTGATTGATGCTAGAATGAATACCATGCTCTTAGGCCGCTCGATTCACTAAAATGTATGGCTATGATACATTATCTAGGGGAATTTCCATTGTTCTTACAATGACCTTTTGAAACGGATCCAAAACAAAGGCAAGCCACATAAGGGCGGGGAAACCAAAAAAGAGGAAACCCCTCCACTTATGGAAGGAAGGAGAATACCTACACCATTAAAAACCATAGAAAAATACCTTGAAAATACTATTAACCCATCACCTGAAATGGGTGGTTCTAAAGAAGAAATACCTTCGATAGAAAATGGGTGCTTAAAATATATAACAAAGGAAAAATTATTTCCTTAGGTTACCATAGGAGAGAATCCCATACACAGGGTAGTGGATGATGGATCACCTGGAAACCATCACGTTAAGTTCCATGGATACTCTCTAGATGGGTTCGAACCCCTAGTAGAATTTCCTAGAGGCAGAATTCAAAACCCACTGAAAGAACCAACATCATCAAAAGAAGAAAAAATTGAACCCTTGATAGGGTGCACTGAATCATAGCCAAAGGCCTCCACTTTGTCCATCCTTCATCCACTCCACATTCCAGATCAGCATATCACCTAAAGCTCCTTCCATAGAGCCTAGAAAGGAAAATGATTAGGGTAAGAACCTTGGTTAAAACACTAAAAAAACCCTAAACTATCATAGGTTAAAAACAATTGATAAGGATAAATCAACAATTCAAGGAAAAAGGCCCCAACACCACCCAAACTACTAGTAGGCCATACATTCCCACCAACAAAACTGAAGTTATTTGGTTCACATCATAGAAACCCTACAACATCTCCCTCCTCCCATTGAAACTACCAAGCTTGAGGTCGTGAAGTGAGTGATTAATCACTATAGGAGTCATCTTCCTTTACAAAATGTGATTGGAATTGTCATTTTTTCTCAAAACAAGATGCTAAATTTTTTGTAGTGAATATTCCAATGTTGATTTATTAGTACACTTAGACAATTTGGTTAGATTTACTCAAAACCCTATACCATGTAACAAAGACACCATTTCACTAATTGTAAATTTCATGCTAGAGAGAAACATGTTCTTTAATTATTTAACTAATTTTTGGTAGTTGGGTAAGGTTGTAGAAACTTTAAGCTATTGTACTCAAATAAATTAAAATAACCCACTTATTAAGTTATTATATTTCTCAAATAATTATCCACACAGATGAATGATTTACTTGTAGCATAATAATTTCACTTTTACCTAGTCCTTTGTATGTGATTTTTCGTTATGACTAGAAATCAAATTTGTTATCACTAACAATGCAACAACACCCATTAACCTGCCAAATAAACATATGTAAAAAGGTAGGAGAAACAAGTTACAAGACTTGATCTAAGTATTTGCAAGCTATGTTGTAGGTATCCTATCATATTTTCTGAATGGATACTCGAGATCATTTACTATATGAAAAATGGATGACTATGATGGCTTTAACCATAGCTCTAGAACATCTATCAAAATGAAGCTTGTTGGAAAGAAAACGAAGGCAAGTGGTATGGTTTCTAATAATGCACCGAAAAATGGGTGGTGAAATTTTCTACAAATGGACAAGCAAAATCTTGATTCACATTGTGTGAAGAAAACTAAATCTCAATTCAGGGAAGATGTATTAATGTTCCATCAACAATAATGAATTTTGAGCCTAATAGCTATGTTTTTTAATAGAAATGACCCATGAGCATTCATTTGTTAAATTAAACTCCATGATTTATTCTTACATTTAGAACTGCGAAAAAATGATAATAATATCTCAAAACTCACAAACAAACACACACACACACACACACACACATATATGATTTTCACTTAAGTATTATATTTTCTAGCTCCTTTTTATTAAAATGTGCGCACACACACACACACATGCACACAATATTAGGTCCCTATAATACTAGTATATCCACTTATTGTAATTTTTAGTATAGCCCCCTTATTATTATTGTCTTGCCCATGTAGTCCCCATATTGTTATTATTTTTCCCCATAGAAGCCCACTATTGTTATTTTTGTGCCCTTACATTGTTATTGTTATGTTGGCTAGGATTATATTGTGATCCATTTGACTCCTATATATAGAAAGGAGGTTTTTTCATTTGTATCATCCAAGAATTGTTCATTTATGTAATGTAAAGAAGGTTTCCCACTCGAAGTGGCTGATTTTAAGTCGCTTATCTCTCTTTTCTTCTATTTTGTGAGTTGGTTACATAACATTTGGTCTCAAATCTTTGGATTCTAAGGTTTCGCTACCTCAAACAGGTAATTGTGTCATTTTCGCTATAGAATTTTTTCTAGGAAGGTTGAGAAGCTAAAAAAATTACGCATTTGCGAAAAAATCCTGATGAACGTCGTGTAAAAAATTTAGATCTTAGTTCATAATATTTTCGGAGATATGATCTGTGGAAGTCAGGGTTTTTGCAGGCTCCTGAATTTCATCGCAAAGAGGTGACCTTGGGAAAATCGTCATAATTCCCTCTCTGAGCATCATATTGGAATTCTGTACAAATTGGCCTAAATTACATGGAATTTATTTTAGTTTGTATCAATTTAAGATCTGAAGGAGGAAACAGTGACATGTGTCACACCATACACATTCGCTCTACTGAACCAATCCATATTTAGGTCATTGCTAGAGATTAGGCATAACTTTGCTTTGAAGAATCCAAATCAGGTCTGACCTATGGCATTGGAAAGAGGACTCAAAGGGCTAATACAGGATACAAATTTAAATCTTCAAGATCCAAAGTAACAAAGATAAATTAGGTTCAATATAGACCCCCTAAAAATCAAGAAAAAGGTGTGTATTTTTTAACTAAGTTTGCATAAATTTTGTTTGAAAAATCAGTTTGAAGTGATTTCAAGGGCATATTGAAGCATAGATATAAGTAGTGAGTTATATAATGCCTCCAAAAAATAAATCCACACACATTAAGCCCTCAGGAAGCTCTACTATGACGTGTGAAGAGGAATAATTACAGTATGATATATCAAAATTATGGTACCAAATGCAACAAATTTCGATCTTACAAAAGGAAACCAAAGATGACATAGATTTTTTAAAAGTAGACATGGAGGCTAATTTGGATGGTTTTAAGGATAAAATGAAAGCTAATATGGATGCTAAAGCAGTGGAAGATCACATCGAGCATCAATAACAATTTCTCCAACTCAAAGGATAACCTAACTTTGGTGCAGAATCGAATAAAACTATAGGAAGATCAACATCATAGGGAAAGAAGTTCTGAAGAATTCATGGAAACAAGAACTCGAAAAATATGAAATCGATCAATTTTAGAGTATCTTAGCAAGTGGAAGAGCTTACCCGCTGAATATTCCACATTGGAGGATGATAATTTTATACAGAAGCATCGAGAAATAATCAAGCGTTGAGGACAACACTTGTTTGATGGAGAGGGACATGTTAGGTACCTATAATAATAGTGTATTCCCTTATTTTTATTGTTATTGTGATTAAGGCTCCCTTATTATTATTATTTTTCCCATGTAGTCCTCATATTGTTATTATTGTGCCCCATAGAAGCCCACTATTGTTATTGTTGTGTCATTACATTGTTATTGTTATGTCGACTAGGATTATATTGTGACCCATTGGACTCCTATATATAGAAAGGAGGTTTTTTTCATTTGTGTCATCCAAGAATTGTTCATTTATGTACTATAAAGGAGGATTCCCCCTCGAAGTGGCTGATTTTTAAATCGTTGATCTCTCTTTTCTTCTATTTTATGAGTTTTTTCATAACATAAATTAAACTCCATGATTTAATCTTACATTTAGAACTCCAAAAAAATTATAATAATATCTCAAAACTCACAAACACACACACACACACACACACACACATGTATAAATTTCACTTAAGTATTATATTTGCTAGCTCTTTGTTATTAAAGCGTGTGTGTGTGCGCACACACACACACACACGTATGACTTTCACTTAAGTATTATATTTTCTAGCTCCTTGTTATTAAAGTGTGTGTGCATGCACACACACACACACACAAACATTTCCTAATTTCCATATCACTTGACAAATATGTGTCATGTAAATGTCAATAATGTGCACCTTACCAAGTTTATTTCTAGTAAGTATGCAACTCGATTAATTTTCTTCCAATAGACACAATAATATATGGGTGGGTACAAGCTAATGATGGTCTCTCATGACACGTTAGTGGTAATGAAAACCTAGAAAAACAAAAATTTGATAAGTTATATGGATTGTTGGAGGTACTTATGAAATGAGTTTCAAGATACTAGTGTAAAATGATGAAATGTAGGAAAATGAATTAGCTTTCCAAATATATATTTTTTATATATAGGAATTGTGCTTAACTATGTGAATTTTCAGCTTTCCAAACATTGATATGTTATTTTTCATTTAAAATGTAATGCATATGCTTTTATTTAATGCAATCTTTGAGTACCTAAATGAAGGAATCTTGCTACAAAAAAAATATATAGTTGTAGAGAACATATAGTTATTGTACACAAATATTTTTCTAAAATTTATAATATTAATTTTATAATTTTTTTACACTGTGAAAGTCATTATATCCTTGAAATTACAAGGCCTTCCATTAGTGCAAGCTAAAATGGTCTTAGAATTTATATATATATATATATATATATATATATATATATATATATATATATATATATATATATATATATAGATTGTAAATCTCAATGTCCTCTAGTGCATCATATATATATACTATCTAAAAAAGAACCACTCCACATTCCAGATCAACAAACCAGTTAAAGCTCCTTCCATAGAGCCCAGAAAGGAAACTGATTAGGGTAAGAACCCTCATTGAAATACTAAAAAACCCTAAACTATCACATGTTATTTAAAAAACCCCTAACAAGGATAAATCAACAATTCAAGGAAAAAGGCCCCAACACCACCCAAACTGCTAGGAGGTCAAACTTTCCCATCAACGAAACTGAAGTTTTTTGGTGCCCATCATAGAAACTCTACAACACCTCCCTCCTCCCATAGACCACCAAGATCGAGGTCATGAATTGAGTGATTAATCACTATAGGAGTCATCTTCCTTTACAAAATGTGATTGGAATCGTTATTGTTTCTCAAAACTAAGATGATAATTTTTTTGTAGAGTATATTCCAATGCTGATTTATTAGTACATTTAGTCAATTTGGTTAGATTTACTCAAAACCCTAGACCATGTAACAAAGACACCATCTCACTAATTGTAAAGTTCATGCTAGAGAGAAACATGTTATTTAATTATTTAGCTACATTTCGGTAGTTGGGTAAGGCTGTAGAAACTTCAAGCTATTGCACTAAAATAAATGAAAATAACCCACTTATAGAGATATTAGATTTCTCAAATAACTATCCACAAACATCAATTATTTACTTGTAGCTTAATAATTTCACATGTACCTAATCATTTGTATGTGATTTTTCATTATTAATAGAAATCAAATGTGTTAGCCCTCTGACAGTGCAACAACACACATTAACATGCCGAATAAACATATGTAAAAAGGTAGGAGAACCAAGTTACAAGATTTGATGTGTGTATTTGCAAGCTATGTTGTAGGTATCCTATCATATTTTCCAAATGGATAGTCAAAATTGTTCTACTTGATGAACAATGAATGAATATGATGGTTTGAACCATAGATCTGGAACATCTATCAAAATGAAGCTTGTTGGAAAGAAAATGAAGGCAAGTGGTATGGTTTCTAATAATGCATTGAAAAATGGATGGTGAAAGTGTCTACAAATCGAAAAACAAAATCTTGATTCACATTATGTGAAGCAAACTAAATCTCAGTTCAAGGAGCACGTATTAATGTTCCATCAACAATATTGAATTTTGAGCCTAATAGCTATGCTATTTAATAGTGATGATCCATGAGAATTCATTTCTTAAATAAAAATCCATGATCATTCTTACATTTAGAAGTGTGACAAAACAATAACTAATATCTCAAGACACACATACACACACGACTTTCACTTAAATATTATATTTTCTAGCTCCTTATTATATATTAAAACATTGAGGTAGGCACTAACCTTTAAACATGTGAATACCTCAAAAAAAATTAGTGAATAAAACATAGTGAAATATATTTTAAGAGTAAATTTAGACATTGAGAATATCTCTAATCAATTCTGTAAATTTATTTTCTGGGGGATTAAAAAAAAATTCCTAATTTCCATATCACTTGAAAAATATGTGTCTTGTAAATGTTAATAATGTGCACCTTCCCAAGTTTATTTCTAGTAAGTATGCAACTCCAATAATTATCTTCCAATAGAAACAAGAATATATGGGTGGGTCCAAGCTAATGATGGTCTCTCATGTCATGTTAGTGGGAATGAAAACCTAGAAAAACAACAATCTTCTAAGTTAGAGGGATTGTTGGAGGTACTTATGAAATGAGTTTCAAGATAGTAGTGTAAAATGATGAAATGTAGGAAAATGAATTAGCTTTCCAAATATATATTTTTTATTTATAGGAATTATTCTTAACTATGGGAATTTCAACTTTCCTAACAATATGCTATTTTTCATTTAAAAGTTATTTCCTATGCTTTTATTAGTGCAACCTTTGGTACCTAAATGATGGAATCTTGCTAAAAAAAATATAGTTGTAGAGAACATATAGTTCTTGTACACAACTATTTTTCTAAAATTTATAATCTTAATTTTATAATTTTTTCAAACTATGAAAGTCATTATATCCTTGAAATTACAAGGCCTTCCATTAGTGCAAGCTAAAAGGGACTTAACATTATCAATTTTTTTTTTTAGATTGTAAATATCAATGTCCTCTAGTGCATCATATATATATACTATAAAAAAAAATTGGTATATATATATATATATATATATTCGAAATGGTTAATTCCAAAAACAAGTGATGTATTTTAATATTTTTAAATATGTCAAGAGAAAAAGATGTATTTGTTTGTAGGGTGAATTGAATTGCCTTCAAAAACTCTAATTTACAAGAGGATGTAAGACAATCAAGTCAATATCTCACTATGGAGACCTGACCAGATCCAAAAATGTACTATCCATAGGGATGAGAGAGGTATTTGAATACTAAAATATACAAAATTAACAAACCAAAATTGAAAGGCTCACCTAACTAGCTTCACATGATAACATATGTAACAAAAGAGACATAAAGAATAGTCATTACACAAATAGGCTAAGGGATTCGAGTCTGATACTACGACTTAGATGGGCTTGTTTGGGTCCTTAGATGTTCTCCTTGTTGTGGAAGGTATGATAATATGTTGTTCCATTCTCTCCATCCTTATATCTAAGTCCTCAAATGTTGATGTGAGTGTTCAATGGAGTGGGTATTATCCAAATGATGCTCATGCTAATCTAAGAGAGTGCACCCAAGTAAAAAATTTATCTTCTAGCTGAGATAAAAAATTTACATATATTGATTAAACTGACCCCTCATGTGCTCTACGCCCAGAATCCAATATTCCCATTTTGTAAGAACCTCAATATTTAGGATATGATTCTTTGAGAATAAGCTTCCCCCTCAGCCTGGGTGAATTCTTCACGAATGTGTCCTAGCATGAGGCCATGATAGTGTGAATAAAATCCATCTAGCTGATGGTGCATCCATGTATTTCCATTGTGTGACCATTCTTGGTAATAGGTCCCCCCCCCCCCCCCCCATTTCTAACGTGTTCTCACAAATGAGGAATAGGGGAGAGATTAAAAGAATTGGGAGACTTGAGAATGGGCTGGGAAAAATTAAGGAGTTCAAGATTATAGGAGGGGCACCACATGAGAAAGGTGCTAGATAGAATATAGCCACAAAAAATGGGGTTAGACATGAGGGATATCGATACTATTATCACAACAGTATAGGGATGAAGAACGAAAAGCCCCCACATCGACTAAGTAACCAGTAAATGCAAAAATGGGGGCTTACAAAGAATCCACTTATATAGTAGAACCTGAAACACAATGAAACTAATAGAGAGAAGAAGAAGCAACACCATTGGGGAGAAATGAAGCTCGAGGCAAAAAGAAATAGAGAGGTGGTAAGGAAGAAAGTTGGGGCCACCAAGTACCAGTGGAGTACTCACAAAAGTTTCTAAGAATAAGGTGCTGAGAAAGGAAAAAGAAAGGCCTCAAGCTATATAACATGCAAGGTGTTAACAACCCTACAGGTTATTAGAGAAAACTGACTAAAAAAATTATGATGAGAAACACAAAAATACCAATTCCTAGTCGATACAACAGAGTATGGAGGGAAATAACTCTCACAAATTGTTGGATATCTAGGATATTGAGGCAATTTATCAGTAATTAAGAAAACTTCATGGTTTCTCCAAATAAATAACCACATTGTCCCTTCCCCGTGAACTACATACACCATCCACAAAACCCATTGCAAATGTCCCACCACACGAACAATATCGATAAATAAGTTAGAAATAATGATTTAATAAATTGTCTATATGAGAATTTTTAAAGGATTAAGGAATAATAAATAAACAAATGATTTATTGAATTATTCTGATGGAAAAGAAAAATGTGAGTGAAAATATTTTGAATTATTTCACTCTAATGGGTAAAAATTATTAAAATAACATAAAATTGATGAATTTATGGGTTATTTAACCCCTGGGGGGGTAGCTCAATTAGCAATGGCCATGAAAATGAATTGTTATGTGCGAGGAGTTTTAGGTTCAAATCTCCTTGATTCATTTGTGCATGTAAAAGGGGCATACGTTGGCACCTAGAGGTTATCATGGTAGTGGTTGAAATCGACGTCATGTCATGCTTACATGACTAGCCCAATTGTTGATTCCTCTATATGCAAAAAAAATAATTTATGGGTTATTCTCATGTGGGTGAATTGATTAATGGAAATAACTTAGGAAATGTGGCTCCTTAGGGTATTTTCTTAGGTGAAAGAATGTTTTAATGTGTAAACCACATACTACATGGCATATTTCGATCCACCTAATTGATTATGGCTAGGTGATCACTTTTTATGTGATAAAAAAAATACATCTAGCATAACAAGGTAAAAATTTTGTCAAGCATTAGTGGATATATATTCAAAGCCAATGTTAGAGGAGACAATGGGAAAGGTGCTCAAAGTGGCTTGCAAATATAATTTTGGAAACTTAGGAAGCCTTAACAAAAGAATTGAAAACTAGAAAAATTAAAACTTGGGTTGGGAATGACATTCTCTGATGGGGGCACCGACCCAAAGTATCATTTAATTTAAAAGAAGCATACAATATATTAGCAGGAGTAGAAGTGTTGAATAACAAGAGTAGATGGAAGCAATTCTAGAACTATATAATGTGGCCCAAAGTGACCCTATTTCTCTGCCTCCTTTTGTAAAACAAGATCCTTACATGGGATAATCTTAAAAAAAGGGGTTTCATTAGACTAGATAGGTCACCTATGATTGGAAAACATATAAATATCTGAGAATTTGTTAAACAATTGTAACTTCATAATAAAAATATGGGATTTCATGGCTATCATCTTTGGAAAAATTAATATATGAAGGGACAATGTGTACTCAAAAACTAAATTCTACAGCCTAGAGCCCGTTACCAATGCTATATTAAATAGAGCATGGCATATTTTCCCAAGATCTACCATATGAGAAATATCGAAGGAGAAAAAAAACGATTTTTCAAATATAAATCATTGGATTTTTATTAGGTCCCCATATTATTAGTGTGTTCCCTTATTGTTATTAGTGTAGCCCCCGTATTATTATTGTTGTACCCCTGCAACCCCCATATTGCTATTATTGTTTCCTTACATTATTATTGTTAGGTCGACTAGGATTATATTGTGACCCCATGGACCCCTATATATAGAAGGATGTTTTGTCATTTGTATCATCCAAGAATTGTTTATTTATGTAATATATTGGAGGTTTCCCCCTTGAAGTGGTTGATTTCTAAGGCGTTGATCTCTCTTTTCTTCTATTTTTGGAGTTGGTTTCATAACATTTGGTATCAGAGCTTTGGATTCTAGGTTTTCGCTGCTACAAACAGGTCATCGTGGAATTTTTGCTATAAATTTTTTTCTAGGAAGGTTCAGAAGCTGAAGGTTTTACAGAGCGAAGCCGAAATCCTGACGAACGTCGTGTACATATTTCAGATCTTGGTTCGCAATATTTTCGGAGATATGATCTATGGAAGTTAGGGTTTTTTTAGGCTCCCTAATTTCACCTAAACATGTCATCATGGAATTTTCGTTATACCTATTTTTATACGAAGGTTCAAAAGCTGAATTTTTTATAGAGCGAAGCCGAAATCCTGCGGAACTGCCTGTACCAATTTCAGATCTTGGTTCACAAAATTTTCGGAGATATGATCTTTGGAAGTTAGCGTTTGTTCAGGCTCCCAAATTTCATCTCAAAGAGGTGACCTTGGGAAAATCGTCATAAATCTCTCTCTAAGCATTGGATTGGAATTCTAAAAAAGTGGCTGCAAGTACACGAACTGTAGTTTCCTTTGTATAAATTTCAGAGCTAGAGGCAGAAAAAGTGAGACGTGGTAGGTTGTACAAGTGCGCTCTACTGAACCAGTCCATAATTAGTTCATTGTGGAAGATTCGACACAACTTTGCCTTGAAGTATCCAAATCAGGTCAGACCTATGGAATTCGAGGGATACTACAGTACTGAATTTCAGATATTGAAGATTCGCAATTATAGAGATAATTCATTTTCAATATTGAGCTCCTCAAAAGCAAGAAAAAGGTGTGTATTTTTTTCAAATTACATAAGTCTTGTTTGAACAATTAGTTTTAAGTGATTACAAGGGCCTATTGAGCATAGATATCAATATTGGGTTCTAAAATCCCCCTAAAAAGAATTCAACATCCATTAAGCCCTCATAATACTCTACTATGACTCATGAAGATGAAGAATTGCAACATGATCTACCAAAATTACAAGAGAAAGTGCACCAAATTTCGCTCTCGCAAAGAGCAACAAAAAATGAAATGAAAGTTTTGAAGAAAGGCATGGAAGCAAAGATGGATGGTTTGAAGAATAATATGGATGGTTCGAAGAAAGGCATGGAAGATAAGATGGATGGAATGGAAGCTGGCGGGGAAGCTAAGATGGATGACATGGAAGAAAAAATGAAAGACAACATGGAAAACATGAAGAATGATCTAAAAGCATACATGGAAGGTTTGACAAAGTTGATACAAGAAATGTTTCCTAATGGCGAAAATATAGTAGAGGAAACTCATGATGAGAAAAAAATAAATGTTAATCGTGATTTCATAAACTCCAATGTTGGATGGAAGAACCACCATATTCCAAAGATGGATATGAAGAAGTTTGATGGCAAGGATCTCGTAACATGGATACTACATATGGAGCAATATTTTGATCTCAATAATGTGCAAAACACTAAAAAGGTACGAATTGCAACTTTACATTTAGAAAAAAATACATTTGTATGGTATCGATGGATTTCCTCCCATAAAAAAATTGTCACTTGGTCAATTTTTACAGAGGAAATGATAGCACATTATGAGGATAAAAAGAGCAACACCTTCTTTAGCCAATTGATAAATCTCAAACAAAAGGGTTCAGTGGTGGAGCACATTGAAGACTTCCAAAAATTGAATATAAGGGTAACTGATATTCCAGAGGAACACAAGATTGATGTCTTCATAGGGACTTTAAAGGATAACATCCAACATGAAGTTCGTGTTTGGGAATCTGATTCATTGGAGAAGGCATTCAGGTTGGAAAGAAAAATTGAATGTAAAATTATGGCAACAAGGAAGCCTACCACTCACATCTATAAAGATGGAAGTGTTTCTACCCTTGGACTTCCACAACCTACAAGGTTGACACCACAACAATTGGAAGAAAAAAGATAAAAAGGGCTTTGCTACAATTGTGATAGAAAATACATTAAAGTTCATAAGTGTGCTGAGAATAAATTATTTTACATATATTGTGAAGAGGAGGAATAAAATGAACAAGAAACTTCAAAAGAAGAGGTTATACACCATGAACCAACCCTAGAAGAAGAAGAAATGAGTCTGACCATATCGTTTAATGCATTGGCAGGAATTACCACTCCTCAAACTCTCAAGATAGAAGAACATATCAAGGAGAAAAAGGTCATAGTGTTGATTGATTCGGGTAGTACCCATAATTTTATTCATTGTAAGGTAGCCAAGGAATTGAATTTTTTCCTATACCCAGCACCAGAATTTCAAGTGATAGTTGCAAATGGAGGAACTATAAATTGCTCTAGAAAATGCCATAATATTAAGATAACCATGGGGGAATATGTATTGAATATTCCAATGCTTTCCATTCCAATGGGAGGTGTTGATGTTGTGCTAGGAGTACAATGGTTACAATCTTTGGGGACGGTAGCTTTAAATTTTCAAGAACTTTTCTTGAATTTTTTTTTTCGGAAGGATAGGAAATCGAATTACGGGGTATCACAGGAAAGCCAGGAAAGATAATAAGCTCTAACGTCATGACAAAGATTCTGAAGAAAGAACAACGAGGCATAATTGCACAATTATGCTCACTAGAAGTTCCAACATCAAAATCATCTATTTCTCTAGATATCCAAAAAGTCTTGGACAATCATTCCAAGGTGCTTGAAACTCCCAAAGGACTCCCACCTATTCGTGATCATGATCATGCTATTCATTTGATTCCAGGAAGTGTTCCTCCAAACATCATGCCTTACAGATATCCTTATGTCTAAAAGAGCGAAATTAAATGTATGATTGCAGAAATGTTAGAGGTTGGTATAATTCAACGTACTCAAATTTCTTTCTCTACTCCAGTAGTATTGGTGCACAAGAAGGATGGATCATGGCGCATGTGTCCAGATTATAGGGAGCTCAAAAAGCTCACTATTAAATATAAATTTCCCATTCCTGTGATTGATGAATTATTGGATGAATTACATGGCGAAATTTATTTTACCAAGTTGGATCTTCGTTCAGGATATCATCAAATTATAATGAATACTGAAGATATTCTGAAAACAACATTTCGAACTCATGAGGGTCATTATGAATTTTTTTTCATGCCTTTTGGCCTTACCAATGCACCTTTTACATTTCAAGGTTTGATGAATTCCATTTTCAAACCCTTCCTTAGGAAATTTGTGCTAGTAATTTTTGATGGCATACTAATCTACAATAGGTCTTGGAAGGATCATGCTCAACATGTTGACAGGGTGCTCAAACTATTGGAGGAGAAACGATTATATGCAAAAACATCCAAATGTTTCTTTGGAGTACAAGAGGTGGAATATCGGGGTCATATTGTATCTCACGAGGGTTTAAGGTGGACCCTAACAAAATTAAAGCCATTAAGGAATGGAAAGTCCCCACAACCATAAAGAAGTTGCGAGGATTTCTCAAGTTAACAGGGTATTATCGCAATTTTTTTAAGAACAATGGGAGAATAGCAACACCTCTAACAACATTATTGAAGAAAGATGCATTTTCATGGACTCCTAAAGCAAATAAGGCCTTTTAACATCTTAAAGAGGAAATGTGCCTAGCACCGATCTTCGCTACGCCAGACTTCACAAAAACCTTTATTGTGGAATGTGATGCCTCGGGAAATGGAATTGGTGTTGTTTTAATGCAAGAAGGAAGACCCATTGCTTTTGAAAGCCGTCCAATCAAAGGAAAGTATTTACAGAAAGATATTTATGAAAAGGAAATGTTTCCAATACTACATGCACTAAAGAAATGGCGACCTTACCTAATGGGAAGGCACGTCAAGGTAAAAATTGATCATGATAGTCTTAAACACTTTTTGGAACAAAGACTATCTTCAGAAGAGCAGCAAAAATGGGTCACAAAGATGTTGCGTTATGACTTTTAAATCATCTACAAAAAAGGGAAGCTAAATGTTGTTGCAGATGCACTCTCAAGAAAGGATGAATAGGTGGAAGCATTTATTTGTGCAATTTCTATTATCCAACCAGATTGGATAACCGAAGTAAGGGATGAATGGAAGAAGGACGAAGAAGTGTGGACACTCATTGAAAATTTGAAGCAAGATCCTATTACATTTGATACATTTAGTTGGAAAAATGATTCCTTATGGTACAAATATCGCTTATATCTTTGTAAGAATTCCCAACTAAAACAAAATATTCTTTTGTGATTGCACACTTTTCCTTTAGGAGGACACTCAAGATTTTTAAAAACTTACCATAGGGTGAAGAAAGAATTTTTGGTTTTCTAGCAAAATAAATTTGAGACAATTAAGACTCCGGATCTTCTACAACCTTTATCCATTCCAAAAGTTTGATATTCAAAAGTTTGTGCAGAATTTTTGGTTTTCCAGAAAAATAAATTTGAGACAAGTAAGACCCCGGATCTTCTACAACCTTTATCGATTCCAAGTCAACGTTGGGAGGAGATTTCAATGGATTTTATCACAAGTTTACCTAAGTCCACAGGAAATAGTATCATCATGGTGGTAGTTGATATACTTACCAAGTATGCACACTTTTTTGCATTATCTCATCCATTTAAAGCAAGTACAGTTGCTACTACATTTATGGAAACAATTCAAAAGCTACATGGAAACCAAAATATTATGGTAAGCGACAGAGATCCCTTTTTAATTAGAAATTTTTGGACAAAATTATTTTCTTTTTTGGGTACTCAACAGATCATCTTATCTTTTTCAATCTGATGGTCAAATTTAGATAGTGAACAAATGTTTGGAATGATATCTTCGTTGTTTTGTATCTGATAAACACAATGGGTCAAGTGGTTACCTCTAGCTGAATGGTGGTATAACACTTCCTTCCATACTGTAGCAAAAATGACCCCATTTATGGCACTTTATGGATATCATCCACGGTACATCACATCATCTTTAAGAGAAAATTATAAGGTGCAAGTAGTGTAATATCACATCAAGCATCAACAGTAAGTTCTCCAACTCTTAAAGTATAACCTAAATTTGGCACAAAATCGAATGAAACAATAGGCAGATCAACATCGCAGTGAGAGAAGTTTTGATGTAGGAGACTGGTTATTTTTATGGCTACAACCATACAAACAAATGTCCCTCAAGCAAGCTAAGAAGGATAAAAAATTATCTCCAAAATACTATGGTCCTTACAAAGTGTTGCAAAATATTGGTACTATGGCATACAAATTGCAGCTTCCTGCTTCTTCGTGAGTGCATCCAATTTTCCATCTTTCATGCTTAAAGAAGGTTATAGGTGACAAAATTCCAGTTAAAAAAATATTTCCAAAACCTTATGAGGATGGAAAAATAATATTGGAACCTAAAAAAATCACGGAAACAAGAACTCGACAGCTACGAAATTGATCAATTTCAGAGTATCTCATAAAATGGAATAACTTACCGACTAAAGATTCTTTATGGGAGGATGAGAATTTTATACAAAACCATCCAGAGCTACTCAAGCGTTGAGGACAACACTTTTTTGAAGGAAAGGGGTGTGTTAGGTCCCCATATTACTAGTGTAGTCCCTTATTGTTATTAGTGTATCCCCCTTATTGTTATTGTTGTACCCCTATAACCCCCATATTGTTATTACTGTTCCCTTTCATTATGATTGTTAGGTCGGCTAGGATTATATTGTGACCCCATGGACCCCTATATATAGAAGGAGGTTTTGTCACTTGTATCATCCAAGAATTTTTCATTTATGTAATATATTGGAGGTTTCCCCCTCGAAGTGGTTGATTTCTAAGGCATTGATCTCTCCTTTATTCTATTTTTGGATTTGGTTTCATAACAATTTGGCCATAATTTGGAACTTCATTGTGGGAAAAGTCAGAGAACTAGTTCTCATAACCCCCTAGTCAACTCAATACTAGGAATGCAACTCTAAGGAATCTCGTATACTCTCACTCATGGGGCTCGAATAATCCATTTTAGTCCTTCAATCATCCCATCCCCATCCAAATCCATCAAACCTAGAAAAATGGTACCTTCCTCCAAAAGGATTATTAAAGATCAAATTTGATGGAGCCTCTAAGGGTATACTAGGTCCTACAAGTTATGGAGAATTATTTAGAGATAAAAAAGGTCAAATTACATACATATACACACATTTTGATACTAATAATGTTGCAGAAATTTTTGCCATGGAGCAAGGTTTAATCAAAACCAATTGAATTTCTTTTCAAAATTTGATAATTGAGAAAGGTTATAAAAAAACATTCTTATGATAAAAAAACTTCAAAATGGCTCAAGCCTAGCCAAGGTTACCAATAGCTAGAGATTCATTGTAGGTTTATGAAGAATTGATGTATTGTTAGCCAAAATTGCAACGCCTATATTAGCAGACGTTTGGAGAAATGGAAATAAATTGGTGGAAAAATTAGCTAATGAGGATTAAAATGCAACACAAAATATTTGGACAAAAGTTGGCTATAAAATCTTCTTGTCTCACTCATACTCACCTATTAAATTTTTTTATAGGATAATACTCCATATGGCGTGTGTTTGCATTGCAGGGTTAGGGGCTATCCTTTGATGGTTTATATGAGCGTTAGGAAAATAAAAGAGGGTAACATGTTGTTGTCCAAATGTTAGCCTGCATGTGATGAGGTACAAGGAAATAAAAAGGGGATGTTAGCGAGCTTGTGGAAAGTTACTGATCTAATGGTTTCGATTGGATATGATTCTGATGAAGGATGGTCCATCATGTATCCAACTTGTTGTATCATATATGAGGCTATCACAAGAATTAGTTAATGATCTCTTGCATATTATGGTATAGGGTGGGTACAGAAGGTTTTAGACACCCTCCCAACAACGTTCAAAATTATCAATGACCACTCTTTATAGGATACTGGGGGATTTTCTAGGAATGCTACACTAGGAGTGCATCTGAGAAACAGGAAAGTGTCTTGATAACTTATCTATAATGGAGGTTCCAATGCATGCGAGGCTAACATTGGTCATAAGTTGGAAAATAACGAATAGAAGGAGTTCCACCATCAAATCCTTGTGAACTTCACTAAGGAAACTCAGGTTTGGCACAATTATTATCTCTATTTGGAACTTTGTATCACTTTTGAATTTCTTGTTTTCAATACTGGGCACAAGACTTGGGTTTGTTGGTTTTTGGTCTTCATTGACACCATTTGGTTTATATTTATGGAAGGGTTCGTTTTATTGTCCCCCCTGTGAGTACTTTTCATATATATCTCTTCATTTACCATGTATACTACTCTCTTCCTATATTGTTTAAGATTGAGGTGGCTCTACCTATCCTAACTATGTTGACCTTTCCTCTCCATTGTTTCTTTTTCAAGGAACCCCTTGGTTTCTCCTTCACCTTTTTTCATAGGCTCGTCCTTGAGTTTAACCTATCACCTAATCTCTATGTTCGCAACCTTCATTCTCTCCCTCAGCATGCCCCTTGTCTAATGGATATACATGTTCTTTCCTCATCTCATCGAGGTGGAAAGAGTGGTCATCAAGGTCCTACTACTACCACAAACCCTTCTCCCTTCTCTTTCAATAAACCTTGGGTTCAGGAAACGAATCAAGCAACTATAACTATATACAAGGATATCACATTTGTAGTAGTCCGAAGGGAAATTTCAGATGTTGAAGAGTAAGTAAGAAAATAAATAATGTAGATTCCCAATAGGAGGGTTGACTAGGATACTAAGGGTTGGATTCCTGATGCGAGAAACTCTTCTAGCACTTGATCCTCCTCTTATATGAAAATTTTCAATATGTATTGGCATATTAAAACTCTCATGGGTAGAGTTCTTACTTATAGAGCTGACACTCAATAGGAAATGATAATTTTCATTGCAAAATTAATAAATAAAGTGGGCAAGCTTAACAAAAAGGTCTCAGCTCTAGCAAAGAATTTGACAAACCTTGAATTTTCTTCCTCTAAAATGATAGTGAACCACAACCACCAATCCAGGTGGACTCTCTAGTTGAATGATAATCAAGTGAGCCAAATATTTGAAGTAACGTTTTTACAATGGTAGTACCATTGACATGTTTATCAATTTATGGCTTAGTTTCTTTGCTAGTTCTATTTTCATTCTAAAAGACAATAAGATAGCATATAGCATTAACAATCATAGAATTTTGAACTTATACTACTCGTTTTTTTTCTCAAGTGGCAAACCAATAGCTAGTGATAATTTTTTATGTGTATATTTTTTATAGTACTATAAATTGCCCAATCTGATAAAGGAAAAAAACAATTTCAACATCAAATACTTGTTAACCAATAATTATCGTTCATACTCTGACCTTACTCATTTGCACATATTATCCTTTTCTCCTTTGCGCATGGAAAGGATTAATATGCCATTTTAATGTTGTTCATGAGATATAATCTTTATAAGTTTTTTTTTTGTTTTATAATGTTTTTCTTGGCATCCCTTTCACCCCCTTTGGGTGTATGCTAGTATAGATACCTTACCATGAAGCCTTGAGAAACATGTGAGATTGAAGGCACGAGAGAGCATAAAATTTTTTCTATTTGAAAGTGTATAAGATGTGGTAGTCATGAAATCATGAAAGGGTGTAGTGTAGGAATTTCAAATCTAAAGCACTCATCAAAGTTGATGGTTTGCGTTTTGATCATTTTAGCAAAAAATTGTTAACAAACACAAATGTTTAAACATATTTGACAATTAAATCACCTAGACAAGTAGTTTTCTTTTCTTCCATCCATAAATTAGCGTCCATCCATAACTTCCCAAAGTCTAATTTCATTAGTATTTTTTTAACTCTAAAGTATATACTCACTATAAAAGTTTAATTAACTTTACACTAAACTTTTTATAAAATTTATAAATTAAATTATTATTTTATATATATATATATATATATATATATTACTTTTGTAATTTTAGATAATATAAAAAAATATATAAAATGTTTAATATATATTTTTACAAGATTTAACTTATTATTATTTTAATTGATTTATCAACTATAAAGTTATCCTATTTTATAATTTTATATATAATACAAATTACATTAATGAAATATTTAATACATACGTTTACAATACTTAAACCTATTATTATCTTTTAACGTAAACACAACTTACCATATATTTTTAAAAAAATTATTTATCTAATTGATTAACCACTTTTATGGACTCACTTTCGAGGATTCAACTTCCAATCATTACCATAGCCATATAATTAACATAAACACTTCATCACATCGACTGCCGACTCACTTATCGTGCACACTATTTGATGGATAGCTCTTGCCATTGTAGTTTTTTTTAATATATTATTATTATTATTATTATTAGAGATGATAATATTTTTTATAATATATATTTTTAAAATAAAAATTATATTTTTATTTTTATTAAATTTGTTGAATTATATAAAATATATTTATTGTTTTATTAATAAGTTATTTATATTAGATATTATTTTTTTGGATTCAATTGCGTTAAGTAAGTTATTTATCTATGACTATTTTCATGGGAGGTAGTCGTAATTGACAAATTTCTCATGATTTTTGAATAGTCCACTCAGCATTCATTACATCTAGTGATGCTCACAGGGGTGCTAAGTAGACTAGTGCTAAGTGGACTATTCAAAAATCATGAGAAATTTGTTAGTTACTACTACCTCTCATGGAAATGGTTATAAATGAATGACTTACTTGAGGCATTTGAATCCGAAAAATGATATCTAATATAATGCACTAGAGAGACCCCTCAACATTTAAAAATAATTTATAAAAACTAAAGTAAATTCTATTTTTATAATTATTTTTGTAATATATATTTATTTAAATATTTAAAAGCAGAAAAACAAGTTAATAAAGTATTTTTTATTATAATATTTTTATGATTTATATGATTTATAATCTTTTTATTTTTCCATAACAACATGTTAATTATATAACAAATTTTTAATTAAACTAATTAAAAATTAAAAATTAAAAATATGAATTTTATTTATATCTAAAAAATAAATGTAGTAATAGATTTTTTTTTAATAAAAATTAATAGTTATATATAGTTATATTTTTTTGCTCTAAAGGAACTCAACTAGTAAGCTTTTGGGGTCTACTCTATGTTCTAGTCTCAGTAAATCAGGTCAGAACTGAGGAATTTGACAACTGCACCTCACACACACATATAAAATTTAATAATTTATTTATTTTATTAACCAACACTACTATAAACTTTTTTAATCAAAATTGTTATTTAATTATAATAATAATAATAATAATAATCCATCTTGACTGTTAGTTATTGATTTTATATGTATTAAAGAATCTTGATGTTTTGCAATGCTTTCCATGGAGTTTAAAGCTCAATGAATGAAGTTACGTCATTAAATGGGCAACATCCACCCTCTATGGTTTAATGGAGGATTTTGAGTTTTACATGAACTTGGACAGAAAAATCTATTACAAGGAAAAAAAAGAATATATATATATTCTTGACCGTGATCCACCCTCTATGGTTTGATCTTGACCTTGAAAATCTAATTATTTTTTAACATCCATGTGCGTTATGCTGTCGCTGTGTTTGGTGGTTGGCTTGATTCAACATGCTCTCACGAGTATTAGAGCATTATCATTCAAGTTGAGTTATAGTTTTATATAAAGTGATAATTTTATATACATTTCCTTGCATACTCAAGTCACAATGTTATTCACTTTGCTTAATCTAATTGTGGTGGTAGGTATGGAAGGTCCATATACCAAATTCACCAACTCTTCAAATTTAAATATTTTTTTCACCGTCTTGCTGGAACTAGACCATGACACTAGTAACACTAAACTTCCTCGTTGGACCACATGATCCACAAACTTCCTCGTTGGACCACATGATCCACATAAGAAAGAATTTACCTCTCATTTCCGATCCCCCGTTTCCCATTCTCAGAAACACAGCAAATAAATATCCATGGAGGCCTACCCGTATGTGTAACAGGGGCAGGGGGATACATTGGATCATGGCTAGTAAAAGCTCTGCTACAAAATGGGTACACAGTGCATGCCACTCTCAGAGATCCAGACAACCCATCAAAGAACTCATGCCTTGTCTCACTCCCAGGGGGCGAAGAGAGGCTTCGTCTTTTCAGAGCAGATCTGTGCGAGGAAGGGAGCTTTGACTCTGCCATCCATGGCTGCCGCGGCGTCTTTCATGTTGCAACTCCTACAGATTTTGGTTCCCAAGATCCAGAGGTAATTAGTGAAACAATAAAGAAGAAAGTTAGAGGGACAACGATATGATATTAATGGAATTGTTTTGTACAGAGAGAAGTGATTGAAGCGGCCGTGAGAGGAACTCTGAATGTTCTCAAGTCGTGCGCAGCAACCAAAAGTGTAAGGCGTGTGGTTTACACTTCTTCTGCGAGTGCTGCTTCTTTTGTAGAGAAGGCAGTGGAAATGATCGATGAATCATGCTGGAGTTCAGTAGATTTCATCAGACAAAATAAACCCCCTGGTTGGGTAAGTTAATTGCAGGAGTTTCTTGTTTAAAATATAAACTGTGTAGAAAGTTTTACTGTTTTTATTGATTGAATGCATGCAGATGTATTATGTGTCAAAAACCCTGGCAGACCAAGCTGCCCTGCAATTTGCTAAAGAAAACAAAATGGAAGTTGTCGGTATCGTGCCAGTCACAGTAGTGGGTCCTTGGCTAACCACGACAATTCCCTCCAGCGTGGATGTAACCATGTCCCTCATCACAGGTTTCACAAACCCTACCCTATTTTTTATATTTTTTTTGTGTTTGTTTTCAAGAATCTTTCAGACATAGCAATTACATTTTTTTTTTTCGGAATCTTCAGATTTTATATAATAGAAACTAAAGAGGTATCAAGTTGAGACTAGACTTTTTTATTATTTTAGAAATATAATGGAAATTAGCATAACTTACGTAATTAGAGTTCATTCATATCTATTAAATTTCTATAATAGTGTAGAATATGTGATAAACATATGAATGACATAAGTGGATTGTGGAATAGAGATAAGAATGGCCAATGTGGTTTTCTCTTGAAATAACATTTTCTACATTTATTTAAGATACTCAATATCACATATCTCTGCGTAAGATTATTAAATTAGTGTTTTTAAATATAAATTTGTGTTTTTAATTATATTTAAAGAAGAAAAACAAATTTTAACATATAAAACAATAAAATTGGTTAAATGTCTCATCGATATTTATTTAATAAAGTAAAATAAAATAAAATTTAATATTTACTTACTTTTATTTTTTTAAATATAAAATAATAAAAATAAAAATATATATATTAACACAAAATTTTCATTATAAAAATAAATTATAGATTAATACAAAATTTTCATAATAATAATAAAATATATATTAACAACCCAAGGAATCCCTTGAGGCTGCGTTGTTACGCTCTCCCTCCTGCGCTGTTGTGCTCTCCCTCAGCCCTTCAGTTGATTGTTGTTGTTGCTCTAGCATGGCCCCTCCGGAGTCCTCCCTGGAGGTGGTCGCTTCTCTGATCCAGGCCCAAGCCTTTTCAGCTCTCGTCAGCTCCTTGGCCCCTTCTCGCCCTAGGCCGACGATCTCCAAATTTGTGAAAAAGCTTGATGGGCTACAAGAGGTTGTCCCTCCACCTTCTCTCCCTCATATGGCTGCCATTTTTTTTGCTGAGAAGGGTATTATTGGTCAGTTCACTAGGCTTTGGCCCTCGCCGAAGACTGTGCAAAGATGGGTTGAATGGAAATGGTTTGATAAGATCAATGGCAAAATCTCCATTCGATTATGTGGAAGGGGGTATTTCATCTTCCACTTTGAAAAAAAAGAAGATAAAGATCTGATCTTCAAAATCGAACCCTATTTTATCGACACCGGAGGCTTGTATCTCAACAAATGGACGCCGGGCTTTGATCTAGAACTAGATGTCCCAAATATTGTACCTGTCTGGGTGCGCCTTCCTCACCTACCTTTAGACTACAAGGGGATGATTCAGTTAGAGCCATTGGAAACACAGTCGAAAAATTCATTGATCGAAGTGAACCAAAGGATAGCATGCAAGCCTGAGCCAGGATCTGTGTCGAGGTGGATTTGGGCAAAGGCCTCCCCGAGGCCATCAAGCTCAAAGTGTATGAATGGACGCATATTCAACAGCTTGACTACGAGCAGATCCCATTTAAATGCAAGGTATGTCACGAGTATGGTCACTTTGATCATTTTTGCTAAAAGATTATTGATGTTGAAAGCCCAGAAACTGATCTTCAATGGGAAATTGTTAAGATAAAGAAGACCACCACGAACCCTAAAAATATCTCCCCTGTTGTGCCTCCACCTAAGCCTATCTCCTTGCCCGCTTCTTCCCCCAAGATCCCAGATCCAAGTCATCAACCTTCTGCTTCTTCCTCTCCTCCCCCCAAATCCTCAATGGATATATCCAACCCCTTCTCATCCATTTCCCCCCCCTGACGAGGATCCCCCCCTTCTTACCCCTCTCTCCCAACCTGACTCTCCTCGAATCTCTCCTTCCATCCCTGACCCTCCTTCCTCCTCCCAAGATCCCTCTACTGTCTGAATCACAAGAAACTCAGCGAAAGAGCATGGAGAAACTCTTGAAACCCAAAAGAAACATGACCCTGGAAGGAAATCAACAAAGCAACACCGTGATGAAAACGCGCAAAAGGATATAGCATTGGGTACCCAGAACCCCATCGAAACTTACATACTGGGACAAAATAGCAAGGATACAGAGCAAAAGGAACAAGGAGGGAAAGCAACTCTCCAAACAACCTTTTTTCAATGATGAAAGTCCTCTCGTGGAACAGCAGGGGTCTAGGGCACCCCTCCAAAATAACAACCCTAAGAGATCTAATAAATCAATAGAAACCGGAAATCATTCTTCTACAGGAAACAAAGAAAGGAGAATTAGAAATGAAAGCAATAATGAACAAAACGAAACATTATGATGGCGCCCTATCTGAATCAAGGGGAGCCTTTGGTGGATTAGCCACCCTTTGGAATCAAAGCATATGGAAACAAAAAGCAACTACGGTAAATCAGAATTGGATCAAAGTGAGATTAGAAAACTGCAGAGAGCAGAAAGAAATCATAGTTTACAGTGCTTATGGCCCTAATAATTATAGAGACAAAGAACTCTGTTGGAGCTCCATCAAAGAAGATATAGGCAATGAGGAAAGCAACAATATTATAATGGGAGGGGATTTCAACATAAAAATCTTCATGCAAATGAGAAAAGAGGAGGCTGCTTCAGCCAAGACCCTTCCAGAAACCAGCTTGAAGACATAATGCAAGACCATGAACTGGTGGACATTGCACCAAAGAATCATAGATACACTTGGAGCAATAGAAGAATAGGAAGAGGCAACATCATGGAAAGACTCGATAGAATCCTAGTTGTTGTCACTCTGCTCTCATACTACTCCATAGTCACTGCTAGCATTCTCCCCTTTCCAGCCTCGGATCATTATCCTATCTCTCTCACTTTTGGAGATCACCGCTCTCTTGTCCCCATTCCTTTCAAATACAGTCTGCTCTGGAATGACATTCCAAAAGCTAACCAACTGGTTCACAATACTTGGATACAACATGTTAAAGGCTGGGAGACCAAATTAAAGAAAACTAAGTTGTCTTTGAAGGAATGGGCCAAAAACCAATACAAAGAACTGGATCAAATCAAGATTGAAATTAAATACAAATTGGATGATGTCCACAGTAACATAGAAGCTCAGGGCCTCAATAAAGAATGCCTCAATAAGGAAAAAGACCTCTATTGGCAGCTCTATCAAGCCAACAGAGAAGAGGAGGAGAAATGGTGTATCAAGTCAAGGAATTTATGGCTCTAACAAGGTGATAAAAACATTTCCTTTTTACATAAGCAAGCCACTGTCCGAAAAGAAAAAAACAACATTGCTACCATCATCAATGCAACTGGCCACCTTCAAACAGATCAAGAAGCAATTAAAAATGTTGCCACCACGCACTTCAAAGAACTTCTAACAGAGACAAGAATGCTTGAAGATTACTCCAATATACTGCAACACCTTCCATCCATGATCACTTAAGAGATAAACAATGCACTCAATAGAGAAATTGATGAAGAAGATGTTAAAAGTGCAAGTTGGGCCTTGCACCTGGATAAAGCCCCAGGGCCAGATGGATTTTCTATCATCTTTTACAGAGCTTATTGAGATCTAATAAAAAAGGATCTTGTGAAAATGATATAATGGACCCAACGCAAGAAAAAAAATTGGGGGTTACACCAATTCTACATTCCTGACCCTTATCCCCAAAGAAAACCGTCCCTCCTCCTTCTCTAGATTTAGGCCCATTTATCTTTGCAATTCCTCCTATAAGCTCATCACAAAAATTCTTGCCATGCGCCTCAAACCCCACCTTCATAGCCTCATCTCGAAAAACCAAGGAGGCTTCATATCCCAAAGGAAAATTACTGACTCCATCCTCCTTGTTCAAGAAGCCATTCACTCCAGCATCTCTCGCAAAGAAAAAGGATTTATGTTAAAGCTTGATCTTGCCAACGCCTTTGACAGTGTCAAGCATTCTTTCCTCCTTGCTGTGCTTCAAAAAATGGGTTTTGATCCAAACTTCCTTTCTCTAATTAACTCCTGCATCTCCGGACCTTGGATATCACCTCTCATCAATGGTAGACCAGCTCCCCCCTCCTCCTTCTCTAGATTTAGGCCCATTTATCTTTGCAATTCCTCCTATAAGCTCATCACAAAAATTCTTGCCATGCGTCTCAAACCCCACCTTCATAGCCTCATCTCGGAAAACTAAGGAGGCTTCATATCCCAAAGGAAAATTACTGACTCCATCCTCCTTGTTCAAGAAGCCATTCACTCCAGCATCTCTTGCAAAGAAAAATCATTTATGTTAAAGCTTGATCTTGCCAACGCCTTTGACAGTGTCAGGCATTCTTTCCTCCTTGTTGTGCTTCAAAAAATGGGTTTTGATCCAAACTTCCTTGCTCTAATTAAATTCTGCATCTCCGGACCTTGGATATCACCTCTCATCAATGGTAGACCAGCTCCCCCCTCCTCCTTCTCTAGATTTAGGCCCATTTATCTTTGCAATTCCTCCTATAAGCTCATCACAAAAATTCTTGCCATGCGCCTCAAACCCACCTTCATAGCCTCATCTCGGAAAACCAAGGAGGCTTCATATCCCAAAGGAAAATTACTGACTCCATCCTCCTTGTTCAAGAAGCCATTCACTCCAGCATCTCTCGCAAAGAAAAAGGATTTATGTTAAAGTTTGATCTTGCCAACGCCTTTGACAGTGTCAGGCATTCTTTCCTCCTTGCTCAAAAAATGGGTTTTGATCCAAAATTCCTTGCTCTAATTAAATCCTGCATATCCGGACCTTGGATATCACCTCTCATCAATGGTAGACTAGCTCCCTCTTTTCAATCCTCTTGAGGATTAAGGCAGGGACGTCCTCTCTCCCCCTACCTCTTCATCCTTATAGCGGAATCCTTCAGCAAGTCCTTGGATCATATGAGACGAGCGGGTCTCATCACAGGCATCAAATTTGGCAACAGCGTTAAAAATATGAATCACTCTCAATTTTCATATGATACTCTTCTGATGGGAGGAGCATCCAGCATCATTGCTCAACATTTTAAAATGGTCTTGGACAAGTTCATGCTTTACTCTGGAGGTCTGATCAATCACCAAAAAAGTTGCATTTATGAATGGAATGCATCTAACCAAACCATTCACAACATTGCTAACATCTTTGGTGTTCCTTGCAAACTAAATTGGGACCATTTCACTTACTTGGGTATGCCTGTGAGTGTTGGCCCTCTGAAGGCTGAAGTTTGGAATGTCATCATTGATCAAATGAAGAGAAAAGTTCAACAATGGGGCTCAGTGTGGCTCAATCTAGCAGGCTGCCTTATCCTCCTTAAATCTGGACTTTCATCCCTGCTATTGTACCACTTCACCATCCTTCAAGCCCCTGCTATCATCCACCTCAAAATTGAAGCTATCATCAGGCACTTTCTATGGCAAGGGGGAACAAATGATAAAAGGAAATATAACCTTATCAAATGGAAGCATGTAATTCAAGACTATGAGCATGGAGGAATTGGAGTCCGCTCTCCCAAGCTTCTGAACAAAGCCTTTGGAGGAAATATTGTCTAGAGGCTCATCAATGGGAATCAAGCTTGGTGGAAAAAATTCATGGAAGTCAAGTATCTTAACTCCACCCGGTAGCATCTCCTTGATCAAGATGTCCCGAATAGACCTTGCTCCAAAATTTGGGCTCTCTGCAAAAAATCCATCCCCTTCCTAGCTCAAAATATTTCCAAATTTCCCATGGGAGGTAACACCATCAATGTTTGGGAAGATCGAATTATGGGGAAAATACCCTTCATTGACAGACCTAGCACCCAACGCATACTCTCCTTCTTCGGAAATATGGTTATTAACCTCTTAAGCCAATTCTCCAAATGGGATGCCCAAACTCAAATTTGGACTGGTTGGCACTTTCCTAAAGTTCAAGCCCATCTTGAAGCTGATCTTGGCAACCTTCAATCTCATCTCTATGGCTTGGCTCCTTTAAAAAAAGACAGTATTGATGGATTCCGATGGGACTCCTCTGGTTCAGCATTCACAATCAAAGCAGCTTATTAGCACCTATGCAATGAATATTATCATATGCCTATCTGCCCAATTGGAAGGCAGTATGGAAATCGGAAGCAATCCCTAAGATCAAGTTTTTCATATGGACTATCCTGAAAGATAAAAAATTTGTTGGGTATGTGTTATATTCTTTCCACGACGCAACGGGGGGGTCATAGGGGGGGTAGTAGCCCCCCCTGGCAAGGTCCGGGGTAGCGCCCCGGCGAAAATTTTTGGTCCTTAATTTCCGGTGGGTAGTCTGTGCCCATGGTTTTATGCATGCTTTTGCACATGGTTTTGGGGTACGATGGTTTTCGGCCCCTGGTATTTTTTGTAGATCCAGTCAAGGGAATTACGGTTATGTTCTAATCCAAGGTTAATGGATTGGGGTCTATGTATGCTTCGGCATGTATATATGTGTTGTAACACTAAAAGGAAAATAATGAAAAATCAAGTTGGTCGTCCCAATTTGGGATCCAGGGGAAAATCTCTGTGTTTATCTGTTTTATGTTTTATGCTCTCGCTATTGTTTATTTTATGTTATAAGATTCGTGTATAGATAATTTTTTCTTAGGGTTAAAACTTACATTTGGTATCAGAGTTGTTTTAGCTTCAAGGGGACGCCTTTGCTGCTGAGGGTTTTTTTCTTGGACCTGAGGTAGACCCTATTCAGTGGGAGATCTACGGGATCGATTCTTGTGGTGAAAGAAGATGGCGAGCGGCGAGAAGATAAAGATCGATAAATTTAATGGTCAGAGTTTTGAGTTATGGAAGCTCAAGATGGAGGATCTGCTGATGGATAAAGATCAGTGGATCACGGTAGATCCATGTACTAAACCAACGGTAATGTCAGATGAAGACTGGAAGAAACTGGATCGGAAGGCTAAGAGCACAATACGATTGCGTGTCTCAGATTTAGTATTGTTGAATGTATCTGGGGAAGCTACAGTGAAGACCTTGTGGGACAAGCTAGGGACTTTGTACCAATCTAAGTCTCTAGTGAATAAATTTTTCCTGAGGAAAAAGTTGTATAACCTGAGGATGAAGGATGGAGACTCAGTGACAGAGCATTTGAACGCCTTCAATACTATGGTAAGTCAGCTGTCATCTGTTGATATTAAAATCTCAGATGAAGATAAGTGCATCAGTTTGTTGTGTTCTCTACCAGACTCGTGGGACAGTCTGGTTATTGCAATAGGTAGCAATACAACTACCTTGAATTTTGATGACATTGTCTCACCCTTGCTATCGGAGGAAATGAGACGGAGAAATATGAGGGGCCGAATGGAGATGCCTTTATCTCAGACGAGGAGAAGTCCCAAAATGTAAACAAGAATAAAGGTTTCGAGTGGGAGATCTAACTCCAGAGGGAGATTCCAATCTCCCCGGAAAGTTTGTAAAGGTGTGTCGGAAATGCTGAAAGGAAGGCACTACAAAAGGACTGAGATCTAAAGCCCCGAGAAAGGAAAAGGGATCCGATGATGCCCCTCTGGCAGAGGCAAAACCACCTCGATGAGGGAGGATGTATTTGGGCTTTTCTCTCAAATACATGTAGAAAAGAGTCATGGCTGATCGACTCTGTGCATCCTTTCACTTCTACCCTCATAGAGTGGTTCTATGAGTATGAGAAATATGATGGTGGCGATGTATTCCTAGGGGATGATAGGAAGGCTAGAATCATCGGACATGGAAAGGTCAAGTTGAAGCTGCAAGGTGGAAGGATTAGAACATTTCCTGGTGTTCTGCATATTCTTGCATTGGCCAGAAATCTAATTTATGTAAGCAAGATGGATGATGCAAGTGTAAAAACAGTGTTCGAGAAAGATGCCTGCAAGATCGTTCGGGGAGCACTGGTATTAATGCGGGGAGTTCGGACTGGAACTCTCTACAAGCTACAAGGTAGCACTGTTATTCATGGGTGTAATAGTTCTATGGTTCCTGAAAGTGGAGCGGAAAGCCTAGCTGTCTCTGGAGAAAAGGCCATGCTATGGCATCAAAGGCTTGGACATATTGGAGAGAAGGACCTTCGGATCTGCATAAAAATGGTATGGTAGAAGGTATGTCTAATTTCTCTCTGGATTTCAATTTCTGTGAACATTGTGTATATGGGAAGCAAGAACGGTGAGTTTTTCCTTCCTCGGGGTGCTAAGAGGGCGAACAAGATATTAGAACTTGTGCACAAAGGATGTGCTCAGACCTATGTCAATTCCTTCACCGGGAAATTCTATAATTCTCAGGTAATTATGTTTCATTCATAGATGACTTCTCAAGGAATACATGGATATATTTCTTGAGGAAGAAAACTGAAGTCTTTGACAAATTTAAAGAATTTAAGGCTCTGGTGGAAAACCAGACAGAGAAGAAGATAAAGGCGCTGAGGACAGATAATGGTGGGGAGTTCTGCAAGAAGGAATTTGAAGAGTTCTGTAAGAAGTGTGGTATAGCACGGAAAGATACTACTCCATACACACCTCAGCAAAACAGAGTCGCAGAAAGAATGAACAAAACGTTGATGGAAAAGGAAAGAAGCATGCTCAGTGGTACCAGGTTAGGACAAGAATTCTGGGCAGGGGCAGTGGAGGCTGCATGTTACTTAGTTAATAAATCACCTTCATCAGCGTTGGAGGATAAGACTCCACATGAGGTATGGACTAGTAAGAAACCCTCTCTTTCACATCTAAGGGTATTTGGATGTGATGCATATGTACATGTTCCAAAGGAGAAAAGGACCAAGTTGGATAATAAATCTGAAAGGTGCATCTTTATTGGGTATAAGGATGGTTTAAAGGGTTACAAACTTTGGAACCCAAAAACAAGGAAGGTTGTGTGCAGCAAAGATGTGGTGTTTAGAGAAGTGAAAGATGTTGCTAAACATGAAGTCCTACCAAAGGAACCCGAGAAGATAGAGTTTGAGCTAAAGGAGGATGAATCAGACTCTACAATAGAAGAAGACTCAGAAGATGAAGAGCCACAAACTCCAGCTTTGAGAAGATCAGTTCGGGAAAGAAGGCAACCAGAAAGGTATAGTCCATCTGCTTTCTGTTCAGGTTTTTCCTTAACTATAACCGATGATGAACCCAGAACTGTCAGGGAGGCAGTAGATTCAGAGGATGGAAAACTCTAGAAGGAGGCCATGGTTGATGAAATGGCATCCTTGCACAAAAACGATGCATGGGATCTGGTGGAGTTGCCGATCGGAAGAAGCCCACTCTGAAAAAATGGGTGTTTAAGAAGAATATGAATGTAGAAGGAAAGGTGGATAAATACAAAGCTCGGTTGGTAGCAAAAGGTTATTCCCAGGTGTCGGGAATTGATTTTGGTGATATTTTTTCTCCTGTTGCCAAAGTTACTTCTATTAGATTACTTTTATCTGTTGCTGTTGCATTTGATTTTGAGATAGAACAGATGGATGTGAAGACATTATTTCTTCACGGGGATCTAGAAGAGGAGATCTACATGAAGAAACCTGAAGGCTTCATGGTGAAGGGTAAGAAAGAACTGGTATGCAGGTTGAAGAAGTCTCTGTATGGATTAAAACAGTCACCAACAATGTGGTATCAGAAATTTGATACCTATATATGGGGACTTGGCTTCACCAGAAGCAAGGAGGATCATTGTGTTTATTTTAAATTAATTGGTGACCTAAGTATTTATTTGGTCTTCGTATGTGGATGGAATGTTGTTGATTGGAAATGACAAAGAAATTATCCAAGATTTGAAGACCCAATCGTTCTCAAGATTCGACATGAAGGATTTTGGTGCTGCAAACTATATTTTGGGCATGGAAATTAAGAGAGATCGGGCAAAGAGGAAGCTCTGGTTAAACCAGAGGAAGTATGTCGAGACTATATTGCAGAGGTTCAATATGCAGGATAGTAAACCGGTGAACGTTCCTATTCCTGTAGGTGTAAAGCTGTCTGCTGAACAGTGTCCCAAGACACAAGAAGAAGAGGAGTATATGTCCCGTGTTCCATATGCAAGTGCAGTGGGTAGCTTGATGTATGCAATGGTATGTACTAGACCAGACATTGCACATGCAGTGGGAGTATTGAGCAGGTTTATGTCAAACCCAGGGAAGGAGCATTGGACAACAGTGAAGCGGGTTTTCAGATATTTACGTGGCACTAGTGATTATGGCTTGTGCTACCAGGGAAGACCAGGATTGGAAAGAATGTTAGATATTCGTGGTTTTGTTGATGCATACTAGGCTACAGATATGGACCAAAGAAGATCTACAAGTGGGTATGTGTTTAGCCTATTTGGAGGCGCAGTTAGTTGGATGAGTAAAAGACAGTCTGTAGTGGCTCTTTCAACTATAAAGGCAGAATACATAGCAGCCACTCGTGCAAGCAAGGAGGCAATTTGGTTGCAGAGATTGTGTTCAAGTATGGGGTTGGTACAACAAGCTATAAGGATAGACTGTGATAGCCAAAGTGCAATTTTCTTGGCTAAGAACCCTACTTATCATTCAAAGACAAAGCACATTGATGTTCAATATCACTTTTTTAGAGATATGGTTGAGGCTAAAAGGGTGTTGTTGGTAAAGGTGGACACTTTGAAGAATGTTGCAGATGCATTGACGAAGTCTGTGAGCACTCAAAATTTCTCTTGGTGTAGAGAAACGATGGGTGTTGAAGAATTGGGCCAATGACTAAGCTCTCCTGTGGCCCCCTGCGGAAAGAAAACAACAAGTGGGAGAATGTTGAGTATGTGTTATATTCTTTCCACGACGCAGCGGGGGGATCACAGGGGGGGTGGTAGCCCACCTTGTCAGGGTCCGGGGCAGCACCCCAACGAAAATTTTTGGTCCTTAATTTCCGGTGGGTAGTCCGTGCCCATGGTTTTGTGCATGCTTTTGCACATGGTTTTGGGGTACGATGGCTTTCGGCCCCTGGTATTTTTTGTAGATCCGGTCAAGGGAACTACGGTTATGTTCTAATCTAGGGTTAATGGATTGGGGTTTATGTATGCTTCAGCATGTATATATATGTGTTGTAACACTAAAAGGAAAATAATGAAAAATCAAGCTGGTCGTCCCAATTTGGGATCCAAGGGAAAATCTCTGTGTTTATCTGTTTTATGTTTTATGCTCTCGCTATTGTTTATTTTCTGTTATAAGATTCGTGTGTAGATAATTTATGTTCAAGGTTAAAACTTACAATTTTAACTTCTGAAAATCTCAAGAAAAGAGGTGTTCTTGGTCCATCAATGTGCCCAAATTTTCAAAACGCAGAAGAGACTTCCCACCATCTCTTCATTGGGTGTTCCTTCGCTTCCCACTGCTGGACTGAGCTTACCCCTCTCTTTCAACCCTACTAGGCGCATCATAGCTCCATTTTTGAGGTCCTCCACACTTGGAAAAGTAGCTACCCCTGGGGTAAAAAGAAGAACAAAATTTCGAAGAGAGTTTGGGACACCCTTCCCTATGTGGCTCTGTGGAAAATTTGGCTCACTCATAACAGAAAGATCTTCAAGAACAAAGAGTCCTCCTTTAGGAAATTTTGCAGCAAATCTTGGAGTATCACTCTTGAAATAGTCTCTGCTAAGTGCAATAGCAAAATTGATTACAGTGTTCGTTGCGCTGAGGAAAGAATTTTCCTTGGCAATCTTCTGGATATAAATAGCAGCATTAATCCTCTCCCTAAACAGCCCTACAAAACAGATAGAAGATGGAATATTCGGCTTAAATAAGAGGACTTCGTAGACTGGATAAAGAGCAGCGCCAAACCCTCCTTATTTTTTGACGGGGCTTCCAAATTAAATCCGGGCATTGCAGGGGTGGGAGGCATCATAAGGAGTGAAAATGGTATCACTCTCAATTCCTTTGAATGGGGTCTAGGAACCCTCTCAAATAACAGAGCGGAGGCCATAACCCTTCTCCAAGGTTTGTATCAATTAAAGAAGCTTAATCTTACAAATGCTATGGTCTTTGGAGATTCCTCCATTATCATCAATCTGATGAATCATGATCGCCCAACTGCAAATATAGCTTTCCAACAAACTATCAGCAGATGCTACAACCACTTGGATGATATGAAGGACACATCCTCCACAAATTCAATAAGTATGTCGATGTCCTTGCCAACAGGGTTTGTGCAGGAATCTCGGGGCATATCCTTTGCAATGATGTTTTAAATATTGTGCGTCTGCCATGATCCTGCTTCTATCTGTCATGAGATCCTATCTGATCCTTCACTCTGGCCTCACAACACTTCTCAGTAATTTTTGTACTCACTCCCTCACTCTCCTCATGATCTTTTTGTCTTGGCTCTCCCCCTGAGCTAGCACCCTCCTCCCTCCCTATCCTATATATCTCCATGCTCCCTACTCCTTATGTCATTCCCCTTCTCCCTCCTTGAATTTTTCCCACCTCCCTCTGTTGATTAATCCCCTTAATTGCATCCCGATTCCTCTCTTCAATGGGCCCCTGCTGTGTTTAGCGCCTCCGGCGCATTCACCTCTCAACCCTCAGCCTATCCCCCCTGCTTTTTCTGTGCTCCACATTAATCACCTGAATCTGCGTCCTCGTAGAGGTTGGGTTAATCTTCCCCTTCAGTCCTTCTCAGCAGTTATTACGCTTATTCTCAACAGTCTTTCTCAACAGATTCTCGTCCCCCTATTTGTAGAGCTTGTGTTAATTTAATGCTCCCCCTATTCTCAACAATCTCCTACAGCATGGCTCACAGTGAAGATTGTCTCCACTGTGAGGATCTTCAAGTGGAGCTTGAGCAAATTAGAGCTCACCAAAATATTCTGGACGCAAAGCTGCAAACTGAGGTAAAAATCTTAGAGGAAAAACATGAAACAGATGTTAATGTCTTTCTCCATAGGGTCGCCTCTCTCCAAAATCAGTTCAACACTCTCTCCAATCGATGTACACATGCTGAAGAATCGATGAAAATTCTCAAATACGCGTTGGAGAAGCGCACCACTCCAAGCTCCAGCTCCAACAATTTGAGGAACGCTAGCAATGAAGACAATCCTGAGGACTCTACAACGCGCCATATTAGCCACATCAATATTTGATTAATCTACTCTCTTCTTTTAAGCATGTCTTTCAAATTTATCCTTCTTCTATCTCAGTTTGTCTGCATATATGCATTATCTGTATTTCAGCTCTTTTCGAAAACTAGAAACAAAAGAAATGTAGCATTTCGTTGTAACTACTTCCTCCACTGCACTGCAAGTAGTCTAACATGTAACCATGGAGTTTTTCCTCCTCTTTTTTGGAGTACAAAATAGCAACCGATTATGTTAATATATATATATATATATATAAACACAAATTGATCTAAATTTAGAACTACATTTACATATTAACAATGAATTTTCATTAGATGCAATATCATTTATCTTTTAAATCTTTGCATATTACTAATTTAAAGAAAATCAAAATAATGACAACAAATCATAATTGAAACACATAATGGTAAGGATATCTTTTAAATCTTTGCATATTACTAATTTAAATAAAATCAAATTAATGACAAAAAATCATGATTGAAACACATAATGGTAAGGATATCTTTTAAATCTTTGCATATTACTAATTTAAATAAACTCAAATTAATGACAAAAAATCAGGATTGAAATGTGTAATGGTAAGGATATCTTTTAAATCTTTTCATATTACTAATTTAAATAAAATCAAATTAATGAAAAAAATCATGATTGAAACACATAATGGTAAGGATATCTTTTAAATATTTTCATATTACTAATTTAAATAAAGTCAAATTAATGACAAAAAATCATGATTGAATTGCAGGAAACACACAATGGCAAGGATTATTGAAGTCCATTGTGACATCTTTTGTTCATATTGAAGATGTGTGTAGAGCTCATTTATTTTTGATGGAACAACCTATAGTGGGAGAAAGATACATTTGCTCTGCTCATAGCACCACTTTATCAGAGTTTGCGAATTTCATTTGCAAGCATTATCCAAAGTACAAGATAGACTTCCAGTAAGTCCCCTTGCTTTCATCTTTTATTTTCAACACCACCAATATACATGAGTTAATCTTAATTTTTGTGAGCATACTTTTTGGTTTACAGGTTGGATAGTGTAGAGTGTGATGGCGGCGTTATAAATATGTCATCCAAAAAACTATTGGACCTAGGATTTACTTACAAATATGATATAGGTGATATGATTGACCAAACGCTACAACATTTATATAAGCTCAACATACCAATCAAATGATTTCTATTGTAAAAAAGGGGAATCAAAATTGTCGCTAATATATAATGTTTTCATTATTGCATATCAAAAGTAACATAATCCTCGTTTTGGAATGTGAAATTTTCTATAAAATTTTTTTTTTATTATTTTTTGTATTTTTGTGAAATGTTAGTGAATTCTTTTTCCCAAATGTCAATGCATGTTTAAAAAAAGGCTAAATACAATGATATGAGGTAATGCCTCATAAACTACTTGTTGTTCGAGACTATACCATTTTTCCTTAGTACAAACTCCAACACCTCATATGGTCTGTCTACTCACACTTTAATAAGTACAAAATAAAAGAACAACTCGAGCTGCAAGAACCTTCGCTCAAACAATGAATAAACCCGGGAATGCACCACAATGTTTGTGCGGTTACCTCCGGGTGTTGAAAAACTCATAGATCCCCGATGTCGAGCTCAAACAATTAATAAACCCGGGAATGCACCACAATGTTTGTGCGGTTACCTCCAGGTGTTGAAAAACTCATAGATCCCCGATGCCGAGCCACTATTGGTATAGTTCCCAATCCCAACCATGGTGCACGGAAGAGAAGCTTGGAAGGACAAAGCCGGTGGTTAGGCAGACGCCCCATTGTTCAGGGTGTTGCTATGAATCCAGTGGATCATCCCCATGGAGGAGGTGAAGGACGCACGAAAGGAGGTAGACCTTCGGTGTCACCTTGGGGAAAGCCCACCAAAGCTGGATTTCGAACAGTAGTGGGGAGACGCAGAAATCAGTTTGCGCCACGACTTATTCATGGGTTGTTGGAATTATTGGGAAATTCCAAACAACAATGGAGAGAACAAACTCTCCTCTACAACACAGAGAAGTTTAAAACAGAAATTTTAATAGCAGACAGAGATGGCATGAAAATGCTTTCTATTTCAATAACAGAACTTTTTAAAAAAACTGTTACAAATTTTCTTCCTCAACAGTGAGGGATTCACAAAATAAACTCGACTGCTACAGACGCAGTGCTCTAAAACAAATCTCTGTCTCTCAAGAACGCACAAGTAGTGCTCAGTTCTTCTTACTGTGTTTTCTTTGCCTGCGGGCTCTTCACACAACGATACAACAACATTACAATACATTCATTACCAATGCGCGCGGGCCTTTTCCCTTTATATATGGTGCGGCGGCACAAATTACATATAAAACATAAACAGATAAATAAACCAAAATACAAAGGAAAACCTTTGCAGACATAAAAATTTTAACATGGCGCGACGTACGAGTGGGGACCACATCGTAGTCGGCCATCGCAATTGCGGAAATTGCGATATGCGATATGGCGGAACGGCAAAAGTGCAATTTGCGATATTTGCGATGTGCGATGGGATCGCATCGCAAATATCTGCGATAACACATGGCGGAAACGAACAATGGAAATGCGATATTGCGATATTGCGATGGTGCGACGGACGCACATCGCAACTTTCAACATTTGCGATCAACATATATATATGTGGCGGAACAACTTTGCGATATGCGATTGTGTGATCGTGCGATGGCGCGACGATCGAACATCGCAACAAACTAACTTGCGATGGCGGAGAGCGATGACAACATTGAAATATGCGATATGCGATTGTGCGATGGCGCACATCGCACATCGCATATTTCCCCATCAACAAGACACTTGGTCTTCTAAACTTCTGAAATTGCGATCTTGCGATCTTTCACTTTTGCACTCAAGTGGTAGGGACCACTTGTCCTTCCGCTTCATAAGTGACTTCCACTTGTTTCATTCAATATTTCATTCCTTTGGTTGTTGAGGGCTTTTAAGCCTGAAATGACTGTCTTAATGAATTCTTCTCCTCCGTAGACTTGAACTATGAAGCTCTTCATTCCTCTGTCAAAAATGACTTCGCCCATACTTCAAAATTAATTCCTTTCTCTGTCATACTTGGCTGCGGCCCATCATTAGTAAATTCTTCTCCTTACGTTTTTCATTCTTCTTTAATACAGAGTGATGTGCACTCAAAACTTTGCTGCTACTGTACTTTGTTCTTTGTTCTTCCTGCCCAAGGCACGGCAGGTGACTTTAATAATTTCAACACTCCCCCTTAAAGTCAGCTGCTGGGTTGTCCATCATACCCAGGCATTTTCTTAAAAATTCAAATGTTTTCTGTGCCAATGGCTTTGTCAAAATATCTGCATATTGCTCTTCTGTTTTACAATGCTGTAAAACAACTTCTCCATTGTTCACCAATTCTCTGATATATTGAAACTTTGTGTCTATGTGCTTCGTTCTCTTATGAAACACATAATTCTTTGACAATGCAATAGCTGAGCTATTGTCACAATAAATTACAGTGCCCTTTACCTGTTCTTGGCACAAACTTCTCAACATCCTTCTCATCCAAATTGCTTGACACACTGCTGCTGTAGCTACCACATATTCTGCCTCTGCTGTAGATAATGCTACAATAGGCTGTTTCTTAGAAGCCCATGAAATGGCTCCTGAACCCATATGAAAAACATAACCAGAAGTGCTCTTCCGATCATCTACACTTCCAGCCCAATCACTGTCAATGTATCCAACTAATTCTGAATTTTCTGAAGTAGTATATAAAATACCAAATCTTTTTGTTCCTTTCACATACCTCAGAATTCTCTTTGCTGCTTGCCAATGTGCTTCTTTTGGCTTCTCCATAAATCTGGAAATTAAACTAACAGCATGCATAATATCCAGCCTAGTTGCAGTCAAATACATGAGGCTGCCAACTATGCTTTTATACAGACTTGGATCAAAATCCTTGCTGCTGTCATCTTTTCTCAACTTCAATCCCATTACTTTGGGAGTAATTGCAGCTTTTCACTCCTTCATATTAAATCTTTCTAAAACCTGATTTACATACTTTGCTTGGGAAATAAAAATCCCTTTCTCACCTTGTTCTACTTCTATTCCCAAGAAGTATCTCAACAAACCCATGTCAGTCATTTCAAATTCATCTTTCATGATTGTTTTAAAATTCTCAACAAGGTAATCATCATTACCTGTAAAAATTAAATCATCAACATACAAAACAACAATTAACATCTTACCATCCTTTTCTTTGATGTAGAGGGTGGGTTCTCCCTCACACTTTTCAAATCCATTTTCCAGTAGATAGGAGTCTATCCTACTGTACCATGCTCTTGGTGCTTGCTTCAGCCCATAAAGAGCTTTCTTCAATCTGCAGACCTTATGCTCTTGGCCTTTCTTTTCATATCCGAGAGGTTGTTCCACATATACCTCTTCCATTAAAACTCCATTTAAAAATGCAGATTTTACATCCATCTGATATACTTTCCATTTGTTTTGTGCTGCTATGGACAGCACTGCTCTCACGGTTTCCATTCTAGCAACTGGTGAAAAAGTTTCTTCATAATCAATTCCTTGCTTCTACTTGTATCCCTTGACGACAAGTCTGGCCTTGTGTCTTTCTATCTTTCCTTCAGCATTTCTTTTGGTCTTATAGACCCATTTTACACCAATGAATTCTTTACCTTCTGGGAGATCAACCAACTCCCATGTTTTGTTCTTCTCTATGGCTTTAATTTCATCATCCATAGCTTCTATCCATTTTCTATCTTTAATAGCATCTTCAAAATGAATAGGATCATCAACTTGACAATACAAAGCAAATAAGGAATTCATACCTTCGTTTGCTTCTCCTTGCTCATAAATTTCTCTAATACTTCTGAACCTTGTTCCTCGTTCACTTGGTGTAGACGTGCTTGATGAAGCACTCATTTCTGCTCCATGTGGTGTGCTTGGAGATGCACTCCCACTTCTTCTCAAGGGTGTTCTCGCTGCTGCTTGAGGTGTCCCTTGCTGTCCTTGTGCTGGTGGAGGTTGTGCTACGGATGAGTTGTTAATTTCAACTACATCTTCCTCATCTTCATCATGAGACAAACAACTTTTAACATTGACTGTTTTCTCAATGCTTCCATCCCATGCTTCCTCTTCAATGAATTGCACATCTCTGCTTATCACAAAGTTCTTTGTGGATGGGTTATACAGTCTGTATCCTTTGGAATCCTCACAATATCCAAGGAAAATGCACTTCTCCCCCTTACTATCCAACTTCTTTCTCAACTTGTCTGGAATGTGTACATATGCCACACATCCAAAAACTCTCATGTGGGTGACTCCCTGTTTTCTGCCACTCCACGCTTCTTCTGGAACTTTGTTCATCACAGCTTTTGTAGGGCATCTATTCAAAATATACGCAGCACAGTTTGCTGCTTCTGCCCAATACTCATTCGGCAAATTCTTTGCCTTTAGCATACTTCTCACCATTTCCATTATGGTTCGATTCTTCCTTTCAGCAACTCCATTCTGTTGCGGTGTGTACCTTGTGGTAAACTACTTGTGTATGCCGTTCTCTCTGCAGAAACGCAGAAACTCCTTTGATATGTATTCTCCTCCTCTGTCGGTTCTGAGGACTTTAATATACTGCCCACTTTGTTTCTCTACAAGAGCTTTAAAGTGGCAAAATTTCTGAAAAAAATTCACTCTTATATTTCAGAAAATAAACCCACACTTTTCTTGTGAAATCATCTATTAAGGTCAGCATGTAATTGATGCCTGAAACAGATGTTGTTTGCATTGGTCCACATAAATCTGAGTGAATGATTTCTAAGGGTGCTTTCGCCGTTATGCTTTTCCCTGAAGGAAAACTTTCTCTGTGTTGTTTTCCCAAGATGCAGCCTTCACATAGGATGTCAGGCTTCTCAATCAATGGCAATCCTCTTACCATTCCTTTTCTGTGCAACAAATTTAATCCTCTGAAATTGAGATGTCCAAATCTCAAGTGCCATAACCAATTTACATCTTTCTCTTCCTTCTGGAAGGCTTCTTGTGTTACCGCTGCTGCATTCTTTCCTTTTCCTTTCAAGTCAATGTTGAGCTTGAGAGGAAACATTCTATTGCTGGTCATTTGGATTTCAGCAATGATTTTCTTGCTTGGAGGAATATATTTTATGGTGCACACATCATCTTTAAAAATTACATTGTAACCTTTGTTTATGAGCTGCCCAACACTCAAAAGATTACATTTCAGACCTGGAACATAATATACATCAGGGGCAAATTTCTGCTCCCCATTCCTTGCTCGAATACTAACTCTGCCTTTTCCCTTGACAGAGATCTTAGTATCAGTTCCTGTGGTCACTTCAGACTTCACTTCTTCATCTAGATTGGCAAACACTGCTTTGTTTCCAGTCATATGATTACTACAACCTGAATCTAAGAACCAAACATCATCTTCTCTATCCTGTGCTACTTTACAAGCTAATAGCACATTACTTGGGTTCTTTTCTTCTTTTTCTACATTAGCATTCTGCCTATTTTTCATGTCATTTTGCTTCTTTCTACATTCATTGGCATAGTGCCCATATTTCTTGCAATAATGACATTGGACATTGGATTTATCATATCTTTGTCCATGAGCATGTTGGTGTTGGTGTCCACCTTGCTGGCTGTTGCATTGGCCGTGGCTCTGACTTTGACTGTTGCTCCTTCCATGTGAATGTGAAGGGTTGTTCCTTCCACCTCTACTCTGGCTTCTGCCTCTTCCTCTTCCTTTACCTTGACCTCTTCCTCTTCCTGAAGGCATTTGGGTCTTGAAGGCGTGCTCAAGAGACGAGTGTTCATCTCTGCTCAATCTCTGTTCATGAGTTATCAGCGAGGCATGAAGTTCATCAACTGTGAACTGTGAGAGATCTTTTGTCTCTTCTATGGTGGTAACAATAACATCAAACTTTGAGGGTAAGCATCTCAAAATTTTCTCCACTATCCTTCTTTCTTCAAGATTTTCTCCATGGGATCTTATCTGATTTACAATCCCAATTACATGTGTAAAAAATGTGTCCACATTATCTGACTCTTTCATGCAAAGAGTTTCAAAATCTCTTCTCAGCAACTGAAGTTTTGCTGTCTTAACTTTCTCCATACCTTGATAGGCTACTTTCAGAGTTTCCCATGCCTCCTTGGATTTCTTGGCTGCTGCTATCCTCGGAAACAAACTCTCATTTACAGCTTGATACAATAAGAAGAGAGCTTTAGAGTCTTTCTTCCTATTATTCTTCAACACATCCTTCTCTGCTTGAGTTAAGGCATTAAAAGCCTGCTCATCAGCTGGTTCTATAAAACCATCTTCTACTAATTCCCATAAGTCTTGTGATACAAACAGGGATCTCATGGTAATGGCCCAATAATCATAGTTCTTTTCATTAAACTGTGGAAGTTGAACATTTCCAAGACTCATACCAGTCCTTGCTCTAGCCATTGCTTCAAAACTGAACTCTAAGCTTAAATAAACTGTCTTTCCTTCTTGAAAGAACAAACTCCTTAAACAATAAACAACTGCACTTTTATCTTTGAGAAATACCTGACTGTGACTTCTGTCGAGCTTTTCACGCTGCTGGAGAAAACGCTGCAACAAGTCTTCTTCTTCTTCAGCTTCTTTGAAACCTTCAAAGAGCCTGAACTAGCTCCGATACCATGTTGGAATTATTGGGAACAACAGTGGAGAGAACAAACTCTCCTCTACAACACAGAGAAGTTTAAAACAGAAATTTTAATCGTAGACAGAGATGGCATGAAAATGCTTTCTATTTCAATAACAGAACTTTTTAAAAAAACTGTTACAAATTTTCTTCCTCAACAGTGAGGGATTCACAAAATAAACTCGACTGCTACGGACGCAGTGCTCTAAAACAACTCTCTGTCTCTCAAGAATGCACAAGCAGTGATCAGTTCTTCTTACTGTGTTTTCTTTGCCTGCGGGCTCTTCACACAGCGATACAACAACATTAAAATACATTCATTACCAATGCACGCGGGCCTTTTCCCTTTATATATGGCGCGACGGCACAAATTACATATAAAACATAAACAGATAAATAAACCAAAATACAAAGGAAAACCTTTGCGGACATAAAAATTTTAACATGGCGTGACGTATGAGTGGGGACCACATCGTAGTCGGCCATCGCAATTGCGGAAATTGCGATATGCGATATGGCAGAACGGCAAAAGTGCGATTTGCGATATTTGCGATGTGCGATGGGATCGCATCGCAAATATCTGCGATAACACATGGCGGAAACGAACAATGGAAATGCGATATTGCGATATTGCGATGGTGCGACAGACGCACATCGCAACTTTCAACATTTGCGATCAACATATATATATATATATATGTGGCGGAACAACTTTGCGATATGCGATTGTGCGATCGTGCGATGGCGTGACGATTAAACATCGCAACAAACTAACTTGCGATGGCGGAGAGCGATGACAACATTGAAATATGCGATATGCGATTGTGCGATGGCGCACATCGCACATCGCAAATTTCCACATCAACAAGACACTTGGTCTTCTGAACTTCTGAAATTGTGATCTTGCGATCTTGCGCTTTTGCGCTCAAGTGGTAGGGACCACTTGTCCTTCTGCTTCATAAGTGACTTCCGCCTGTTTCATTCAATATTTCATTCCTTTGGTTGTTGAGGGCTTTTAAGCCGAAATGACTGTCTTAATGAATTCTGCTCCTCCGTAGACTTGAACTACGAAGCTCTTCATTCCTCTGTCAAAAATGACTTCGCCCATACTTCAAAATTAATTCCTTTCTCTGTCATACTTGGCTGCGGCCCATCATCAGTAAATTCTTCTCCTTACGTTCTTCATTCTTCTTTAACACAGAGTGCTGTGCACTCAAAACTTTGCTGCTGCTACTGCTGCTGTACTTTGTTCTTTTTTCTTCCTGCCCAAGGCACGACAGGTGACTTTAATAATTTCAACATTTGTCCCCGGGCTTCAGCCAGCACTGTTCTCTGATGGAAAAGTATATTGCCTCTTGGACTTGTAAAAAAGGATATTGTATTAGCCAAGAGCGCAAACTGAGGCGTTTTTTTCGAACCTGGATTCTCGCGAAGTCTAAAAGCCCGAGTATCAAAGGCCCGGTATCCGATCCCAGCATGAACTCAATTGAGTAGCAGCGGAACCTAGGCGGGTAGCCGTTCAAGTAGCGTCCAAGTATCAAAGCATCCCTGTGCAGTAGCCTAGTCTATTATCCCCGCCCAGAAATGGATGCCATTTCCATCCAGCCATCCAGCCATCTTGCGAAATATAGAGTCAAGTTGCTTAAAAGGAAAAATTGAGTAAGTAATAATAAATAATCAATTTTAGTTCCCCCTTCAAAAGGAGATTTCACTAAAATAAAATAGCAACTGAGAATGTTTATGAGAATATTAAATACCCTAACTTCTTGCTAGCCAGCCTGCCCGCCATCGATAGATCTCGATGTAAAGGCAATGAACAGATCGATAGATCTCGATAGCAACAAGCCAATCAATTCATAAAGGCCAGACACTCCACTCTTAAACTACGTCTTTCATCAAGCCAGTCCAATAAATGAATAAAGGCTGTGTCCCTCTACTTACTCTGAAGCTTCCTACTCCAGCAGGGCAACCAATCTTTCCAATCTTCGATGTGTAACTTCGTTCCTACTACCGATCTACCCCGTCTCGCAGTCCCTTCGACCTTTCGTTGCCAGTCTAAGCTGAGTCTATCGAGTCCTTTGCACAGACCGAATCATCATACATAAGTCAAGAGATAAATGCATAAGGATTCTTATTATACGATGCAATCTCGATTCCATGATGTGATTAAATGCCGTAATATATTCTATAATATCTAGTATTCCATGATGCAGTGTTATCCATGATGCACTCTTCTCGTTTCCATGGTGTATTCACTCCTCTCCTCATTGGATGATAGCATAGAGCAGATAAAAAGTCCACCCCTGGCTGCTTTACACCCGGAAAGTCTAAAAAGCAAGTTATCCATCCATTTCCTTGCCCACATGCTAGGTCACTTTCCCTATCACTACCACGTGCTAGGCAACTCACTCAATCCCTCCCGTATGGCGCCTCACTTGGGTTTTTTGGCTTAGTGGACATGTTTTGGCAGGTTCCTTACGCGGACTAGGCGTACAGTTAGCTATAGGCTCAAGCGGGCAGCAATAAGGCAGGTAGGTGCGACAGTGGACTATAATTTGGAAATCCCTAGGTCAGTGTCCCATAAGTAAGAAGCAAGAGACTTCCCTTCGGCGAGGCAGCAAGTTGGATCAGTAGTCAGTGTGCCTTACAGTGTAGAATCCGTATTGTATGCGTATGGGTACGGCCTCTCAGTCGGGTAAGTATGACAACCAGGGGTACATCTCTCTTGGGTATAGAGGGTTGAAAGGGGCCTGCCTTATCCTCTTTATATCAGACATGGGAATGGGGTAAATGATAAAGCAAGCAACCGTTGGCAAGTTCATCATCTATTTCCAGGTAGAGAAAGAGATATACTGCTTAAAGAGACGTACAGGTAATTTGGGATATTACTTATGTTATTATTCCACCCATTCTTTTATCCAGCCCCAGTCGTCCTTCCAAACTTTGTTGGCCCAGACCCCGTTCCCGACTTATGGATCTTTTGATCCTACTTACAGAGGTTTTCCTGATTCCATGCTTCCAGGTCCAGAGTTTAGTAGTTTTGCTTACCTGGAAGCACGAATCTGTAATAACAACTCTGGAAGGATGACTGGGATTGGCTGGATACAGTAATAACATAAGTAATAATAATTAAAAATGCTGGGTGTGTGTCCCCGGGCTTCGGCCAGCACTGTTCTCTGATGGAAAAGTATATCGACTGGTATATCCTTTTATTTATTCATGGGTTGTCAATTTATGCAAGAGAAGGAGAATACAAACCGGTTGAAACCATTGCAACTGTAATTGGATAAGTTCACATTCAATCATCTTATTATTATCTAAGCAATAGCATTGACATGGTCATCATCCATTCCACCATAATTGACAAGTCTCACCACATTATAATTTGAAGCCAATTGTCATTCGTTTGGTCATAATATTATATCATGTCTTTACGAGGCCTTGTAGTAGAGGATTACCTATGTAAATATGACAACGACAACTTTGATTTTTCCCATGGTTGCTTTTGTTCATACTTCATGTGTTGAAATTTGGAAGCACTACAAACATTCATTTTAAGCCTTACAAAATGATATATGTTTCCTCAAAATTACATTGACAAATATCCGGGACAATTACAAAATTTCCAAATTCACACCTCATATATCCAAGTATTCAATAAGATTTAATATAGAATATTGTTAGATGGAAATATTTTTCACAAAGAAATGGAACAATTGCTACAATGATTGTAGTATTCCAAATCAACGTATTTCACTTTATTATCCTCCTATGTTCTAGAACATATGGCCTTTGGATTGCATTCTCTCATAATGGATTTCATTTTCTTCCCTACCATCATTTATAGATTCCACACCAAGGATCTCTGACAGGTATGCACACATAAACATCCACAATATAAATAATTTTGTTTTATGCGCTTAATAAACAATGTAACCAAGTCTTAGAATGAAAGTAAACTTGACAACAAAAATTTGAAAAGAAAAATTGAAAATGGAAAGTGTTCAAGATAACTTCTACACTAGGGATGCTCCTACATTAGGGATGTTCTTGCATCATATTCCCTTGATTGAAATTTAGTGAGAATCATGTTCATGATGTTATCTGTGAATCAACATCCATTTATTCATGGTTTTTCTTTCTTTCTTTCTTTTCTTTTTCCACATGTTTCTCACTCTAAACCATTATTATTTTTCACTCTACTTCTAACTTTCTACCTCCTATTTTTATATCCCACTATACTTTGTTGTAGAATATTTCTCATCACAACATTTCATCTCTATGATCTACCTTTCCTTTCCTGTCCACATCATCATTACCAACTTGTTATCCACAAGTCATTGGAATTTTTCTATTTCTATTAACTACCATATATTTCTCCCAAAATGTATTACTTACTCTCTCCTAATGGTGTTTACTTCCTCTCCACCCTATCGTTCATGCACCATCACAACATATGGACCTCATCCACATTACATTAAATGGGCACCATAGCTACCATATTATTATGTCTAATGGGACCATAGACCTTTTTACAGACCTAAGGAGGATCCTAACATATTTATTTACACAAAAATACCTTTTTTTTTGTTTCTCAAGTGATATGAATATGGAAAAACTAGTTTTTTGGTGCTAGCCTCCTCATCAGTATTAAATAAAAGTGTGCTTAAATATCATTTCAATTAGCAAGTTATGAGAGGGTTTATGTGTCAAGTTTTTGTGTATTTTATGAGCAATTCATTCAGTAATTTAGCTTTAAAAACACATAACAACAAGTAAATTACAGAGACTATAGTACACACCAAACACATTACATAGAGCTGATAACAGAGTTCACCCCTCCCAGGCTACATCTCCATGGACCTGCTTCAATGGCTTGGCCCTCTTTGGATTAATGGTCAATTCTATGATTACATGCACCTACAATGCTCCAATGGCTCTGCAACCTGCTCCATTGGATTCAGAAGACCCAAAACCCCCTAAGTAGCCTGTTCTATCTCTGCAAATGGTCTTCAGGTGAACTAGACATGGCCTCCTCTCCTGGTGGCCCTGGGAATCTTTAATCTTCAAAGTGGAAAAATCACTTACAGAAGTACTCCTCTGCATATGAAACCTACACGATCATTCTCATAGCATTCAAATAATCTAGGATAAAATCTTTTTGCGCCTCAATTGGTCAAAATATGCCAAATTTATGGCTTCTTCAGTTTCTCCTAGGAAAACTCCACTAAAAATAGAGAAACTCCAATTAATCCCGATAATTCTGGAGCTCCCACAAAAATTGGTGGCCTCCTCCAACTTAACCGCCATATTAAAATGACATTAGTTTAAATATAAGCGCAGTTAATTAAATATAAGTGGGAGTTAGGAGCGTTAAGCGCATTTAACAAAATCTGTATTAAAAATTGGATTAGTGCATAATACAATGGTTAGGGGCTAATTGACCCATGTTTAAAGTTTTTAATTTGCACCATTAGCATAGCTCCCACCATGTTTCTAAGCATTGGTCTTGTGGACCAAGGGTTGGCCCTTCGGGGTTGGCCCTCTTAACCCCCACCATAAACCTTTGTTAACAACAAATACAATATGCGCCCAAAGGTTGTTAAGAAACATAGTTGTGGTCTAGTGGTAAGACCTACGCATAGTGTGGGGGAGGTCATGGGTTTGAGCCTGCCCTTCTGCCTGTATAAAATTTTTATACGCAATTTAATATGAAATTCGACCTTGAGCATAGTCAAAATTCGGCCTTTGGGAGGGGCACATGGTGGCCTCCGGGCTACCCACGTGTCGACACCCCATTGGTTCGTTCACAACAAACCAAAACTACCATGTGCCAAGAAACCCGGGCCAACCAAAAATTAACACTTTTCAACACACTATTGTTCGGAGGAAGACCATAAATTTGACCACTTTGACCCTGTTTGACCTTTTTTTTTAAATTCGCCTATTTGGTCAAGCGGACAACATGCTCTAAATTTCACATACAGAGTCAGTTTTCGATGAAACAAAGTGCACCGGATTCCTGGTGACGAGACCTATTTGGTCATTCTATTTTTGATTGATTTTGAACACTTTCATTTTTCTGCAAATTTTTCCCCCAATTTAGTTTCTGATCTTCAAGCATCCCTTCATCCATGTATTTCTTTGCGACTATTACATTGCTAACATTTCTAGAATGAACTTCATGTAAAAATTTCTCCTTTCCATCTTCACTCATAGGTTTTAAATATTTTATTTCCATCTAATCCTCTATTTTCATGAACATAATTGAACTATGTTAATTTTCTATTTCCTCTCCCTTGTCTAATTCTCAATTGTTGCACCTCCATTATCATCACTACAACATCTTCATCTTTTCTTGTTTCTTACATGCATTTCTCTATGAATACATAATCATAAATACACATAATATTATTGGAAGAAAATATCATCTACATCCATCCCAAGGTTGTATCCTCTCCAACTTCATCTTCTTTGGAAATATATTCTTTGGCATGTTTTTAATTTCATGCATCCCACTTTTAATTTCCTCATTAATCTTCCCAACAATCTCCAAGATAATTTCTTTTGTTTCTTCTTCTCATTGCATACTTTTGGAGAGGTAAATCCCCTCTGCGGACAGAGGCAATCCCTACTAGCCCAGATTAGGTCTAGCAACAACCGAGTCACGCTAAGACACAGGTTCCTAGTTACAAAAGACCAAGATGCGACAAGAGGCCTACCTTAATTCCTATGCTGCTGTTTTTTGTAGAGAAGATGATATTTCCGTCCTTCCCTTTGGGCAGATCACAATTCTCTCGCCTAGCACATTTGAACACATGCACGTACATGAAGAAACAACAACACACAAGCATAAAACCTAATACATGCAGCTATGTATTAGTCAGAGAAGATACAATTCATAACATAAGACATGAACATATGAATGGAACCATAATTGAAGTCGTTTATTATTAATCACAACGAGAGAAAGATACAACCTAAGCTCTGACACTGGATCTTCCTTCGGTGGGTCAACAACGAAGCACATCTCGATGAAACTTGTCGAGATGGGACAAGGCTCTCTCTCTTCAGCTGTCTAACGATAGTCTCCTTACTACTGATTCATCTCTATTCAGGCTAGCTTGCAAAGGGAAAATGAAAATCTTATATAGATGGTGGAAGGGGAGTTGGGATCCCTACAATGGTGGGATTGGCCCTATCCTCAAGGAAGCTTCCATGATAGGTGGAAAACCACTTCCCCTACATGGAGATCTGGAGCCAAACCTCCCAACTCATTTTAGAGACTCGTTCAGGAGTTGGTTGGAATCAAACTTCCACCATTTATTTTTAAAAAACAATCCTTATTAATCTTGGCACGAGTAATACACTGGGAGAGAGAGCCAGTTGGCACGCCCTCTTTGGTGGATTTCCCCCATTGGCGCGAGGGCTAAACTGGCTGGTCGCGCCAAGGCCAAAAGGTCTATTTTTAGAGATTTTGCAGGAAAATGTCTTCATAGGAATGATTGTCCTTGTCAAGGGAGATGGCATGAAAGTGGTTTCAGGTCATGTCACTTCTCACAGGTCACGAAATAGGCCCTCCAATGTGCGGGATGGGGGATTGCAGGGACGGTGAAAAATTACTATGTAACGGATGCCCCCTAAAGCATGAGGCCCAAGAGAGAGAGAGGGGTGAAATTCTTTACGAGAACATGTCCAACTAAAAACACTGCCATCGGAAAACCTATGTAGACAAGTACAACTGATATCTCAAATACATGATATATGTGGTATGGGCGCGGCCATCCATTATAGAGTATACAATAATCAAGATCCGAGGCATGGACATAGCCATCCAATGAGGATAAATAAATAGACTCAGGTATGGTTGCAACCATCCAATCAATGAGTCATGTAACCAATCATGATAATCCACAAAATCGCAGCTTGGATTTCAACAGACAAAATCCAGGGTCTTGCGCTCCATCTCGACCCAAACAGAGTACAAGTTCTAGCATGTGAATAAGTGAGATGAAGTCGAACATGCAAGAACATCGTCTGATTACCAGCCAATGATGAAAGCTGTTAACAGACGCGAAAGGAACCACCAATAATGACAATGGCCCTCAAGATACTATAGGTACAATCCACGGAATGTGAACAGTAAGTTGGTATTGAACACTGGCAGAATCATCCGATCGAAGGTCAATGGTGAAAACCTTGCGTCGAATGTGAAGAACCTGCCATTGAGGCATGCAAGCTCCAAGTTACTAGAAGGGAGTCTCTAGATTAGCGTCCTGGATAATGAGTTGAAGTTGACAGGAATTAACCTTGATTGAAGGTGGGCCATAATGTTTCCCACATCATCGACGTGAGACAGAGGAACATAATGTTTGTGAATCTAGATCAGATGAGAATCAAAGGAAGGTTGAAATGCAGAGGTCAACTTCTCTTGAACATATCAGCAGCACGACAGTGGATTTGGCAGTATTTGACATCAAAAGATCAGAGGTCATGATGATGAGGCAAAGAGCAGATGAGAGGTCAAAATGGATTACCCAAACCCATGGAGGCAAGTAAAAAGTGAGATGAGATGTCCCCAACCCGACACGAATGCAGACAAGTGCCATGTTCAAGAGCGACATACTGCCGACACGACGATGATACTGGTTCCATTTTTTTCCCACCATTTCTGGCGAGTACCCAAATTATTGTTTAAAAAATGATTGAAGGGGATAGCATATGCTTGTGATATAATTTCGTCCTTTGGACGAATCCATCCTAGTACATTTAACGAGCCCTATGAAGGAGAAACTCAAATATCGTCATTACGACTGAATCTGATGTCATCATGTTTTAACGAGTCTGACAAAGGAAGAACTCGACGTCTTTTCATGTTTAGAGAGTTTGAAAAGACAGTAGAAAAGTAAACTCCAATAGTCCCTTTTCGTAGATAGTTCCTCAGATCCGTAAAGGTAGAAAACTATGTCTGAGAAAACCTCCTAGTCACGATAGGCTAGGGTATTCCTTTTTCGTAAATAATCTATCCCAGTCCGAAAAAGGGGTAAACGTATACTGGGTAGATGTTGTTTCGCGGCCAATTTAACGAGATAAAAAAGACAAGCGACTTGGCAATATTTTCATGTTTAGAGACTCAGAAAAGAGCTGAAAGATGACTCCATAAATGACTTTTTCATATTTTTATAGAGTCCGAAAAAGTATAAAATACAACTCGTATCGCCATCCAAGCTGTGTGAAAACCTGTTACTACACATGAAAGCGAGCGTAAAATCCATTTTTTGACAAAATATAATAAAATATTGGAAAAATGACTTTCAAAACCTAATTTTGACTTTGAAAAGTTATAAATATGCCAAAAATAGTAAAAACATATTCACTTTTACTTTTTACCTTTTGTGAGAGCAACAGTGAGCTTTTGCTATGAAAACTTGCGGTGGTGATTGTGGTCAATCCAGTACATCATTCCGGTTCTCGTTCGTTCCAGGTAAGCGGTGCTCTCCTTAGCTTTGTTTTGATTCATTTTTTATAGATTTCCATTGTGTTTTTTGATCCCTGAGGGGACCTTTGCAAAATTAGGGCTCGGCCAATTGGCGCAGGTATTGGGCACGAACCCATGCCAATTGGCTCCTTTTTGCAAAGGGGTTTCGCCAATGGTGCAACTCAAATTTCCGCTCAAATTTAACAAAATGTGAGCGAATAAGATGAATTTCTGAGTGTCCTAGAGATCTGATGAGGTGTTTATGACCATGTTGGTGTAGATACACGGCTACAATGGCGATCGAGTGGAAGGAAAGGAAGCATGGTGAAGAGGATGAAATGGCCATGTAGAATGAAGCATGCATGAACACTCTCCGAAACTGTGGTCTCAAAAATTTCTTCCTCACACCATGTTTGAGAGCACAACCTGAGCTACTGCAGTATTTGATCAGCATTTTGGACGAGAACGAAGAAGTGTTCAAGCTTCGAGACCAAGTGTTGGAACTTGAGGTCTCTGACATTTATTTCATAACTGGATTGTCCCACAGAGGTCCAACGCCAATCATGATAGGCAGTAGACCTTCTGGTGAGAAAATGGATATGGTGATGGCAAGAGTGTGCCCAGGGGCACAGACAGGATCGGGCAATGGGAAGGTCAATATCCACATGGTCCCCGATTTAGCACTCCGAGTAGTGATCCACACCATTACATGGGCTGTGGGGTTGTAGGAACTGCATGAGGCAACCAAAGCACAACTCCTACTAGCATCTGAATGCATGAACCCGACACTTTTTGATTGGGCCACTGCCGTAACAACGAACATCAAACGGCAGCTGACGAAGTGCAAGAAGGGAAAACTGAAACAGTTTGGGTACGATTCCATCCTGGTATCATTCATTCTTGAATGACTACCAATTTTCCAGGGCCAAGGAGAAATAGTCGTTGAGCCATCATTGAGGAAGCCAAGGATGGCTCGATGGGCAGCAGTCATGCCCAGATTAGGAGGGGGCCAGCAGATGTCCTGGAGGCCCGAGTTTTTTGTATGGATACGGCGACAGATGATCATCGTTGAGGACTGGCCCTATGCCGGTACCGACTTCACGGGAGACCCAGATCTTCCACTCCCGGAGGGGGATGACTGGGACGAGGAGCTGGGTAGGACTGTTTTTGGTTTTTATGTATTTATGATTTTTTTTTGATAAATTCCTATTCTAACAAACAGTTCTATATGTATGCATATTTTGGCCTAGAGAGGCCCGCTGGAATGTCGCCCATTGCACGGAGGACCCCTCTCGCACACGATCCTCAAGCTGAGGGTGGCGAAGGGAGTGAGCTAGTCCAAAACCTAGAGGGTATTGCCCGGGGGATCCCGGATTACGTGCGGCTAGCAGACGTCCCGATGGCTTACCATAGACACATTGTGGGGGTGCCTAGTTGCCTCCATCGATTACTGAGGTGATTGGTGCGCGCGGTGACATGCTACCACGAGCACCACACTGATTAGTCATCTAGGGCTTTTATATGCATATTTTTGAGAGACATGTTGTCTCCGGCTATTATTAAAACAGACATGTATATTTTTTTATTTTATGTGATGAACACAAACTGCAAACTATTCGACATATATATATTTCTATTTTTGGATGGATCTTTTTACATATGATGATGTTTTTACAAGTTGCGTAAATGTCTATCCAAAACCATATTAGCTACTGCATCTGTTAACGCATTCATGTGTCTGGGTATGTGTTGATATGTAATATAATCAAAATTTCTTTCCAGTAAACAAATACGTAGATACAGTCGTAAAATGGATGGGTTTCTAACTGAATAATGACCATTAATTTGTAATACTACAAGCTTTGAGTCTAGATATACAAGTAATGCACAAATACTGGGGTTAATAGCCTCGTTCAACAATTCCAAAATGGCACTATACTCCGCGACATTATTTGTGGTAGGCCCTAGACAAACACCTTGCAAATTGACCAACTCACCAACAGGATCGTAGATTACCCAGGTTGTCGAGGACAGATTCTTGGTACTTCGGGAGGCACCATCCGCAAAATTGGAAAAAGTAGTAATAGACATTTGCACAATCAGGAAGACCCAATCAGCAGAAAGACGCTTACAAAGCACACCACACCACACATGCACAAAAAATGAAATCACTCACTTATGTACATACACACCACACAAGAATATCTCAAGCGTAGTACTTTTTGAGGTACAACCCATTTCTAGGATGCGCCAGGGGAACTCCTTCGTAGTCGATAAGCTCATAGGCCACATTTTTTAATACTCATTTAACTATATAAGGCCCATGCCACATGGGCTAGAATTTTCCCGCTCCAAGTTGATCGTGTGCTTGGTCATATAGGAGGACGAGGTCTCCTTCAATGAAAGAACGTGGGGAAATTGATTGATCGAAGTGGGCTTTGACCCGCTTTTTCTATGCCTCAATAACCAAGGCATCTAAGTGGCGGGTTTCATCCAGTCATTCTAAATACAAGAGACATTCTTCCTCCAGAGACATGTCGGGCAATAGTTCCACAACCAACTTCAGGGAAGGAATTTTGCATTCAATCGGGAGAGTTGCTTCCAGACCATACACCAATTGGAAAGGTGTGGATTTGGTTGCGCTCTTTACAGATGTTCGATAAGCCCAGCGAGCTGAGAACAATTGGAGATGCTAGTTGGATTTGTAGATACCAATCGTTCATTGAAGCATTGTGACCAAAACCTTGTTCACAGCCTCAACCTAGCCATTCGCCTGGGGGTAGTATGGTGTTGAGCTATCATGGCATAAGCCCAACTTTGATGTCAGCTTAGCCATCATGTAATCCCGAAAATGAGTACCATGATTGGTGAAAATGGCTTGAGGGACTCCGAAACACATAATAACATGGTTGAAAAGGAATTGGGCAGCTGTCTTACCATTGGCAGCTAATGCAGACATCGCTTCAGCCCACTTAGTGAAGTAGTCCACGACAACGATTATATAAGCATGCCCACCAGCCGAGTGAGGGTTACATGTCATAAAATCTATGCCCCATTTAGCAAAAGGGCATACGGTAATGATAGGATGCAAGGGTAGGGGTGGCGCGCGCATCTTTCATTGAAAGACCTGGCATGCATGACATTTTTGGACTGCAACAATACATTCTTTGAATATAGACGGCCAGAAGTAACCCGCGCAGAATCTTTTGGGCGATGGCATATCCGAACATGTGACTGCCACAGGCGCCACTGTGACAGTCATTTAGGACTCTCTCATCCTCTTCTAGGGTCAAGCACCGGTGGAGCACTGAATCAACTCCGACACGGTACAAGGTATCTCCTACAATGTGGTATGGTTGAGATTTATGCCGAATCCGTCGTCGAGCATCTTTTGTCAATTCAGACTGGAACGTGAATGTTTCAAGATACACGATAATGTCACCGTACCATGGATCACGAGTGCTGATAAGAAAGAGTGTTTCATCTGGGATATGATCCTCGGATTGGGATGGGACAGAGTCTGTCGGGAGAGAGAAAATAAGATCAGCAAAAACCAATGATTTCGTCAACTTAGCAGTGGTGAACTCTAAATCGAACTCATGAAGGATTACAATCCATTTGGAGTACTTTCCCCCCAGCAATTGTCGAGACAAGATGTATGTCATGGGGTTGCAGTCGGAAACCACGGTTACGGTACGCAATAGGATGTATGTAATGGTGGAATCGTTGAACGACCTCGACCGTAGCGAGCGCCAACTTCTCAACATGGGCATAGTGTGTTTCCATGTCGAGAGGATTCCGAGATAGATAATAAACTATGTGTTCATTTCCATCATCGTCATCCTGTTCTAAAACCATAGCTATCGTGATAAATGCAGCGGCCAGATAAAGGGTAAAATTGCGATGATAGTTGGGAGGATGTATCAACGGAGCATTAACGAGAACATTTTAAGCTTATCAAATGATCCCTGGGAAATCTTGTCCCAATGGAAGGGAATTTCTTGTTTCAAAAGTCGTGTAAACCCCTTGGCCACTTCCGCATAGTTCGGAATAAAGCGCCGTAAGAAGTTGGCTTTCCCCTGCAAACTCTGCAATTGATGTAATGAGGATGAGGATGGGAGGTTAATGATGGCCTCGACCTTGAGGGGGTCAAGGCGAATCTTGTCTTTGGAGATGATGAATCCCAAAAGACAGCCAGAATCCACGCAGAAGACGCACTTATGAGGATTGAGCCTAATATTTTAACATCTGCAGCGAAGGAAAATTTGGTGGAGGTGTTTAAGATGGTCCTCACACCGAGCTGAATGGGCCGGAAAATAGTCCAAATATGGTTGAACAATATGACGTATGTCGTGGAAAGCATAGGACATAGCGCGCTGGAATGTGGCCCCAATGTTTTTTAAATCGAACAAGAGCTTTTTGTAAGCGAAAGTACCCCACGAATAGATAAAGGCAGTCTTGTGTTGATCAGCGGGTAAAATATTAATTTGATTATACCCAAAGAAGCCTTCCATAAGGGAATAAATCTCACTCCCCGCACATTCATCGATGATCTGATCTATAAAAGGAGTGGGGTAATTTTCCTTAGGACAGGCCCGATTAATGTCTCGGTAATCAACAAAGACTGGTATAGTGCCCTGTTTCTTATCTATATTTGAAACCTATTCTGTGAGGGGAATTGGATAGATAAAGCCCGCATTAAGAAGTTTTTCAACTTTTTCCTTTATAGCTATGGCTTTTCAGGGATGCACTGGGCGTAGACATTGACACATGGGTTTCGCACCTCGATAGGTAGGAATCTCATGCACGACTATGCTGGGATCAATCCCAGGCATCTCTTCATAGGACCACGTGAAAACATCTCTGAATTCGCGAAAAAGGTTTGTATAAAATTGCATCTCTTCGGGAGAACAAGTCACTCCCACATGAATATTCTCGACTACCCCCGGTTTGAAGGAGATGTCGATCGGCACGGTTTGAGTGATATTTCTCAGGTTTCTCTCCGAAAGGACCTCATGAGTCAAAATCGGTGTTTGAAGAGGTGGAGTGGGAACCTTAGACACAAAGCGCTCTAGACAATCAGACATTGCCCCCAAGCCAGGCATGAACGAGGAGCGATGATGTCCATCACTCCACGACAGATCTTCAAGAGACATTGTTTCAACAATAGCTTCATCAGAAGGGAAGAATTTTCTTAAAGGATCAGGCGAATCTGCATTTCCTAGCCAAGGGGATTGAGAATATATATCCAGATCCATGCTCTAAGGAGCATGTTCAGAATGAGGAGGATTAGATGCGGTGACAATCTCGCAATAATTAATCTCAACTGGAGTTAAAGGCATCGATTCTCCAAAATAGGTCACCTGTTCAGGCAAAGGGATGATCCAAGGGTCATCTGACCTAGAGATCATGTTTACTTGAACAGTGTGTGGTGGTGGTGCGGGAAAAATACCCATGAGGACGGGGTCCTTGAAAATACCGGGTCCTACACTGTCGGTGGTATTGGGGATCTGATCCACGTAAGGAACGTTTTTCTCGGAGGATGAGCTGAAGAAAGACAACTGGTCGATAGTGATAATTTTTCCCTCATGAGGGAACTTCAGAAGCCGGAAGAGGGTGGACGGAATGCATAGCATGGCGTGAGTCCAACTGCGACCAAGAAGGAGATTGTAGTTGAGCTTGGCGTCAACCACTTCTACTTCTACGTTGACTGTCTTACCCTATAACGTGATCAGAAAACTCTCGAGAACACCCAAGGGTTTTGATTCCCGACCATAAAATGCCTCTAGGGAATTGGGAGATGATGTAAGAGCTGGAGAGCCAATGGCCTTCCAGCAAGTGAATGACATAACACAGGTGGAAGCACCTTCATCCACAACGACTCTGTGGATGTTGAGGCTGTTGATCCCGACTTGGATAACAAGAGCAATTTGATGCGGAAGTTGGGGGACAAAATTTTCTAGGTCGAAGGTGAGAAGATTAGAATCAGCGGGATCGATTCCATTGATTGTGAACAACAGAGCTTTCTGTTGCGATGGGAAACTTTGAAGCACTTCCAATGCAAACATTGCAGAAGGCGCCTGTGCCAAGTCCTCAACAATACTGTAGTGCTAAGCGACATAGGAATTTGGGTTATAGGAAGACTTTCGCAAAACACCTTTAGAAGGTGGCCTCACAACAGGTTCAGTGCTTGGCTTCTCAATTTCTAAAGGACCAGAGACAGGTGGGGGAGGTGGGCCATCAACGACTTCCTTTCTAGCTGCCTGGCATGATCCAGCATAATCATTCGAATGCGTAGCAATCAAAACAGGTGCAACACCATTCATCATAAAGACTTGGGACCCAAATGGTACAGATGGTGAAGGCTGCTCAACCATCTGGGTCTGCTGAGATAGGAATGGTTCTTTTGAGAACTATCAGAGTCCCTTTCGAGCCCTTCAGAAGTTGACTAACTTCATATCGTCGGGGAAAATCTTTGGTATAATGGTCTCCTTCACAGATAAGGCAGGGGTACTTCAGTTTATGTTGGGAACCATCGTCAGCACGAGGTTTAGAAGACTCTGGTTTTGGGGCATCGGTTTGGATTTTATTTTGCCCTTCTTCTTTCCTTTGGAGGCCTTTTCCGTATGATTAGCCTGAATGGCGTTGACCTCCACAGTTTTACTAGAATCCGGAGGGGCGAGAAGAGATGAATTATTGGAAGAATTATACTTATGCTTCCCATTAGAGGATTTCTGAGAATTTTGAGAAACAGAACCAATAACACTACTACTAGGTTTAACGACGCCGGAACACGTCACTAGCCTAGACCTCTAAATATTTCGTTAATGTGTCAATGCTGCCTTAAGGTAAATTGAATAAATTTTAGTGTTGATCTTCAATTATGTTTCAATTTCAAGCCCTACCGAATGTTATGTCTCAAAATCCTCTAAATGCACACTACATGCCACAATGTATCACTTTGTTCGATGAATAGCTAACTACGGGAAGGTTGAGAGCTTTCACACAATAACAAAATGATCAAAAAACAACCACTAGTGTCTCTAATGCACGCTAATGAAACTCAAAGCTTTTCCTTCAGAGTTATATAACACTAATAACGCATAAAAGATTTCAGTTTACATTAACTAATCACAAGCAAAAGAGATTTGATTTTTGTATTTTCAATGTTTTAAGAGAAAAGTGCACTAAACAAAATGAAAACTAATGAAAATAAAAATTTGAGAAGTGATGGAAAAAGAGAAAAGAAAAGAAATCTCACTCAATGCAAAACACACAATCAGACCTCAAACTGATTAAGAAATCCCTCAAATCAAAGAGGAATCCCAAAGACTCATACGAACCGTGTAATCTAGGCTCGAAACGAGACAAAGCAAAATTCAAATGAGAAAGAAACCAATCACTCAAATAACACAATAAAACAATGGAAAACCACCAAATGAATTCAAAGAAGAAACAATGAAATTGACTGATCAAACGAAAACCAAAAACTCCTACTTGAGGCTCAGCACACTATAGCACCTTGATGCCCTAGGGCTAGAATGTAAAACCGATAGTAGAGGGAAAACAACTGGAGGATAGAGGTCACACATAGTTAACCAAGGCTTCAGGACACTCAGGCAGTTGAAAAAATGACACCAAAACCACAAATCAAGTTCAGAAATCTCAGAAAGGAGCAAACCCTAGCACCACACAGGATTGGCGCAACTGTCTGGCTGCAACTAGCGCCAGAATGAGATTGGCGCAGGGGATGAACTAGAAACAAGCACCAGTTGGTGCGACTGTCAGGGAAAAAACTACGCCAGTCGAGTTTAGTAAGGAAAAAAATAAAAAAGAGAATAACAGGGAACAGATCAGGGATGGTGAGGCTAAACAGAGGTTTAACACTAGAAAGAAGCGAACCAAAAGAGCTGATCAAGCAGAAAAAGACCAAAATCAACCGAAAAGACAAGAAAAAGTCTAATCAAAGAATCCCCAGTATGGTCGCCTGTTTTTTGGAGAGGTAAATCCCCTCTGTGGACAGAGGCGATCCCTACTAGCCCAGATCGGGTCTAGCAACAACCGAGTCATGCTAAGATGCAGGTTCCTAGTTACAAAAGAATAAGATGCGACAAGAGGCCTACCTTAAGTCCCACGCTGCTATTGTTTGTAGAGAAGATGACGCTTCCATCCTTCGCTTTGGGAAGATCACAATTCTCTCACCTAGCACGTTCGAACACCTGCATGTACACGAAGAAACAAAAACACACAAGCGTAAAACCTAATACATGTAGCTATGTATCAGTCAGAGAAGATACAATTCACAACATAAGACATGAACATATGAATGGAACCATAATCAAAGTCATTTATTATTAATCACAATGAGAGAAAGATATAACCTAAGCTCTGACGCTAGATCTTCCTTCGGCGGGTCAACAGTGGAGCATGTCTCGATGAAACTCGTCGAGATGGGACAAGGCTGTCTCTCTTCGGCTATCTGACGATAGTCTCCTTACTACTGATTCAGCTCTATTCATGCTAGCTTGCAAAGGGAAAATGACAAGCTTATATAGATGGTGGAAGGGGAGTTGGGATCCCTACAATGGTGGGATTGGCCCTATCCTCAAGGAAGCTTCCATGATAGGTGGAAAACCACTTCCCCTACATGGAGATCCGGAGCCAAACCTCCCAACTCATTTTAGAGACTCGTTCAGTAGTTGGTTGGAATCAAACTTCCGCCATTTATTATTAAAAAACAATCCTTATTAAGCTTGGTGCGAGTAATACACTGGGAGAGAGTGCCAGTTGGCGCACCCTCTTTGGTGGATTTCCCCCATTGGCGCGAGGGATGAACTGGCTGGTCGCGCCAAGGCCAAAAGGTCTATTTTTAGGGCTTTTTACAGGAAACTGTCTTCAGAGGAATGATTTTCCTTGTCAAGGGGGATGACATGAAAGTGGTTTCAGGTCGTGTCACTGCTCACAGGTCTCGGAATAGGCCCTCCAATGTGCAGGATGGGGGATTTCAGGGATGGCGACAAATTACTGTGTAACACATACTCTCATGTTCTCTCTTCATCCACATATTCTAAATTATCAAATACAAATGATCATATTACTATCATTACTCCATCTTATTTTCTCTTACATTTCTTCTAATGATTGACATCTATCCATCCACAAATTACATGAGATTTTCCTTACCACCCCACATGAAACTAATTCTCGTGGAAACTTTATAATGTTCTTCAAGATAATCCTATACACATCTCTCATTTATCTTTAACTTGTGTAACCTCTATGCATATTCAAAATATAATTATAATTTAAAAACTTTCCTCTTGACTTAGTGACCATCTTCTCCTACCATTGGATCTTTTATTTTCCTATCCATATTCTATCCGAGTTATATTCTTAATCTTCCATGACAAATATTAACTCTCTCAGGATCTTTAACTATGTGGAATTCAAGGTAGTGTTGCAAATCCTCAATCCACTCCAATAATGTTTTTATATCTACATTTATAGAAAAATTGAGTATCTCAATCTTCATTGGGTGTTTTTTCATGCTAGGCTACATCTTCTACATCACTCTCTATGCCTTTTGACAATATTCCCCATCAGAAAATTGTATGGCTTCCATCATCTTCATCATTTTTTGATCTATTTTCTTCTTCCCATTTTGTCTTCTTCAATACCTTATCCATTCATCCTATCTTATTCTGTAGTATTCCTATTTTTTGAAACCATTCTTCATGTTTTCTCCTTAAAACAATATCATGAAAAATCCAATGCTCCTCACACAAACAATATCCACTAACACTCTCTAGCACTCTTCTCTCTTTTTGTGACTCTCTCTCTCTCTCACTATTCTATTTGGATTCAACTCTCCTCCACCACTATAGGTTAGTACCAATAATTATTATACCACTTGGTGTAGTATGGGAATGCGCATCATAATTCCACAATGAAAAATAACTTGCAAACAAACAATAATGTACACATAATTAACACACAAAATAAATACAAACAAAATGATTCTTTTATGTATAATCCTATTATCTAGAAATGACCAATAGATTAGAATCTTCCTTTATTAAAAATCACATAGCATCGTGTGGTATTTATCTACTTAGAATACTCCAATTACAAAATAAAAAGCTTAATATCTATGAGAGACATAGTCCCCTTACTTTGTGCATGTTATTGATTTATATAGGGTGGTTGTAAGAAGTTCCTACCCTTTTCATTGCAATGGTAATGTTGATCCTTTTTTAGGAGTGCACATTCTCTTCAAGAACATCCATGTGTTTTTGTTTAAATATTTTTGGCCATTTGATGCATATACATTAGAAACACATGCACATTTTTAAAGCATGCACTCACTAAAAACATGTTTGTTCCTCTATGAAAAAGAAAGAAAAAGTAAAATAAGCATGACATAATTTGCTTCATTATTTTCCAAGCCACATTAAATTTCATCCTTATTGTTCTTGCCAATGTGAGAATGCTTTTGCTAAATAGGCCCAATGAACTAGATTTATGCAAAAATGAAATGAAATGCCGACTTAAATATAAAGATAGAGCTACAAAGAAAATTTAACTTCAATTAATTAATAACAAATACTCAAATTGTTTAAATGTGAATGGAAATAAACTGGCTCAAGCGATGGTAGCTTATCTATGAGAAGAGATGTGGTGGATACATGTCTTCTAAAATTTGTTACAATGAAGCTTGAAGGCCTTATTATTATTGAGAAATAATGGAAAACCATAAACATCCAAAAACCTAACCCTAGGAGATGAAGCACTAAAATTTTGTGAACCCCGTTGGGATTAGTTGGAACACCAACTTCCTGGGGTTGTAATTTGGCCATATGATCTATGTTTTGAATGCACGATACCTCATTATAAATATCTATTCGAGGAAAAAAAAAATTCCTAGAAATCCCTTTCCCATGGGCTATTGATTTGGTGCATTTAAAAAAAAAACATTGTTTAGGGCCTCAAAACATCTCTGGAATTTCATGACCTGAAAAAATACCAAAAATAGAACGTTATGTTATAATGAAAGGAAACCATGTTGGGGGTCCAAGTGGAATAGGCGAGTGAACACCAATACCCACATGGATCAATCCTTGCCCATTAGGAAGAAATGGTCCACATTTCATTGAGCGCCTCCATGAGATGGGGAAAATTCTACTGAACTTGGTCCCTGTTGAGCCACTTACATTGTTGCAGGAGGTGGATAGCTTTGGCAACCCAATACAGTGAGATACTCTATTGGCGAGTGTTCTTGATTTGTGTGTCCATGATCCGATCATTTGTTGTGTGTTCTATGAAATCTCGGTTGCGCTATGTTGGTGTCAGTTTTTTGACAATGTATGATGTGTCTAACAATGGTGGGAAGTATGGTCAAAGGCGGTCCACATTGAACACTGTTTGTAGACCAAGGAATGGGGGAATGCTGAGCTCAAAAGTATAGTCTTCCATAACCTTGATGATGGTGTAAGGCCTATATCGGAGTGGTCAAAGCTTCTGATAGGCTCTGACAAGGAGTTCTTTTTGCAAATGCAATGAAACTTTGTCACCCACCTAAAACTTATGTGGCATCCAATGTTGATTATTTCATTGTTGTACTTGGAATTGGGTTTATCTAAGATGTCGTGAAATTGTTGGTGGATGTGCTGGATACGGTCAATAAACTTGGTTACTTTATCAACCTCAGACTGTACATGTGTAGATTATTCTTGTGTAGTCATATGAGGAATGAAAACATAAACCAGACATAATGATTTAAATCACATACCCACTTGAAATGAAAGCTATCAAGAGATTTTTTATAACTATGTTACACATAGGGAAGGATCTCATCCTAGGTTCGTAGATTCTTGGAGTTGTACATCCGTAGTATGTGCACTACCACCGTATTGATGACATTTGTCTGGCCATCAGTCTAGGGATGGAATGTAGTCAACTTGGTGAGATTGGTGTCCAATAATGACAAGATACCTGAGAAAAATATGCTCAGGAACCTGCTATCCCGATCAGATATAATGGTTTATGGGATCCCAAAATGTACTCACACTTGTTCGAAGAAGAGTTTGGTAGTGTCCTTTCTTGTGATACTCTTCTTATAGGTCGTCAATATAGCAAACTTAAAAACTATATCCATGACCATAAATACACAGTCATTACCATGCTTGGTAGAGGGGAATCCAGATAGATATTCCATGGAGATGGATTCCCAGGGTTGGTTGGGAGTAGAAAAAGGAGTGTCCAATACTTTCTTCTTGATGGCTGACTTGGAAATAGCACAAGCTGTGAAAGATATGATATATTTTCCAACATCCTGTTGAATTTTTTCCAATAAAAATATGTATGTAGTACTCCCATAGTTTTCTCCACACCAAAGTGTATTGCGACCCAACTATAGTGTGCCTCCCAAATCAACTTGGAACACTTGCTTGAAGGAACAAAAAGGTGGCCTAGGTAGCATAATAATGCATCCTAGAGGTGGAAGTTTGGTACTTTCTTGCCATCCACTAAAATTTGGTATGTGGTGATGAAATCTGGATTATTTTTGTATATTTATGTCCATTCAGAGGTCTCGTGGCCATAGGAGTTGATTACATTGGTTAGTGCTGCAATTGGGGGCCGATTGAGGTAATATACAACATGATTGGTTCTTCCCTTCTTGTATTTAATTTTCAAATGGAATTGATGCAGATATGTGGACCACTTATAATGGTGATAATTTTGCAACTTACCTTTTGCCTGTATAAACTAAATAGGTCATTAATTTGTGTAGATGATCGTCTCCTTCCCCAGAATGTAATGCTTCCTTTGCCGACAATCATGAATGATGGAGTACATATATTTATCGTAGGTGGGGTATTTATGAATTGTATTGGAAAGCACCTCATTGTGATAGGCCATCAGATTCCCTTGTTGGGTGAGAACTGCACCAATAGCATAGTCAAAGGCATCTGTCTCAATCACAAATGGTTGATGCAATTATGAAAATGTGAGTATTGGTGTAGATCAAAGACGGTGCCTCAGTTAAACATAATCCTTTTCTTGGGACTCGGACCAGGAAAAATTTATTTTCGCTTTTCCCTTAGTAACTTGACTCAAATACCAACTGATTTAATAGAATCCAAATTCATACCTTTGATAAAAATTGGTAAGGCCCAAAAATTTGCAAAGCTATGTTAGAGTGGTCAGGGCTGGCCAATCCTGAATGACTTGGATCTTAGCTAGATCCACATGTATGCCTTTCTCATCAATTATGTAACCCATATATTGGACCTGGCTCATGCCAAAGGTGCATTTCTCCAAGTTGGAACATAGTTTGTGTTGTCGTAGGGCTTGAAGGACCTACCAAATTTGTTGCAAGTGCTTTTCCCAACTCTTGTTTAAAATGATGATGTCATCCAGATATACAACCACGAACGATTTGGTGAAGGGCTACAAGATGTCATCCATTAACCTCATAAAATTTGCAAGGGAATTTGTCAAACAAAAAGGCATAACCAACCATTCAAAAAGGCCCTCCTTGGATTTGAAAGTGGTCTTCCATACATATGTTGGTTCTATTGGAACCTGGTGATATAATTACTTCAAATCGATCTTGATAAAGTACTTAGCCCCCTTGAGGTGGTCAAGAAGGTCGTCAATTCATGATCTTGGACACTTGTTCCTAACAATAATTTTGTTTAGTTCATGATAATAAATGTAGAGTCTCCAGGTCCCATCCTTCTTTTGTAAAAGTATAATCAGGCTCTCAAAATGTGAGGAACTTGGTCGTATGTGCCCTTTTTATAGAAACTCCTAGATATGATGCTTGATTTCTTAATTTTCCATAATATATTGAAGATATATTGGCCCATTAGGTAGAGGTTCTCTGGGAGTCAGATCGATCAAATGCTTGACCCGACAATGTAAAGGTACTCCTATGGTTGAGGAGAAGATATCATTGTACTCTTCCATGACCTTATCCAATTGCTTATATTTCATGGAGTATCCCTTCCCGGGGGCCATGGATGTGGCCATGGTATTCCCCTTACTTTGAGAGCGAATAAGAAAGAAAAAAATTTCTAGGCCTGGGAGATGATCTTATTGAATTGCTTAGAAAATATCAAAGAGATGGTAGTAGGAAGGGATACCTTTTGTATCATGTATAACTTACTTCCGAAAGTAATAATAATAGTGTGAGGCCTGGACACATACACAACATGACACTTCCACAAGTATGGTTAGCCAAATAAAACATCACTGAATTCAAGAGGAGAAATATCACACATTACCTAATCCTTGAAGGGATTGATGTTTTAGGGAAGGCAATGATGTTGGATGATGCGACAATATCATCCTCAGCGGAGCCACCCAATGGTATATGGATGCAAATGTGATGTGGTATGTAGGCCCAACTAATTAAATAACTCTATTGAGATGAGGTTATTTTGGCTCCTACTATCAATAATGAACTACATCGGAGACTCGTTCACCCAAACTTATGAGTGAAAGAGATGCTCCCCTTCCTCTGGATCTTCAGGGTCAATCTTCTAGACCATCGTGGTAGCAATGGTGGCACTAGGCTATGCATCGATAAAATGATTCCCTTTTTCATTCCCCTTGTTGGGTTTTGACTCAGAGTTGGAACATGCATTTGACTCTGAGGCCTTCAGCTCGACCACCAGTGATTGCTTGGCGTGATACTCACTTGTGTTGTGAGTGGGGCTCTTTTGGAACTCACACCACTTTCTTATGTCCTTATTTTTCTTCGCAATGCTATTATTTTCTTGCAGATTCAATGAATTTCTCTGGGTCACCCCGCCTTGGATTTGTATTTTATTCTGTGGTTTAGGGGTTTTGAAATTTTCAACAAGAAACATTGAAAATGGAAACCATAAAATGGAATCCATAAAATGGAAACCATAAAATGGCACCCAGAAATGGTACTATATGAGGCTTCTGATTTAATTTTCCCTTATTTAAATTGGAAGAAAAATACAACTTGTATTATTTAATTGAGTTAGGAAGACTTAGTTAGCTTAGGAAATTTGAGATAGAGGTCAAAGAGGAGGCATGTAAAGGATTCCCTATTTTTAGGGGGTCCAGATATAGTTATTTGTGAGTTGTAATTAGTTAACTCAATTAATTGAGTTAAAATCAATTTAACTAGCTCTAACTGAAAGATGAGCTACATATAGATCCATTGAATTAAATATGATTTAATTCACAATGATTTATCAACCAGTTAACTAATAATTCACTATACATAGTTGTTTCATGTCAGTTCTAAGGAAGGCCCAATTGATACTGAGGTTAAAGGGAAGAGATTTCTTAGTTATACTATTAGAAAATTGTACAAGTTATGCATGAGGTCATCAGGAAGGCCTTGAAGGATTGTGAAATAATTAATTGGTATTTTCCTAATTAATAAGGGCTCAATTAGCCCAAGAATGCGTATGGAAGGCAGGTCATGTAGATGCAAGCAAAAGGTTAAATACATGGCCGATTTTTCTAAGATCGCAAGCCATATCTGAGTTAGATTAGAGTGAGACATGCATGAGAATGTAGAGGTTTCTCAGTGTGAGGAATAGAATTGTATTGTTTCATGATCTTGACCATATGTAATACAAAGATGGAGGGGTTTTCAGAAGTTGCTTTTCCCAGACACATCTTGTGTTGTGCAATCGATTGATTTATTTCTCTTACTTGTTATGTGATTGTTGTTGAGTAAAATAATTTGTATTAGATTACTAACATAAATTATCAATCCGGTATCCATAGGAATTGTGAGACATACGTGCACAATATATGCTAGGGATAATTTTATCAAAAACTAAAAACTGAACTAATCTAATCACACCATTCCTAATTTCTATTCCTTGGATTGAAACGTAAATCATATGAATAATAATTGAAATGAAAATGCTAATCTAAATGAAAGAAAATTCAAAGGAAAAAAAACTATTGTATGATCAAATACTCAAGCATTCAATATGGAAGTATGACAGAGTCACCCTCTTGACATGATTTACAAGGAATTGATTACACTTTAGCTTTAAAAATTTAATCTAAGAAAGCATTTAAATAACATGTAAAGGAAAACTCAAGTATTGTATAGGTTAGATACTCAAGAATCCAATTTGGAAGTATGACAGAGTCATCTTATTGGCATGATTTACAAGAATCCAATTATACATTTAACTGAGGATCTGATCTAGGAAAGCAGTGTAAAAACATGTAAAGGAAAACTCAATTATTGTATAGGTTAAATTCTCAAGCATCAAATTTGAAAGTATGACAGAGTCATCTTCTTGGCATGATTTACAAGCATCCAATTATACATTTAACTAAGGATCTGATCTAGGAAAGCAATTTAAAAATATGTAAAGGAAAACTCAATTGTTGTATCGGTAAAATACTGAAGCATCCAATTTGGAAGTATGACAGGGTCATCTTCTTGGCATGATTTACAAGCATCTAATTATACATTTAATTGAGGAATTAATATAAGAAAGAAAATAAATCTTAATCTATGAAAGAAAATAATTCTCACACATTGTAGATGGTCGATCCAAAAGTATGAGAGATGGTAAGTCAAGATGCTCCATATGTAAGCAAAACTAAGTCAAAGTGAAAGAACACTCATGAGTAAGGTGCCAAGATCTAATTCTTTATTCAAAGTTTGAGCATAACTCCAACTTTACACGTAACATGATAGGCGAAAGCTTCCCCTATTTACACAAAAAGTAGGGATATCTACTCAATAAATGTAGATCCCTTAAATATCTACTAGATCGATACTTGTCTCAACTTATCCCTAAATTCAAGATACAAATCCTATGACACATAAAGATCTCCATGATATTTTTCCTTGGAATATGGTCCACCTCTTGAGTTGAAATTCGAATTTGATCTTGGGAGGCCAAGTAAGACCCTTATAGAATCTTCAAAATACGCTTACACATGTCACAAAACTCATAACACATATATAGATATATGAAACCATGTTAATTTTCTAGTTTTTAATCATAAATTCACTTTAAATACATAAAATAAATAACTTTGGAAAACAAGAATCCTAACCCATATATTTATGAAAATGGTTACTTGATGTAGGGTTTTAAGCTAGATAATTATGAAATGAGAGCTGAATGGTTATGAAATAATGGAAATATGTATGAATATGGAAGACAATTTTGAGACTCAATAATTGTGCGACCAAATTTTTGTTTCTGCAAATTGTAGAAGGATTTAGTATCTTGTTTTAGTACATTACAAGATCAGATTGAATCCCGTTGTTAGATTTTATATAGGGGGTTCCTTTTCCTACTTTGAATTCACAGATCCAAAGTCTCACTTCTTCTGTTTAAATGTCTACTCAATCTTGACAACATATCAGTATGTGAGACCAAGTGAGGAGATGTATAGGAACTCCATCTTGTCGTAAATTTATTTGCATAGACAATCATGGTACTTGGGTACTATATGTCACTAAAAATCCTTGATACCCAACTTTGTGCGAAGGGTATGAAAAATATTTATGAACTATGAGATGTCTTGGTCCCTTCCTTGTAGCAATCTGGTCCATTTTATGTACTTATCTTCATAGCTCCTGACAGGGTAATATTGTTCCTTGACAATGTCTCAGAAAGAATTCCAAGTGGATGCAGCTGAAAATAGTGAGGGTTCCTTCTCATCCCTCTTCTCACAGTATTTTTCTCTCCAATCCTTGACATTAGGGGAAACTTTGAGAAGTGTAAACGTAATATTTTCCCTATTGGAAAAAATATCAATTGAGAATACCCTTCCAGTATATTTAACCATTTATCTATGTCATTTATGTCTATTTGGCCTTCAAATATTGGAATGTCAAAGTTAAATTTTACCTTAAAGGGGGTGGAGCCTCCAAGGTGTCTTCCAGATGAATATGACTTTCTCGTTGATACTTTCCAAAGGATCTAGGAAAATTTATCCATATCTCATTCGTATGTCACTCGAGGGATTCTTCAAGAAATATTTTAAAAGTATCTCCTGCTCCCTCATCTTTATTTTCTTTCCCCATTGGAGGTTTCCAGGGTTGGTGAGGTCAGTCTTGCAAGGGTTCAAGTCCTAACTCCTTATTCCTGCAACCTCATTTGGGACATGCATTGTTAGGGTCCAACCCAAACCCCTTTAATTATGTAATAATACCATAAGGGCCTAGTCTGAGTCATAGTTAGTTGGTTGAGTCAATAAATCCCGTAAGCGGTTATCTGCATTAATAACAATTGTAATTGGTCGACCCAAATTCTAGAAAAGGGACCACAATTAGTTATAAACAGGCCTTAGTTAATAAATAAGGTGGTTAATCCATGATTATGACATGGACCACTAGTATTTAGGATTTTGGATGTCATTAGGCTATAAATAGAATTAGATAGAAGGAAGAAGTATGGTGTCGTATTCCAATTGAGATCTTCTATGTTGGAGGTTTCCCCCTCGAAGAGGAAAGTGAACATTGTATCTTTTTTCTACATAATGAAATATCTCTATTACTTGTCTATTTTCTAGTGATATCTATTTTTCTTGGATATTTTGTTTCGTATTACTTGTGTTCTAGCTCATCTAATAGTTCAAGTGCATAACAAGTGGTATCAAAGATCTTTCCAGGGCCAGTAGGACCTCTAGTTTTTGCAGAATATTTTTAGGCTAGAGACATGTTCCGACATATTTAAACCATGGGATATGTCATTAAGCACATAAACCTTCAGATTTGGTGAAGCATGCATGCATGAACTACAAGAGGTGTTCATGTTTGTTGGATCACTTGTTACCCCTGTGGGTACCCCTTAGAGTAGTAGCGCATTAGATAAAACTGCACACAGACTGCACTTCCACGTACCTTCGAGTATATAGGAAGTCACCCAGGAAACCCTGAAACCCAACCATAGTTCAACCATCATCCGTCTTGTTGCTATAATACACTGAGAACAACACTTGGGGAGATTACTCGCATGTACAACAAGGTAGTCAGGTAGTACGACTAAGGGTACCGTCGATATTGCAATCTGTAGCACTTGACACTCCTTGTGACCATATTTTTCCCATATATCTGAATCTCGCTCCTATTCTCTATCCTTCTCAGATCTACCAGTTTTGATTCATCGACACCGTCCATCTAGCTTTCGGGGTATTTGCAACACAAATTCGACTCAGAGTATAGTAAGGGTTTTGGCTGCCATAACCCAGATCTGATTCTTGTGTCATATATGAAGGTACCCATACATCCAAGTCCATCTACTCCAGTCTAAGCTTGATTTTCGCAGGACATTTGGCAGTATCAAGATTTCAGGTAATTTTGCACTACAGTATTGATTAGTAGGGAGTAAAACTTTGTTCGGAGTAAAAAAGAAAAAAAAAGGCTTAGGACGATTTCTGGATACCTAGACCATAAGAATCAAGACAACGAACTGATCAGAGTGGTATCATTCACTTATCAGCCCACAAATTTTCAAGCGGTCCCAAATATGGGCTAGTGCATGTACGGAACCCACTCGCAAGTAATGGTTGTAGAGAAGGTGAATGAAAGAATTGACAACCTTGAGACCATCATTTCTACACTCTCTGGCCAAATACAAGAAGCTTTATCTCTATTGGCATCACATAGCAAGGAAGACACATGTGGGGAATCATACGAAGAAGGTGAATCTAGCCATCACCTTCACTTCCATGGAGGGTCCTAATTTTCGAGTCAACTGGTGCCTAAGCTAGACATGTACAAATTTTATGGCTTGAACCTAGAAGTATGGTTGTCTCAAATGGCACAGTACTTCATCCTTAATAATATCCATGAAGATGACACTAAAGAGTGGGATAACTTTACTTCGACCAAGAAAGATGGTAATGGTGGCACTGGCATTAGAAATTTTACACATTGCCGATATCTTGGAATGTATTTTCAAAATCCCTTTGTGAACATTTTGATCAGGATTCTCATTTCTTGGGATGAATCACTAAGCTTCGAAAAATCGGTACAGTAAAAGACTACATGGATGATTTTGAAAAGTTGACCATCAGAACTGAAGGCTTATCAGATGCCTTTTATTTGGAATGTTTTATCAGTGGCCTAAAGGAAGCAATCCAAACCCATGTCCATATGCACTACCCCTCTACTTAGTTGGACACATTTCAAAAAGCCTTAGATGTGTAATTTTCCTTACACGCTCAGCCCAATTACCCAAATTTTTTTGCAAAGCCACATCCCACCCATACCATGAGCCCCACCCAAACACTGAAGGTTCACAAGGTGTCTTCGGTAGAAATGGCCGAACAACGGAAACAAGGACTCTGCTACTACTGTGATGATAATTATGCCCCAGGGCATAAATGCAAGAACTAAAATTATTCCAAATTCATGCCATTGAAAACTGTACAACAGAGGAAGCCCCCAACCCTGACATGGCTAAGGAAGAAATGGGTGACACTCAAGTAGAGCCAAACTAGGATCTCGCAGCTTCGCCAAATGAGCCAGTTATATTAATACATGCCTTGGCTGGAATTTCTTCACCCCAAAATCTTAAAATCTGTGGCTTCATTAAACATAGGCCAGTCGTGGTGTTGATGGACAGTGGAAGTACTCATAACTTTGTCCATAAGCGTGTAGCAAAAGCAACCCATTGTTTTATAAGGGTTGTCTCTAATTTCCAAGTATTGATCGTTGATAGGGGAACCATGAAATGCGAGGGCTGCTATGAAAAAATTAAGCTTCAAATGGGGGATTATCCCCTTAAAGCCCATGTTTTTTCCATTGAAATGGGTGGTTGCGACATTGTCCTAGGTGCAGAATGGCTTCACACACTCGACCCCATCACAATTTGGAAAGCTTCCCTTTTTACTTTATTATGCACTTTTTATTAATAATTAAATATTTTTTTTAATTATATATATATATATATATATATATAAACTCTTTTATTTTATAATATTTTTTCCAGTACCTTTTTAAACTTTTTTTATTTATTTATAAAGTGGCTACATGTTTGATCGAAAATGGAGAAACTCCAACTCATGTAGCGAAACACTTTAGTTGATATGACAAATTGATGGCCAAAGTTCGAGATCTGCCAAAGTGGTCTGATACCAATGTAATGACCAAAAGTCATATATGCAGGGGAAATCTTTTAAATATATGAAAGACATAAATTTCCATTGTAAGACATGTAAATGTATATTGATTATTGTATATTGAATTGATATGAGTTATTTACAAATGATAATGAGGGTTTTCTTATATACCCTAGGCAGGTGCCCTTTCATGAATGGTCACATCTCTTAAGACATGCCTCTTCATTACTAAATAACTAACCATTAGTTAAATAATTATTATTTATTACTATTATATTTTTATACGAATTATATTCATAACAAAAGAATAGTGAAATATTTCATATTTCATTGATCACTTACTTGATAATGGTTTTAACTCCATTGGCCATTCCTATGGTCCATTATCTAATAGAATGAAATAGAGGGATAGGATGAGAGAGTAGTACTTAACTGGTATTAGTAAGAAAGAGATGAAAAACATGGATATAGCTAAAGAGATGATTGTTTAATTATTTATTCACCCTAGAATGAAACAATTTCTTTATGAGAAAGAGGTGTCTTTGTATGGATTAGTGCAGATTATAGTGGTGGATAAACACCCATTTAAATATGAGTAATATGGTATTTAATAAATCTTATTTCAATAAAAAGAAGGTGCCCTTGGATTTTCGTCATACATTATGGGTCTCCATGTCAATTTTTTTGACATAGTGAATTCCAAGGGTTAGGCTTGGTTATGCTCAATGTTGAGAACATGAGTTGAAAACCACTAAAGGGACACTTTCTTCCAAGAATATGCCTAATCCTCACCCACCTATCCACCTCAGCATGCAGATAGGATTTAAGCAACTAGATTGTGATATTGTTCTTGACATATATTCTATTTCAATGTGTCATGTTTATGGAAATGCCTTGTTAAGAGCTATTGTCTAATTATGTTAAGAAACCAAGTGTAGGGCATTTAGGCCACACCAATTTTAAACCATGCACTACATTTATCTAGGCTAGTTTCTCTAGTTCTAGCCTAGTTTTTTTTATACTTCAATTCTCTTATTGCAAGCATACCTGTTACGACCTAACAAAGAATCCAATTTATGATAGTTTCTTGGATGAGGGTAGTACAACATATTTTTTATACTTAAGTTGATTATTTATTTAATTTTGAAATTAATAATATTTAGGTTATAAAACAAACACCCAAATATCTTGAAAATAGAACGAGAAGTAACTCCATCCCATTACAATTAGATAGGAGGATGAATAATAAGCCTCTTTAAGGAGGGAATCTACTTTTACATTTTAATAAATGTACAATATGAGAATGTTTCTAAAACTATGTCTCCTTGGTATATGTATGTAATGAACCTCATTAAATACATTATTTTGTGTAAAGGTAAGAATAGTTACTACTTATCATACCTCTCTAAATATAATTTTACACAGGTATTCTGGTGCATTTACAACAAAAATATGACTTGTCTCACCATTGGGTGTTCTTTTTCCTTCTATAAAAGATTTCTAGACATAACCCTTGGTATTTTTTATTACCTCATTTGTATATTTAAATGATACCTTTACTAATATTTTTTATTATTCACATTACAATACATAAAAAAAAATGGGTAAATTGTTTCCATATACCCTTAGTTTGTATATGAGAATCGAACCTAAGTTATGAGTTCACCTATTGTTCTATTATCGTATTTATGACCATCTCATACCATCTCTCTCTCTATATATATATGTTTCCTTGCAATTTATTAAACGATGGTTTAGCTTTATATGTTTTACTATTAACTAAAATCATGTAACGATTAATAACCACCATATGTGTTATATGTTATGAAACTCTTACTATAGACACAAAATATATATTTGAGTCTCAATAAGTTATTAGTATATGTTTCCCAACTTTAGTTTACGTCCTCCATGTGGTATATTACTAATTTTATAGTTTTGTATCCTTCCACAGATGTGGCACACAATTCTATGAACACATGTCACCCCACAGTGTCAAAACACCCACTCATCCATTTGATAACATCAACGACTATGATTAAACCTTATAATATTGATGGTGTGTGTTGATTTACAATTTTCTTATTGTTTCAAAATACTACTCGACCACTGACTTGTCCATTCACTCATTCAATTGTTTTTGAACATAGTTCTAAGGCTCTACAACTAACTTACACTAGCTCTTTGATGTTACTCCATATGTAATTAAAATGAAGAGTCTTGGATTTGCATGTATCTTTTTTTCATGCTTTCAGAGAACTATAAATACATATTCTCTTACAGATTTTTGTTGAGGAAATTGTGTTTTATTTCCCACAAAGAAATTTTAATGTTTCCTTTTATATTTTTTGTTATTGTCTTCTTCAAAGATACTCATTCTTATTATTTTCATGTTTTCAAGTACATTCAAGGGTTTTAAATTTATTTTGTGGAAATTAAACAACAAGCATGTATATCTTGGATTCACCCGATCTAACAATGTACTAAAGTTAAATACTGAATCGCTTCTAAAAATTAAAAACACAATCGCTAATCACATGAACATGAAGAAAGATCAATCACACAAAACACATATAATTTCCCGGGAAAGATTATAACTAAAAACCCCTCTATCTTCTATTGTGTATTAAGCATGGATCAGGAAACAAATACAATGTCTTTCTCTTCTCACAAGAGCCTCCAACATTTAGCTATCCGTCTCACTTTGTCCTCACAAAAGATTGACCAATACTTAGTCAATTTCCAGCCTCTCGATAGCCTACCTTGCTTGCGCAACCCCTGATGGTCAAGATCCCTAAAACACAGGAATTATTTCCTACCTTGATTTTTCAAGTATCATGGGCACTCCAATGGGTGGATGGCTGCATGTGTGCAAGCCAATAATGTCACAACTGATAGTCAACTTCACTTTCACCTAGAACTCAACTGGGTCTCCACTGGATCTTACATGCATGCTGCTAATAATAGTAAATATTCAGTTGCATGTGAGATCACTCTATGTGAATTTATTAATATTTAATTCACTTGATCTCTCACTACTTGTATATTCAGTTACAACTAGCACAACTGAGTTGTCTCATTTAACTGAGTTAAACTATTTACAACTTGCATTAACTAATGCACCACTGCACTTTGAAATTTGTTACAACTAAAATTACTCTGCATGTCCCACCAACCAACCTCTAACTCGAAATCCACTAGCTAACTGAATTTTTCACTTTCAGTTAACTCATTCAATTCCACATTGAGAATAGATTACAGTTTAATGTCCATCTAAGTTAATTGATAATAAAAATAGACATGCACCCAAAAATAGCACTGTGGGCCTCACCCTAGTTTGGGTGCTTAATGCAACAAGGTGCTTAATGCACTAGGTGTGGGTGTTGAATCTCAACACTCCCTCTCAACAAGAAATGGATTATCCTTCACCCAGATCCTGTCTCTATGGTATATGAATTTTCTCCTGGTGAGTGCCTTCATCGGAATATCTGCATCCTGATCTTCCGTGGGAATGTATTGTATCAACATGATTCTTATGTGCACACAATATCTGAGATGATGGTACCAGATATATATATTCTTGTACCTATCATGAAACACAGGATTGATAGAGAGTTTAATGCAACTCTGATTATCACAATGAATCATTGTCTGATCCATCTGAGAACCAAACAAACCAACCAAGATCTTTCTCATCAAGATAGCCTCACATGTAGCTTGACTTTCTGCCATGTATTCCGCTTCCACTTAACTGAGTGCCACGGATCATTGCTTCCTGTTGTATGAGTAAAATGTTGTCGACCCAATGCTAAAGATCCCCCCTAATTTTCTCTTTTCGTCCAATGGACTGCCAGCCTAATCTGCATCCTTGAAGCCATGCAACTTCACTCCATCTATCTATCTGTACCATAGCCCATACTCTGATGTGACCCTCACGTATCTCACGACATGCTTCACTACCTTCCAAAAGATCTTGGTAGGCTTAACCATAGCTTGACTCAGCTGGTTAACTATGTAGAAAATGTTCGGTCTTATGTTCACTAGATACATTAGCAAACCCACTAACTATCGATAGATAGTAGCATCCACTACCTCTCAAGAAGTAGCATCCTCTTTCCTCCAATTTACTGGAAGAGGAGTTCCTGGGTTTGTAGCTCTGCATGTTAAATTTACCCAGTATCTCCTTTGCATACTTTCCTTGAGACACAAAAAGTTCACCATCTTGTTGTCGTATTTCCAATCCAAGGAAATAATGAAGGAGTCCCATGTCCTTCACTTCGAACTCCCTTGCAAGATCCTCCTTGCATGAGTGTATCAGCTGCTCATCACCACTCAAAATTAAAACATCAACATAAAGAACAATGGTCAATAGCTTACCCTGAACCACAATCTGGTACATCTTTGCATCTGCTTCACTTTTGGTGAAGACCAGTCTGGTGAAATAGTTGTCTATCTAAGTGTACCAAGCACGGTGTGCTTGCTTCAGCCCATACATCGCTCTTTTGAGTCGGCACACATGTGACTCAGTGTTTAAGATCTTGAAACATTCAGGTTGCTCTATGTACACCTCTTCCTCAATGATCCAATTGAGAAACATAGTTTTCACATCCATCTGATGAATGCGCCAACCCATCTGCACTAAGAGTAAAAGGATGGATCTTATGGAAGAGTACCTTGCGACAGGTGCAAAGGTCTCATCATAATCTATCCACTCAATCTGTGAGAATCCTTAAGCCAAAAATATGGCCTTATATTTCTCCACACTCCCATTAGCAGCTTGCTTTACCTTGTAGATCCATCTTGAACCTACCACTGATTTTTCAATCGGTATTGGGACTATCTCCCATGCATTGTTCTTGAAAATGGAGTCATAATCCTCCACCATTACATCAACCCAAGTAGGTTGTTGCACTGCTTCCTGAAAGGAAGATAGTTCAGTCATAATAAATTTTCGCATAAGAGCCATGTATCCAGTAAATTGGTGAGGAGATTGTCTTTGTTTGTGTTGTGAAGTAGGGGCTCCTACATTCTGTGCAGCATCAAGTCTCAGCCTATCATCTTCCGTGGTGTGCCTTCTGCCATTTTTGATGGATGGCTCTGGATGATTTATTTCCTCCACTCCATGAACCTCCTCATGTGGCTGATCCACATCTTGAGTCTCATCCTTCGGAACCAACAGTTCCTCCTCTGCATGCAAGTCCGACTCCCTCTCAAGGGACAACCGCATGGATTTCCCCTCATTAAATTTTATATCCCGTCGCACAACAGTAATTCTATTATTTGGAAAATACACATGATAATTATGGGGTGTTTCTTTGTGCCCCAAAAAAATCCCAACCTCAACAGTCGGTTTCAGCTTCTTCCTAGCATCCTTGGTCACATGCACATAAACAGATGAGTGAAAAACCTTAAAGTGTGAAACATCAGGTTTCTTACCAGTGCAAGCCTCTTTAAGTGTACTCATGCTAAGTACTCTATGAGGACAACGGTTCTGCACATAAACCACAGTGTTGCATTCTTCCGCCCACAAATGCATTGGTAGGCCCTGATCATGCAACATCACTTGTGTTGCACCCATGATTTTTCTGTTCTTCCTCTCCACAACCCCATTTTTTTGTGGGTTAGGAGGCACTATGAGTTCTCTTCTAATTCCTTCTTTGTTGCAAAATTTCTTGGATTCGTTAGAGATGTATTATCCACCATTATCGCTCCTAAGAGCCTTCAATTTCTTCCCCGAATGTTTCTCTACCAATGCCTTAACTCACAGAACTTAAAGAGTGTTTTATCTTTCTTCTGCATGAATAAGATCTAGAATTTACGAGAAAAATAATCAATAAAGATTACATAGTACTTTTTTTTTGTTGAAGCAACCGAGAATGGTCCACACACATCTGTGTGAACTCTCTCAAGGATCTCCGAAGCTTGATTCTCCTTCTCATGAAATGTGGGCTTTACATACTTCCCCATGGTGTAACCCTTGCATGGATCTAACTAAGAAACTATTCCCACTGGAAATCCAGTAGAAATTTGTTGCATGACTTTCAAGGCTCCATGATGAAGATGGCCCAATCGCTTGTGCCATAATTCTCCCTCATCCCGGCTCACCACTTTTTCCGCCTTGCCTGTCATGGCAGTGTAGCCATCTGCCTCCATCTTGTAGATATTCTTAAATCAAATCCCTATCCTCTTGGCTTGAACCATTGTTTTATGTCGCAGGAAATCTTTTCCATCACTAAAAACAACGTCATAGCCTTTGTCCTCCAACATTGCGACCGAGACCAAATTTTTCTTCAGATCTGGTACATGCATTACATATTTTAAGGGAAATGGTTTACCTGGCTCCCTCTGAAAGGTAATGGTACCAATCTCGGTAGAAATGAACTAGTCCATCGTTTCCCATTTCAATATGCATATGGATACCTTTCTCCTCCAAGTCACTGGAAAGTTCTTTATCTCCCGTCATGTGAAAGGAAGCACCACCATCCAAATACCACACAGATCCAAATGCACTTGACACCATGCACACGATCAATGAGAAGTCAAGCTTAAATTTTGAGGCAAGGGCCTCACCAGTTGTAGCTCCAACAACCTTCATGTTCTTCTTCTTTTGTGGACAGTTAGTAGCAAAATGCCCGTGTTCGTGACAATGAAAACACTTCACCTTAGACATGTTCTACTTCTGGAATTTGGACTCTGATTTAGAATGGAATTTCTTCCCCTTCACCTTCTTCACCTTGGCAACCAAAGCACAATCCTCTTCATCATCATGCTTAGATGAAGAGCCATCTCTAGTTTTCCATCTGAACTCCTCCTGCACCAAATCTGACCATAGTCATTCCCAATCTGGAAATTTTTCTCATCCATTGACAGAGTCTTCATAACTGTGCCAAATATTAGGATGTCCTAGCAGAGCTAAGCTCACCAAATCATCATCAGTGACCATAATTCCCACACTCCCCAATTCATCCCGACATTGGACAAACTTCATGAGATATGTTGGAATGGTGTCACCCTTTTCCATCTTGATCTTCCTGATTTTATCTTTTTCAGCACCAATTTCCTATGGTCGTTGTTGCTTGGGAGTAGATCTGTCAAAACCTTCCACATTTCATATGGTGTGGCTTTCCCGTGGAGACTCGAGACAATGTGGTCTCATACTCCCACCAACAGGATCCTCCTCGCCTTTGCCACTTTCTTTTGCCATGCATCAAGATTTGCAGCATCTGCAACAACGGGCTTAGGAACATCTTTTTCAATGATTCCTTCAACCCATTGTCTTCGAGTACTGCCTCCATCTTTTCCTTACAAGAAATTTAGTTCTAGCTTCCCTCGAGTGCATACTCTAACCTAAATCCATTGAAAGCCATTTCGATCTTAAATCAACTGTAGCACCAAGAAAGCTTTTCTGCAAATTCGAATTCTATCCAGTCACAAACTCAACTCCTGCTTCACTTCTACAATTTCGTGTGCTCTGATACCATGTAGATATTATACAAAAAGCATGTATATCTTGGATTCACCCAATATAAAAATGTACTAAAGTTAAATGCTAAATCACTTCTACAAATATTTTTCGGAATTAAAAACACAATCGCTAATCACATGAACATGAAGAAAGATCAATCACACAACACAGATAATTTCCCGAGGAAAGCTTACAACTAAAATCCCCACTATCTTCTATTGTATATTAAGCATGGATCATGAAACAAATACAATGTCTTTCTCTTCTCACAAGATCCTCCAACATTCAACTATATGTCTCACACTGTCCTCACAGAAAACTAATCAATTCTTAGTCAATTTACAGCCTCCTGACAACCTACCTTTCTTGCGCAATCCCTGGTGGTCAAGATCCCTAAAAGATAGGAATTATTTCCTGTCTTGACTATGAAAGTATCATGGGAAAACTAATGGGTGGTTGGTTGCATGTGTGCAAGCCAATAATGTCACAACTGATAGTCAACTTCCCTTTCACCTAGAACTCAACCGGGTTTCCACTGGATATGACATGCATGCAACTAATAATAGTAAATCTTCAGTTGCATGTGAGATCACTGCAAGTGAATTAATTAATGTTTAATTCACTTTATCTCTCACTACTTGTATCTTCAGTTACAACTAGCACAACTGAGTTTAAATCACTTAAATGAGTTAAACTATTTACAACTTGCATTAACTAATTCACCACTGCACTTCAATCTCTGTTACAACTAAAATTAATCCACATGTCCCACCAACCAACCTCTAACTCGAAATCCACTAGCTAACTGAATTTTCCACTTTCACTTAACTCATTCAAGTCCACATTGAGAATACATTACGGTTTAATGTCCATCTAAATTAAGGGATAATAAAAATAGACATGCACCCAAAAATAGCACTGTGGGCCCCACCCTAGTTTGGGTTCTTAATGCAACCAAGTTCTTAATGCACTAGGTGTGGGTGCTGGATCTTCTTGTTGAATCTCAACATATTTTATGGTTCCATTTTCCAACTTAGGCCATTGAATATGAATTAAATTTTGAGATTTTTTTTTTTTTTAGGGTTTCTTCACCAATGGTGAAGAGACGACGTTTCCTATAATTATTTGTATTTAATAGGTAAACTTTATAACCATCATTTGTTGATTCTATTGTTGTTAGTGTTTAAAAATTTTGAATTATTAGCATTTTAACCATACAGAATTTTTTGTAGGTATATTCGAGTTTATTTGGCTGCAAAAGTTCAAGGCTTGGCTCTTAATCTCAAATAAGTTTTAAGTTTTATTCCTTTGGTTCTTTTCAAAAATGAATTACCTATTTACGGCTAAAAATTCAATGGTACAAGTACTCTCCTTCTATTTTCTTTTATATAGGTTTTCTTCATAGCTTGGCTTTCTCTATAGCCCAATTATTTCTAAGGGATATGTTTATACTAATTCCTTTGCTTTTATGTAGCTTCTTCACACCATACAAAGGTCAGAGATAATCATTTTCGTATTTCAAAAATAGTTGTTAAATCTTTCTGGTTTTTATCATGTATTTTAATGAATTCAATAGTGTTATAATTAAAGTTTAATCATTGCAAATATGTTTAATTATATTATAGCATGTTTTTTCTTCTTTAAGCTCTAGTATAAAATTATTATTGGGTTATAAACCCTAACCAATTTTTAGTTAATGTTTTCAAGGTTTTTCTTTCATTTGTTCTTCTGGGTTTTTTAACTAGAACTACAAAGATTTCATTTTTTGATATAAATATATCTACATTTTGCATGGTTCTATCAAGGTGCAAGGTTTAAATAAGACTTTCCAAGTTAATATTCTTTTGGCTTTGTTTTCCCTCATAAACTATCCTAACTCATTATCTTTGTACAACATAATTAACAATTACTTTTCTTTGATAACTTGTAGTTAATAATATTATTGTTGGAGTTGTTTTCAAAACTTTTTCCTTATGGTTCATACTGGGGTTTTCTTTACAACTTGCAAGACATTCATTTTCCTTTACCAGGTCAAATTTTTCTGTAACCTTAGATTCTTAGCTACTTGAATTTGACTCCCATGTTCGAAGAAAATTACAAGGATTTATGACAGTTTTTTTTTTTTTTTCAATTTATAAATTGATGTTATTGGTTTCAATTCCTTTCTGGAAGGTTATGAACTACAGGGTTCTATGCCTGAATATGTTTTTAGTCAACCCAGGACTATTGTCAATTGTAATGCATTAAGGTTAATTTCAACCCATTCTTTTATTAAATAAAATTTCTCTTTATTAATTAGGCCGATAGGCCTTTTCTTTTGAATCAACTCTTTTTTATTTTCGTCAACCATTTCATTCTGCTAATGACACATGTTTCTTCTACTCTTTTCACTGTAACTTACTTGACACTTGTTTCTTAGTGGCCATGCGATGAGAGAAATCGACTACCAGCCATGGTTACCTATATTGGGTCATGGTCTTCATTTACTGGCGGAATGGTAGGAATTTCTATTTTAGTTATGGGCAAAGATATCTGGCGAATGGTAGGAATTTTAGTTATGGGAATAGAGATCTGGCGAAAGGATAACCCTCGTCTGCACTGCTATAGGGATGATTTCATTCATTCAATCTACATAGATTACTTTTACATTGGTGTGCAGAGGTTTAAGTATTTTTCTTGAAAATTGGGATTTGGCCGATTTGAGGATCCTCACGGGTTCTGAGGGCCGGGTTGTTCTAGGTTTGTGTTGCATTTTTGTTGCAGTGGGTTGTGAGCGAGAAAGCGATCAGGCTCCTGTTTGTAGAGTATCCCATTCTTCATCCTCTGCTTCAGTATTTGTCCACCGAGTGAACCCATGTATGTAGGGTTGGTGTGCTACTTACTGGAAGCGAATTCTTCATCAGCCATTGTTTGCACAACACAAAACTGAGTCCAGAGATTGTGGGCACTTTCGGAAACCATTTAGATGAGCTGTTGCAATTTCATTTTGGACTTGAAGCTGACCTTTTGAGTTTTTTTTATTTGCAGGATTCAGTAGGTCCAATCCTACAGGTGGCCACCTCAATGCCTACATGCAGGCCGCTTGAAGAAGCTTGTGAAGAAATGTTTTCTAAGCATTTTGATTACTGCACTATTGCCAGTGTAGAATTCAAAATCTTAGAAAGGGCCTCATTTATGAAAATACTTTAGGTAGGCTATTGTTTCCCACTTATGGAAATGTCCTAGAGTGTTTTGGTATTACAAGATAGTATTTCTAACATTACCTCTTTGCATTCTCAATATCCACCCTAATTTTGTAGCAGGCGTCCGTGAATACAACAAGGGTGACTTATCTGCCTTTGACAGTCTGGAATCTGGAGAGATGGATAAATGTAGTAAAAATTTTGAGTTGTGATTATTATGACTTTTGCAGCACCACCATTTGGTAGTGACCTTTGAGGAAAATTTCCCCAAGGAGATGGCCTTCATGGTTGGGAAGTAGTAAACCAGTAGCTAGAGGAATGCAGTCTCGAGACATTCTTTGCAGAAAGGCTAGAACCTCTAAATGAATTTCTTGCTATTGTTCGTTTTCCTCTAATGCAACTTCCTTTACTTCAAAATGTATGCCATATAAGTTGTTGATGTTCATGAAAATTAATTTTGAACAGTTATTTCTTTACTAATCCTGATCCTGATACAGACATATATGTGATTATATGGAACTAGTAGCATGCACGAACACTACAATTTTCAACTATGCTACAGCTGGGGTAGAGTAACCTAAGAAAGTAAATTCCAGTAGGAAGTGATGGGAAGTTTTCCATGTAAACAGATAATGGAGGTGCTTCAATATCTCAAGAAAAATGCAAGTAATGCAACAAAAAAACTCTTCAAGAATAACTTCAACAAGTCTATGCTGACTCTCTGTTTTTGCGGTTTGATTATACAGATGCAAAATAGATTTAATTTTTGACTGGCCTAGATTTCTTAACATATTTTTCAAGAGAAAAATGACAATGGTTATCACATTCTCGTTTGCTTCACAAAGGCCATCGCATATAGGAGTTAAAATCATTTCTAGCTTGAACATATCCTTGAACAACAACCGCACATATGCACAATATGCAAGCTCTTTTAATCTCTAATCCCCAAGACATGATTTGATCAAAGTGATTGCAGATGAAAAATCATTTGGAAATGTGATAATAAGTTTTTCTACTAAGCTCAATGCAGCCACCTTGAGCTGTGGTGTTTCTAAATGAAACAAAAAGTCTAGAATGTCCTTGTAGTCCTTTTCCAAGTGGGAACTTGTTAGCATGTATTGGCCAAGGCTTTTTGTAGCTGCTACTCTCAAGTCTATTGGAAGATTTTCTACTTGCACAAGCTCTCTGAGAGAAGGAACATAACACCCTAAGACAAAATATCCATCTAGAATCATCTGGGTGAAACAACCAATTGCATTTGTGAAAAAACATGAAAACATTTTAGATGCAATGACAACATTATTATTATGATTGTATAGAAGAGAATCGTATTAATCTCTAAGGTCCAGATTCCATTTTGAATGGCATATCCACCCTTGGAATTATGGGTTTTTGTAGTGTATTCAAGCGCATCAAAAGAATGGCCAATGTAATTGTCTACCACTCCCCACGTAGCTATATTATGATACTAAAAAATTTCAATCGAAAGGAGATTGTCAATTTTTAAATAACACATACCTTCTTCCATTGCTCTTAATTCATCCTACTGCAAATAATCAAATTGAGACCTGGTGTTCCCAAATATTGGCTTGGAAATATCCACTTCTACTTTTTGAAGACACTTGATGAACGAACTGCAGGCCATATCATAATTTCTGGAGATATCACCAAGGAATGTGATATACATATAAAGAACTTTCAGTGGTTGCACAGTCTCTAGTACTCGATATTGTTCTTCGTATTTAAGGGGAATCTTTTTGACAAGACTAGATGGCTTAGAGAGGTTATAAAGCAATCTAAGTACCCATTTATCTTATTCTCCTGTAAATATATGAAATTAGTCTCAATAAATGTCCTCAATTCCTTCTCGAGGATCTTGCTTTTACCCTTGAGTAACACAGCTAGGGCCTACAGGAAAATAAAAAAAAACCTTAAGGTTACTCTGAAGTAATGATTAAGCATTACTTCAATTTGATCAAGAACCAACACAATCAAAGCAAACCTTGAATGCCCACTTAATGATTTTTTTCTCGACATCTGTCTCTGTTGTGACATCATTATTTGATTCTTTCTCCATAAATTGACAAGGATGCCAATAAGACAACGACCTTTCCTTTTCATATCTAATAATGTAAAACAATCAAGGGGCAGTAATATAGCCAGAAGCACATAGGAAGCAATTATTATGGCATTTTCCATTTCAAGAACGTAATATTGTTCAAGTATCACGAATGTCTGCTCAATTAATTTGTCAAATCTATTGATTTTAGATTTTACACTATCGACAGCCATCACCGATAGATCTTTTAGCTTTTTTATTGAGGTTGCAGTTCTAGTCATAAGAAAATTCACCCATATTTCATATCCATCCAAATGAAAGTTAAAAATATGTGAGATTATAGTTAGATTTTATGAAGTGAAGGAGAAGTACAGGAGGTTATCTAGAAGTTCAAAATGTATACACAGATATTTAAATGGTGTATATGGGATATCTATACTCTATTTACTTGTATTAATACTCCATTTCCCAATGCCTATTATTGCCATTTCATGCCATAGTAATATAATCTGATTCGTCGCCTAGAGCATGAGGCTACTGCCCGAGCATGTCGTGAGAATCCAACTAATGACAGAATCTTGAACCCAAACGGTGATAACACTAGTGAAGGTGAAGTCAGTAGTCCCAGTCACAGAATGAGGTAGATATTGTAATAGATGATCATGGGATTTTTTCTTAATTTCACCGCAGATTCTGTTGGGCCTCATGTGCCTCTGCTCCCTCAAGTAGACCTAGACAATTTTTTGATCATCGTGAGCTAATATATTATATCATAACTATGGTGATCATTTGTTATTTGAAAGCTTTGTAACATATGACCGACTGCTGAGAGCACTTAGCATATGTAACATATGACAGATGCTGAGAGCACTTAGCATCTATTTTTGTTAGTGTTTATTAGTGACTTTTTATAGTTATAAAGAAGAATCCTCTCAATTTTTGTCCATTCCTCTTGCAGAATATTAGCATTAAAATTTACTAAAAGATTAACCCCAGTTTTGTAATTTTGTTGTTGGCGGTTGTAGTTTTTGTACAAATTCAATACGTTTGTAAATGGGCCGCTGTAATTGCTTTAGTAACAAATACTCTACTTTACATGCAATCCAATCTCATCCAATCTAAGGCCTTTGTAATAGAATGGAATTCCAATTAATGTGTCTTTTTGCAAGTTGGGATTTTTTTCTATTATATTGTAATTGAATTTCCATGAATCTTTCTGAAAGTTGAGATAATTATGTTAGTTGAATTTAAATTAGTCTTTCTACAAGTTGGGATTTTTTCAATTATACTAGTTGAATTTCAGTTAGTCTTTCTGCAAGTTGGGATTTTTTCAATTGTACTAGTTGAATTTCAGTTAGTCTTTCTGCAAGTTGGTATAATTATATTAGTTAAATTTAAATTAGTCTTTCTACAAGTGGGGATTTTTTCAATTATATTAGTTGAATTTAAATTCATATTTCTACAAGTTGTGATTTTTTCAATTATATTAATTGAATTTCAATTAGTCAAGTTGAGATTTTTTTCAATTATACTGTATTTATTTTTTAACTATCTCAAGTACAAATAGTCATATGAGCATGTGCTTCTTGGGTGAAAAAAAATAATGGAGGGCGCTCTGTTTTATTCATCATGGTAATCCAAATTTAGGTTCACGGTACACTTTTTTAATTGAGTTTCCAGTTTTTTGTAAATTAAAATATCATCTGATTCATTAGTTAGATTACTTTAAAATATGACATAATCAATTTAGTATTTAATATTCCAGCATGCAGTTGTAATGATATTCCAAAATGTTTTTGTTAAACAACACTAATATAGTTACATATTATAAACTTAAGAAAAAAATACACAAAAAAACCTTAAGTTGACGTCTCAATTGCTATTTTCTTTTTCTTGTACAACTTTTCTGATTTAAAAATCGTATCGGCTTCTCTTTGCACCTTTTGGGGCAAATGCTAGTAAAATACTAGTGCTAATATACTTTAGTTTTACTACTATATCAATTTTCTTCATGTGTTTATACTCATCTTTTATACAATGAATAAGAATATGCTTTAGGTGTGCAAATGAAATCTCTATGGGTTTCTTTATATATATATATATATATATATATCCTCTTTTTTTTAGTTATTTTCTTAGAACTAAAATTTATTTAGAGAAAAAAAAACACATTATAAACATAACATTATTTACCTTAGGAAAACCCAAACTTTGGGGAAAAACCTAGCTACCGGAATTCCATTAGATCCCTTGGCCAAAAAGTCAGCCAGGGAGGTGAAATATGAAGACTCACCTTGTCAGCTTGGTTTGGTTTTGGCCAAAGGATATAATGAAATTTTGTTAGGTAGGATTTTCCCCAAAATTGGGGTTTTTTTAGGGTAAGTATTGTGTTGCGATGTTTATAATGTGTTTTTTTCTCTCTGTAACTAGTGACTATTCTACCTATCTCTCTTTCCTCTCATTGCACTTTCTACCTTATTCCTATCCCTTTTAATCTTGAGATGGATCTACCTCTACTCCATGCATTTACCTTCTTTCCCAACCACCCCGTGACTATTCTGCATATCTCTCTTTCCTCTCATTGCACTTTATACCTTCTTCCTATCCTTTTTAATCTTGAGATGAATCTACCTCTACTCCCTACATTTACCTTCTTTCCCAACCACATGTTCTCTGATAAGTTTTATATTTTCTCATTGACCCATCTACCTTGTCCACACACAGTTTTCACCCTCTCCCCCTCTCTCTAGGCTACCACACTCTATTCTCTACATAATTTGGATTCTAGTTTAACGGATATATGTCATCTCTCTACTTCCCTTCAAGGTGGAAGGAGAGGATTCCTTGGAAACTCTCCTACCTATGAACCTTTTCCCTCCCTTACACTTCAAACCTTGGTCTAGGAAGTGTCTCAGGCATCCATGGAGAAATACATGGATATCATCCTTGTATTTATCCAAAGGGAAGTTTTGGATGTTGAAGAGGAAGTTAGACAAACAAGACAATACATTCATGAAAATGAGCTTGAACAAGATACCAAGGATTGGATCCCAATTGTTGGGAACTCTTCTAGATAAAACCTCCTCTTATATTCATACCATCAGTTTTTACTAGCATATCAAAACTCTCATGGGAAGAGTTCTCATTGACAAAGTTGGAACCTAGTAGGAAATGATCATCTGCATGGAAAAACTAATGGATAAAGGTGACAGGCTTAATAGGATGGTAACAAATCTATCCAATAATTTAATAAACCTTGCATTCTCTTCCTAAGACAATGATAGTGAGCCACAACCATCAATCTAGGTGGACTCTCCAACTGAATGATAAACAAGCGACCTGGATACCTTAAGCAATTTTTAATAAGGTAATGCCATTAGCATGTGTTATCGGTTTCTGGCTTAGTTTCTTTACTAATTTTATTTTCATTTTGAAAAAAATGAGATAGCATATATTATTAGTAACCATAAAATTTTGAACTTATGTTATTGGTTTAGTTTCCTACATGATAGACAAGTACCTAGTGATAACTATCTCTGTGTATATTTTTTAAGGTAATATAAATTGTCTAATATTACCAAAATTAAATGGAAACAAAAATATAAATAAATAATAAAAAAATCATAATAAAATATAAAATTAAAATTAAATAATAAGTATAATATATAAATAAGTAAATATTTTATTAAAAATATTTGGTGAGTGAATAATTCTCAATGTAATTTGTTTTTTGTATTTCAACTGCAATTTTTACTTTAAATAAATTTATCATTTCCAACTTTAAATAAATTTCTCATTTCCACTGCCACTATTACAATAGGGTGCAACTATTTCATAAATGCTACAAATGGGCAATTAAACCCATGAAGTCGGGGAATTGAATTGTTCATGAAACCCCTAAAAAAAATTAATTATATATTCACCAATTCTAAATATAATTTATTATTTTATATATTAGTTATTTTTAGTCTTGAAGATGTGGTCTAATGGTTAGGTGGATAGGTTTGGTCCCCATAGGTCTTGTGGTCCAATCTTGGGTTTCTTCAATCGAATACTATATTCATTATTTATATTTTTTAATATATTTAATCCAAAGCTTTAATTCAAATTAAGAGCCTTTTGTTTCCTTTCACGCATGGGAATGATTGTTTATGTAAAGTGTATATGGGGAAGGAATAGAGTTTGGAAGCCTGATATGGGAAATTTGTTTTCTTTGATGCTAGTTCTTCTCAAGGATATGTATGTCAATTCTTTGTTTTTGCTTTATAATATCTATGGCGTGGTTCGTATGAGGCCTTGGCCAGGAGAGGCAATTTTTGGTGTAATTTATGTAACGACCCTATATAGTACTTGAGTTCATGTGGCCCCTCTGAGCAAAGAGTGCCTCACAGTGGATATGAATGGTGGTACAAACCGCCTGTCTCAAATTTGTTTCTAGTTCTTAGGCACAAGCTTGGCTTTTTTTTCCTTTTGCTCATTTTTATTGTAAATGTAGTAGGTCCTCCTTAACTGTATTTCCGCTATGAATGCGCAACACTGGTTATTGGTTTGTGACTGGTTATTTTCGCTGGTTCATTAGTGGTATTTTTGACAGTAAGCAAATTTTGATGACTCGGGGTGCTAGCTCGCCCGAAACTGGTGGTCGAGGTAATGGATGTAGATAGGGGAAAAATTCTAGCAGAGCGTCGTCCTCTGCCTGACCCCCGAAGAGGAGTGGTCGTCGAACAAATTCCCATATCCACCAAGAGGAGTTTCATGCCTATAATACAGGAATTTCGACAGACGTAAAACAAATGATTTCATTATTGGAGAAAGATCTCAATCAATGAGCAACAAAAGAAGCGCAGGTGGAAGAATGGCAGAGTCTTGTTCCAGATCTGGGGCATACTCATGGTTTTACCACCCAGTATACACAAACAGTTCACCTATATTGGATAATAGAAAGTTTGGTAGCCAAAGCTATTATGACCCCTCAGATTAATGTTGGGAAACCTTATCGAGGTTTCCAAGAAATTCAAAAGGAGCTCCATCTGATCCAAATCTAGATTCAACAACAGAACAAGTTCCTTGGCCGCATTTATACCATGTCTCCCTCAATCCAATGCAAAGGACCCAACTCCTATGGATTCCTCAAATGATTAGTTGTTTTTCAATTTATCTATGGTTATTTTTTTGTTTACTTTACTGTTGTATATGTCAGCCAGTACTGAATTTTGTATTTATTTAGATAGAAACCAGTGGATCTTAAAATTTTCACATTTTGGATGACTTACAATGCCTTTGGGTGGCTAACAGAACTGGTTTCCCATTGGGCAGGTTGAGGCCACTGAACGCCTTTTATGGATGTTGAATGCCTTTTATGGATGTAACCTAATTTTACAATGAATGAATGAAGAAGGACCTAGCAAGCTTACAAAGAAAAAAATTAAGAGCCCTCTACATTATCAAGACTTAATAAATATTTTTTACCAAATCCAATAAATGTTTTTATATTTGGTTAACTCTTTTTTTACCACATTTCCTAAATTTTAGGAAATAAGGTAGTAATATAATAAAAAATCTATGGCCCAATAATGAAATAAATAAGAAATTATAAGGCAAAGGGAGACATAAAATTTATAAAATCCTTTTCAAATAAAAATGTCTATATAAATAAGCAATAGTAATAATTAATTAAAATGTTAACCAAGCAAGAAAGGCATAGATTATAAAGATAAGTTGCAAAGAGTAGAAGACACATTACATAGTATAATCACATTCAAAAGCTAAGAGAAAATCGAAAGAGAAAGTTAAGGGTAAGAATGTGGATGGGTGTAATAGAGTAACGGAAAGACTAACGTAAATCAAAATGCAACCTTCACCAATCTCTAGTAGAGAAGTATCAAGGATATCCCTCTTAGGAAATATTTGTGAAGCTTAAGATTTCAAGATAGAAATGATAAAAAATTATAATGAATGTAAAATTAATGGTGAACACCTTGGTATGAAAGAACTTAAAGAAGAGATTATAAAAAGGAAGAATAGTGACAACAAACCCATGGTACATAAATATTGGATGAGGCCCTTGAAGAAACTATGAAACCTCTCATTGAAGAAAATAAATACATGTTGAACATTATCGCTACGACAAAAATAATACTCATGCTTATTCTAAATTATTCAATTTCCCGCCAATAATGATATGTTTACTTTTTTGTATTCCCATTTCTAGATTTTTTAGAGTTGAAATTGGTGGAAAATGAGTTTATAGAGAAACATGAAATTTGCTAAGAAAAAATTGGGTCTTTAAAACTAAAAGGAAAGATTAGACTACAATTCTAGAAATTATAAAATGTTTTAGTATAGGAAAAAAAACGTTATAAATAATGATGCAACAAAACGAGTAGAAGGTTATTAGAATTGCAAGTCAATTTTAAGAATGTGGGAATGACAAAAAAATGTAGGGGAAACGAATGATATTTACTCATTTGAATTTTATATTGATCAAATGGTCAGAGCACTAAAGTCATTTATAAAGGAAGGGAAAAATGATGATGCAACAAAACGAATAAAAGGTTATTAGAATTACAAGTCAATTTTAAGAATGTTGGAATGACAAAAAAAAATGTAGGGAAACGAATGATATTACTCATTTGAATTTTATATTGATCAAATGGTCAGAGCACTAAAGTCATTTATAAAGGAAGGGAAAAACATCTAGCTAGATGAAAACCACTATGACATAGCATTCATATTGGCATTGTTGGAACGTTATTGTTGGGTGAAACTCTATCAAATAATGAGGAATACAATGCTAAATTAATTGAATCCTCCAACATCCTTGATCCTCTACTCATGACTAAGCCTTATTTTAAACCATTCATTAGGCAGTTGTTCTCAAATGGTGGTGATCAAAGACCCCTTATTCACACACTCAATTTTCCCAATTTTCAAAGTGAGGTAGTTTTCCCTTTTGACACCTATTCATTGGAATATGAAATCAAACATCGAATTATAAGTGAGTTAGACTATTTTTTGAATGGATCTCTTTCCCTTTTGACACTTATTCATGGGAATATGAAATCAAACATGGAATTATAAGTGATTTAGACTATAGGTTTTAATGGATCTCCTCTTCTCACCTGAGATTTAGAATGATATAGAGCTTGCATTTAGGTTTGACCACTTGATTATCACCATGGTCAATGTGAGGGATGGGGAGGCTAACTTATTTAATATGGGTAGCCTTCAACTCCCAAGAAGGAACAAACTAGAAAAATACATCTAGATGAGCAATCACAATGATATTATGGACTATGATTGTGTAAAGTATCAACACATTTATCTATTGTACTACAAAGATTATAATTGTTAATATGAATTACCGTGATGATTTCATTGCTTGGCTTAGTGTGCTCATGTGTCCATTCTCTTCATCCATCCTTATAATTTTTAAACCATTTTCTCCACTAAAGAAATGGGTATCCATTCCAAAACCAACCATATGGAACAATCTTATATTATGAAAAAAAAATCATATTGGAAATAAAAAATTTCACCAACATAATTTATTTGGTCCCAAGGTAGTTACACCTGGACCGAGGATCCTTAGACCTGTAAGGAAGATTATTAACCACTAAATAGAATGTTCATCAGTACATAGAGTAACTAAAGGAATAGTAAGTCACATAACCATTAACAACCACAGTTGTAGTATATTAACATATATTGTATGATATAACCTTGCATCCATTTCATGATTCATTTAACCAAATTAATTAATCACATACTTTGACATTACGAATATTGACACAATAATCAATCACATCATTGAACACCGATATACCCTGAAAACCCCGTAAGGTGAAAACCCACAACTGTTTAATTTTATTATTAAACGCTCGTGAGGGTGTTCACCCCACACTCAATGGCTCATAAGGGAGTCCATCCCTTAACCATTGTTTTAAAATATTACAAAGAATGTCATTTAAATACAAAATATCTAGCTTAAAGCCATTACAATTATTATGATAGCATTTACCCACTAATATTCAATCTTCATATCTTTGTGGCATTGTTGTTCCTATAATTGATCATCCTGCAACTCACGCTCATCTGCATGGAGTCACCATCATTCCTTGTTATTTTTGTCTTTAGCATACATTAATTTCAAAATAACATAAAGTATTAATCAACCCATTCATAAATCTATACTAGTGATGCTTCTCTAGCTATTCATTTACATTCATGACATGCAAATGCTTCATTTAACATGTTCACCCCACACTCAATGGCTCCTAAGGAGTTCATCCCTTAACCACTATGTTAAAATATTACAAGGAATTTCATTTAAATACAAAATGTCTAGATTAAAGCCATTACAATTATTATGATAGCATTTACCAAGTAATCTTCAATCTTCATATCTTTGTGGCATTCTACAATGGATCACCCTGCAACTCACACTCATCTGCTTGGAGTCACCATCATTCCTTGTTATTGTTGTCTTTAGCATACATTAATGTCAAAATAACATAAAGTATTAATCAACCCATTCATAAATCTATACTAGTGATGCTTCTCTAGCTATTCATTTACATTCATGACATGCAAGCAAAATATCACAAAATGCTTCATTTAACATGTTCACTCCACACTGAATGGCTCATAAGGAGTTCATCCCTTAACCATTGTGTTAAAATATTACAAGGAATTTCATTTAAATACAAAATGTCTAGCTTAAAGCCATTTCAATTATTATGATAGCATTTACCAAGTAATCATCAATCTTTATATCTTTGTGGCATCCTACAATGGATCACCCTGCAACTCACACTCATATGCATGGAGTCACCTTCATTTCCATGGTATTATTGTCTTCAACATACATTGATGTCAAGATAACATAAAATATTAATCAACCCATTCATCAATATATAGTAGTGATGCTTCTCTAGCTATTCATGTACATTCTTGACACGCAAGAAAAATATCGCAACATGCTTCATTTAACGTCGCTTCATATGTGTTAGTTATAAGCGATGAGATTAACTATCGCGACATGCTTCATTTAACGTTACTTCATATGCATTAGTTATAAGTAATTAGATTAACTGATATTTCCTTCGCATAAGCACACATCAACTGTGCCAACATTTCTTTAAAAGAAACTAATACATTAGTTACAATATTTGTGCATACAAATCACATAAACTTTATCAAAATAACTAACCCTTTAGCTATTACTTTTGGTGCATGCAAATACATAAAGAAAGCTAACATAACAAATGTTGTTCCTATGCATTGGTGCATGCAAATATATAAAGAAAGCTAACATAATGAATGTTGTTCCTATGCATGCAAATGCACATGCTTTCCAAAAGAATCTTCTCCAAAAGAACGCTTAACAAAATAGAAGAATTCTTAACAAAATAGAGCATGCAAAAACATGTTTTATTTTCCAAATACATGTATTCTTTCACAGAGATTATACCAATATTACCCATATATATGTATTCCAAGGAAACCAACACATTACTATAGTTCATCTTCTTTCCCAAGGAATAATTTCAAATGTAGGCTAACACAACATGCTATCATTTCCCACATGCTATCATTTCCCACATACAAATGTATATTCTTTCCAACGAAAGCTATTACAAATCTTGCATGCATATGCATAGTCTTATTCCGAAAGAAACTAAAATTAACATAATAGTTATGATAGCATAAAAGTAATCACATTTAATTTTTCCTAAAAAAATATAGCTCAAAAGTTCTTCTATCCATGCATAGAACATATATCTATAACACAATGGGTATTGTTTGTGCTAGAATTAGTTAAATTTTCAAGCATGCACACACATGTTTCTTTTCCAATAATAATGACATTTTTAGTAGATGGAAAAGCCATTCTTTTTAAAGAAAATCTAACTTAACTGTTATTTATTTGTTTGAATTTGTATTTTTTTCAACCAAAATAGTTATTTGTTTGTGCAAAATAGACATATATTCATTGCAAATATTAAGATATAAACAGAGTTGTCTAGTATCTAGAATAGCTACACTATAGTTTTTTTTCCTTTTTGCCAGAATCAAGTATTTTTTTTTTTCAAAAAATCAGGTAGTTGGAGTGTTTGGATTGCATTTTTGAAGGTGGAAATGGATTCAGCATCGTCAGAAGCCTTTAAAACAACCAAAATACTAAAGTTTAATGAGTGTAACCCAAATTTTCAAAAATCTTAATCAAAATTTTTCATAATCTTACCAGAATCTCTGAATTCTGTGAGTTTTTTAGACTACCCAGAAACACCTACATTGCCTAAAAATTATTATAGTTACTAAGCTCTTCAATGGTCGACTCCATGCCTCCATTAAGTGTGAAGCTTGGAAGTTGACACTCGTGTCTCTTCCCCTTCACATATCCATTTCTGTGTAGCTCCTAATGAAGGTAGACGCTTTCCCTTAATTTAATCAGAGTTGGAGAATTCGATAGCAATCACTTGACCGAGTCATTCCAACTCGGGGTCAAACGTATCCCAGTGGTTGGAGAATTCGATAGCAATCACTTGACCGAGTCATTCCAACTCGGGATCATACGTATCCCAGTCGTTGGATCATTCCAGTTCTTCCTCTTTCTTAGATCCTGCCTTTCTCATCAATCTGTGTTTCCAACCTCAAATCCTTTATCCGCTAATCTTGCCATCTCAGCGCTATAGCGGTTTAACGGATTCTCTCTCACTGAGATCTTATTTCTGTAAGGATCTCTTCCTCGAATTCTCTGTATTTGATCCCAATGACTCCAACATACCCTTAATTTCTCCGAGATAGGAGGACTGCTCTTTAACTTAACTTTCAAAAGTATGTACTTCTTGGGCTAATTCGGTAAAAACTAGCAGTCTTCTGTTGAAGAGGCAAGGATCTCCTGTTGAAGAAGCGGTTATCAAAAGCCATTTAACCGTAGCATTAACAAATTCTTGGTATGAACTAATCAGAATATATTTACGTTAATGAATAAAATATTCCATTTGAACATAGGTTGGAGATGTTACGTTACAATTATTACAACCCAAATTGATGCGCTCAAATCTATCACACACGCTATCTTACAATTCAAATCCAAATTTGATTGAAAAAGATGTAAAGTGAGGCGCTATTAAACAGATTCCAACTTTATAATAAAAAAATAAAAATAAATAAACTATTAACATAAAATGAATATTAACTAATAATCCACTTCCCTCCTATATATAATTATTTTAAAGATATTCACTAAAAAATATATTCATACCAAATAAAATGGTTTGGAATTTCCATGTCGTTATTTCGATAATTATGCGTGACCATCGCATTTTCCCTTACACTGTTTATTAAAATAACATAATTGGCTTATGGTGCATAGCTAAATGCATTTACATCCAGTGTATTACGTTTTTATATTAATAAATTAAATTAAAAATTATGAAAATTAAAATTAAAAATATCAAGTAATGATATATGGTAAATCATTATATTTTATTTATATTTATTTATTTGTATTCGGAGAAATTAACAATTGGGCTGGTTTTGTTGTACTGGTTGATTCCAATAGCTAACTCTATAAGTTTTAGGCTTCTAAATCCAAGTGATTTGAGAGATTTAAATTTAGAACTTCCTCACACATAACACTTCATTTTCATGGCCTTAACCAATTGAACTATTCTTATGGCTGTAAAAAATCAATTTACATTTATATTTAATTTTATTTTTTGTTTTGTAAATAAATACATATAATTAAAATATGGTTGGTTGAAGGTTCACCTTCAAACTCTAATTAGATGGGTGGTATGTTGTCAAAGTTATATTTAACTATTTCATATTTTAAATTATGTGGTGAAAAGAAGAGTTTATTAGTTTGAAATATCTAAACACAAATTCATTCATAAATCTTGAATAATTTTAATGATTTAATCTCATGGCAAATTAAAAAAAAATAAAAATAAAAAAATTGCTTCTAACATAATTTAAAAAGGATTTAGAATTAAATTGAACCAAAAACTTATGTGGTGAAAAGTTTATTGGTTTCAAATTTCTAAACACAAATCCAATCGTTAATCTCAAATGATTTTAACTGTTTAATCTTATCTATTTTCATACAAATTAACAAAAATTCTCACTTGTAACATAATTTCAATAGGATTTAGAACTAAATTGAATCAAAAATTTATGTGGTGAAAAATTCATTGGCTTGAATTTTCTAAACACAAATCAAATCATTAATCTTGAATAATTTCAATAGTTTAATCACATCAAATTTCAAGCAAATTAACAAAAAAATCTCACGACTTTTCAATAAGATTTAAAACTAAATTCAACCAAAAACTTATTTGGTGAAAAGTTCATTGCTATGAAATTTCTAAACACAAATCCTATCATTAATATGAAATGATTTTACCGGTTTAATCTTATCAATTTTTTCACAAATTAACAAAAATTCTAATTTTGAACATAATTTTGATAGAAATATTAAAATGACAGAGGGAGTAAATGTTTTTCTCTCACCACATGGAGTTCACACAGAGTTGCGGAAGTTACTTTAACCCAGACAACACATTTAGTAAAGTTTACACTGAGTTGTGGAATTCACTTAATCCATACCATACAGTTGCGGAAATCAAATCATATGAATCCTCCTTTTAGTACAGAGTGGCGGAAACTAAAATCGCAACTATGGAGAGGAGCAAATATTCTTAACTAATTTTAACAGAGTGTTGCCGTAAAACACATATGGAGATTGTGGCTCCTTCACAAGTAAAACAAGACTTCTTACTTGGATTTACATTAACACAGTAAAAAATTGTTTTCACGCATCCACCAAAATTCACTCCACGATTTTCTCCTCTTGTTTTTCCATTACATCCACCACATTACACAACACTCACTATCTTCATGTAAAAACTAAACACATATATATCTAAGACATTTAATTTATTACAAACACATTTTATACAAAGTATGGGCGGACATCATTTCTTGAACATAACAGAAGTTGCTTGAACTAAACAAAACTTGCGGATTAAATTTAATCTGTTTCAGAATGAGTAATTGTCCTTTACTCAGAACTTGTCTTTCTCTACACACGCAATCTGCAACCTGCAAAACATTAACTAAGGTATCGCTGCTCCAACAAATTTCAATAGGATTTAAAACTACATTCAACCAAAAACTTATGCGATGAAAAATTCATTAGTTTGAAATTTCTAAACACAAATCTAATCATTAATCTTAAATATTTTAACAATTTAATTTTATCAATTTTCACACAAATTAACAAAAATTCTCACTTCCAACATAATTTCAATAAGATTTAGAACTAAATTCAACTTAGAGTGAAAATTTCAATAAGATTTAGAACTAAATTCAACTTAGTGAAAAATTCATATCTAATCATTAATCTCAAATAACTAATAATTTTAGCAATTTAATGTCAATCCCAAAGCTTGAATTCAACGCCTGAACCAGGGTATATCCTCGTGAGAGTCATAGTCATAGTTTTATATATGTCTATTGCAAACGCATTCACTTTCATTCAAACCAACCACGGAAGTTCAGAAGTCTTATGGTGGTGGGGCTGCTTTGTATCACCGACTGTCGGGTACACCAACAATATGGAAGAATTTAAGCCCCATTTCTGATCACCCATTTTCCATTCTCAGAAACACGAAGACAGAAAAGCATGAATACCCCTCAAAGCAGTGAAGGGAAAAGCCTACCGGTATGTGTAACAGGAGCAGGGGGTTACATCGGATCATGGCTAGTAAAGTTTCTGCTGGAGAATGGGTACACAGTGCATGCCACTCTCAGAGATCCAGAAAACCCTTCAAAGAATTCATGCCTTCTCGCACTCCCAGGAGCCCACGAGAGGCTTCGTCTTTTCAAAGCAGATCTGTGCGAGGAAGGGAGCTTTGATTCTGCCATCCATGGCTGCCACGGCGTCTTTCATGTTGCCACTCCCACAGATTTTGGTTCCCAAGATCCAGAGGTAATTAGTGAAACGATAAAGGAAAAAGCTACCCATGTTTTTAGGACAGCGACATGACATTAATGGAATTGTTTTGTACAGAGAGAGGTGATTGAAGCTGCCGTGAGAGGAACTTTGAATGTTCTCAAGTCCTGCGCAGCGATCAAAACTGTAAAGCGCGTGGTTTATACTTCATCTTCAAGTGCTGCATCTTTTGTAGAGAAACCAGTGGAAATCATCGATGAATCATGCTGGAGCTCAGTAGATCTCATCAGACAAAATAAACCCCCGGGTTGGGTAAGTTTATTACACGAGATTCTGGTTTAAATTACAAAGTGTAGAAAATTTTACCGTTTTCATCATTGATTAAATGCATGCAGATGTATTATGTGTCAAAAACCCTGGCAGACCAAGCTGCCATCCAATTTGCTAAAGAAAACAAAATGGAATTGGTCAGTATCGTCCCAGTCACAGTAGCGGGACCTTGGCTAACAACGGGAGTTCCCTCCAGCGTGGATGTAACCATTTCCCTCATCACAGGTTAAGCAAAACTTTGATATCATTTATTTGTTTTCACATCTTGCACCATTTATTTTTTCATTTACCTTGTTCACCTTTTTTTTCGCAGTACATTTTTCTATCATTTATTTGTTTTCAGATATTGCACCATCTTTCTTTTTTTAATTATATTTTTATCTTTCATTTACATTGTTCACTTTTTTGTTTTGTTTTTTGGAGTACATTTTCACGTGGGAGGGACTTTAATCCAAGACCTTGGGGATCAACGTCCTCCCTAACTCTCTAGCCTCACCACATACCTCCCCTAAACCTCACATCTTCCACCATCATATATTTTATTGAATAAAAAACATTGATGTATTTGGTTTTCCACCATCATATTTTATTAAATAAAAAATATTGATGTATTTGGTTTTGTGTAATGGATAACTTTTAATGGATAAAAAACTTTGATATAAGAAAGGGGTTTATGATTTTCATAAATTGTTTTTTTTGAAATATGTATTTATATAATTTTTTTTCAAAATTTATATAAATAAAAAGTTATTATATAATAATAAAATAAAATCCAATAATTTTAAAATTTAGTATATATTAATAAAATAAATTTATATATATATAATTATTATTATTATTATTATTTAGTAAATTAGGCTAATTTATATTAATTCGAAAAGAAAAACAATACATATGCTACATGCTGGGTTGGTAAGTTGCGCTTAACCAATCCCAGCCTTAGTTGGGTGGTTCAAGGCTGTCTCTGTGGGGGAAATTGGCCCGGAAAATACTTGAAACAGAAAATTACAAAATGCGCAACAACGCTGGTGTATCTAGAAATTACAAAATATGCAGAAGCATAAGTATAACTTGGAATTCCTTGGTAATAGCAGGCATGACAAAAAACAAGGAAGAACTGAGCAGCTTCGCAGTCCTTAGTATTCAACTTCATCATTACTGTCTAGATCTTTCTCCACTATGGAGTAGGCGTACACCTGCGCAACCGCTTCCTCTATGTCAATGGGTGGACGTGTAGGTTTGGGGACCGATGCGCAGAGGATGGGAGCCACCGGAGATTTTGCGTCAGGGACACGCGTCCAAGTACCTTCAAAATCCATAATCCATACATCTTTATCATCACCCTCATCCTCCTGAGTCGAAAGAGGTTTGGCCTTACGAGGTGGAAGGTGTGCCTGATGCACAATGGTAGACTTCTGAGGTCCACATCTACCTCTCTGCGAAGCTTTCACGGGGGCCTCCTCCTCTCGATCTGGATCGGGGCTCTGTCTAGCATAAATGCCTGAGGAGGAGCCTTCAAAAGACTCCAACCGATTGTCCGTCCCATGGTGGTAACAACTGGGGAGTGCCCCTCTCTGCCCTCCACGGATGGTTCTTTGGCGCAACCTAGGAGCCATGGCCTGCTGAAGAAAAGGAGTGATAGAGATAGAAGGATGCTCAAAATGGGGAGAGGAATGAAGCAGGGGAAAAGCAAGTGGACAAGTGGAACGATGAGTGGGAAATCACATCCGGGGACACAGGGTAATGGGTGCACACAATCTATTGAGACTGGAGGGATAACTGGAGTTGGGATAAGAAGCGCAGGCTGGATAAATCGCAACCTGGAGATTTCTGTGCAACGCAGCTCTAGGAAGAGGGTTGCATAGCGGGTTGGTGGCGCAGGAGGGAAAGAATAGAATCAACAAAAAAGACTGAAGGAACTCGTTGTGTGTCTCTTTGTGCTGAGGGGCCTTCCTTTTAAAAGGTCTGTGACACATGCGAAGGGGAAGGTCATGATTGAGCCTTGCACGCAGTTGTGTGCCATAACCGTTTTCATGAGCGAGCTCGAGTGAAGAGTTATGGCCAATTGGCATATCAATCCAGGTAATCATTTAGTATGATTGTTGCAGAGAGGTACCCTGGAGGGGGTGACACTGTCTAAGCGTATCTTCATCATGCCTTATCTCATTCATCTCATGCGGATGGTTACCGGTTTGAGGATCCACATCGGGTGAGGACCTGCACTGCAGATCTTCATCCTCATGGGTGTGGGAGAGACGATTGTCATTCGTACTCCTGTTGTCACCCGCATTTGGGGAGGGAAGATCCTTTTGAATGAGAGTGTGGAATTATCGTCTTAAAGAATCATCCTCTTCCTGGGTAAGGTTGGAATGATACAACTCTTTGTGGCTTTCCACCCCCTTGTTCGCAAGGAGATCCGCAACTGAGTTTGCTTTCCTTCGCACATGGTAAAAAGTAATGGCTCTATGATTGTGTATTAGCTGTTCCAGAAGCTTGAGCCTATGGGCTAGCCTCCAGCTGGTAGATAAATTTATGGACGTCGTACCATGGAGAATTCTTGTGGGTGCCATAGTGATGATTTGCGAGTATCCCTCCATTTCCAAGGGGAAATAGTGAAACTCAATTGTGATATGAATACCCTTAATAAGCCCCTCCAGCTCCACATAATTGTTTCTATCCCACCCCATATTACCGTAGTAAATCCGAAGTGGCTCGCCTTGAGAGTTCTTGAGAATACGTATGAATCCTGCATTTCCGGGGTTGCTTTTTGATGCACCATCGAAGTTACATTTGAAGAAGCCATTTGGGGGCGGGGGGGGGGGGGGGGGGGGTTCTTTTTCAAGAGAAGGGATTCTACCGGTGCTTCTTGGGTTGATGTCTAGGGGGGTATTTATGCTCATGTGCCAGTTGTTCCATATATGACGCTCCTCAATAGAGGTAGGGAGATCCTCTTGGCTCCATGCATCTAGAGCCATCGTTTCAGTGAGGTTGTCAAGTATCCTTACCTAGAGCTGCTCTGAGGTGGATGCTTTATCTTTGAATATTTGACTGTTCCTTTCCTTCCATATGTTCCAGATAAGAATGCCTAGAATTATCTTCCAGTGTCTTTTCAGGAGGTTGCTGGAGTAAGGGTTGTTCATCCAACTACTGATGGTGTTGATGATGTTGTCCCTTTCTCTGTTGGTACGTCGACATAGAACTATGATTTTTTCCCACAAGTCATTAGAGGTATGGAATTGTTCCATCAGGTGGTCGATGGTTTCCAAGTTTTCTTGGCATAGAGGGCATCTGGAGGGTCCTACAAACCCTCTCTTCAAAAGATTCTCCCATGTGAGGATGTATCGTTTACTGAGAAACCATAAAAAGGTGGCTACTTTAGGCCAGAGTTTGGCCGACCATATCTTTTTCCAGATGAGATTTGTTGGATTTGGGTTCTGCTGATGAAGGAGGTTGTAAGCTTCCTTGGTGGAGTAATTACCACTTGGAATGTGACCCCAATGAAGGATGTGAGGTCCTAGCTGTACTTTAATTTTTCTTTTAGTGCTTAGTTCCTCCCAAATGTCTGTGTGACTCTCATTGTTCCAGTCATCTTGCCATCTATTTGTGTGTAGCCAATTCTTGTATCCTTGGGTTGTGTCATCGGTCCAGAAGTCTTGTACACTCTGCCTTTGCCTAGCCTGTAAAGCTACACTCAATAATGGTTTAGGGAATATGGAAGATAGTCTAGGTAGCTGCTTCCAGGATTCCTCCTAGAATGTAGCTTGTGTGCCACTGCACAACTCCCAGAAGATGTGGCTATGTATCATTTTCTTTTGGCTACTTGTTTCTTTCCATATTTGGGATCCCCCTGGCTCTATGTTGAATCTGATAAGGTTCTCCTTGGGCCATGAACGAGCATACTTGGCTGTTGGAGACCCATTTCCACCAGATACTAGCTCCCATGATGTTGTTGCTATGCTCAGGGTCGCGCAGCCCTAGTCCCCCATGACTTTTTGGTGTACAAACTTCCTTCCAATTAACTAAAGCCAATTTGTTTTTCTCTTTGGTACCACCCCATAGGAAAGATCTTTGCAATTTGCGCATGTCCTTGAGGACCCATTTGGTGGCTTCCAGTACCGAGAAGAGGTAAATGGGGAGGGACTACAATATTTATTTGATGAGAACCAAGCACCTTGCTATATTGAGAGTATGATGGGTTCAGTTGGATAGTTTGGTTTCCATTGTTTCCAACAGAGCTTGCCGAGAGGAGTTATTAATGGTAGTGTCAGTGAGAGGAGCTCCAAGGTAATTGGAGGGTAAGGATGTGATGGAGAAGCCTAGGATGTGGGAAATGTTGCGCTGAGATAGAGGGGGGGTGTGGAAGAAAGATATTTGTGATTTGTCAGGGTTGACCTCAGTACCGGAGGCTTCAGAGAAGGAATCTAGAAGATATTTGAGGGTACGGGCTTCTTGGACTGAGGGTTAACCCATGATCATGTTGTCATCCACAAATTTTTGATGGGAGGAGGGGGCCAGGTTGTGGAGGGGTATACCTTGCAGAGAATCTGAGTGGATGGAGCTTTTGAGAAGGCGGCCCAGCCCTTCAGCCATGATGATGAAAATGAAGGGTGAGAGAGGGTCCCCTTGTCAAATTCCTTTTGATGGGTTGAAGGTTGTAGAGGGTATATTGTTGATCAAAATGGAAAGAAATGGAGAGTTAATGAGGCTCATGATCCAACGTACCCAGATGTGGCTGAAGCCGAAGGCTATAAGGACATTTTTTATATAGTCCCAGCTAATTTTGTCAAAAGCCTTGGATAGATAGATTTTGAGGAGCATACCAGGTTTTTTGGAGGTTTTGAGAGAATGTATGACCTCGTGGGTTAGGATGATGCCATCAAGAGTTTTCCTGCCTTCAACATAATCTGTTTGCTCCAGGGAGATGATCATGGGGAGGAGTTGCTTTAGCCTGTTAGTAATAACTTTGGAGATTATTTTATAAATGAAATTGCGGAGTGCTATGGGCCTGTACTTACTTGGCGAGGTTTTGTTGTATTCTTTTGGAATCAGAGTGATGAAGGTGGAATTAAGCACCAGAAGAAGCCAGTGAGTGGTGTGTGATTCCTCCACTACGTCCAAGACTTTGTCTCTGATGGTGTCCCAGAAGAAGTGGAAGAAGTTGGTGGTAAATCCATCAGGGCCTAGATCTTTTCCGGCTTTCATCTGGAAGACTGCATGTTCCACCTTAGCAAGAGTGGTGGCTTTGAGAAACATCCAATTTTGTTCTTTTGTAATCAGCTTAGGAATGTGCTAAGTGATTTTTCCAATAGCCTCATGCCTCTGACAATTGGGTCCTTGCAAAATGTTCCTGAAGTGGTTGTGCATCTCCTCTGTGATGCTCTCTTTCTTTTCTTTTCTAGATGCTCTCTTTCTGAATAGTGGAGTGGTGAATTTTTTTTTGTTTCGTTCTCCCTCTCTGAGCAAACAGATCCTTGATTTTTGTCTTCATATGATTTATTCCTGGCTCCTTCTTTCTTCCATCTGAGTTTATAATATCTTCTCTTGGTTCTCTGACTCGGCTGAGCATCCTTCCTTAATGATTGTTTGTTGAAGTTTCTTCATTTTTTCCTCTAGCTCTCCTTGATTTTTGAAGATATTTCCAAAGGTGGATTTATTCCAAACCTTCAGATTAACTTTAATCATTTTCAGCTTTTTCTGGAACTGGAGCATTTTCGTTCCTCGCGGAGGTGATAGGGAAGACCACCAAGAAAACACAATTTCCTTGAACCTTGGGTGTTGGAGCCAACAATGTTCAAAGAAGAATGGTTTGGGAGTGTGCTTACCTGGTCTTAACCATTGAAGTTGTATTGGCCATTGATCAGAACCTGCAGTGGGGATGATGGTAGTTGCTAGATCACCCCCCAGATGGATGAATTCTTTTATGATGAGGAACATGTCCAATTTGGAAGCAATTTGGTGGGTGTCTCCTCTTCTATTATTCCAGGTGAAGACTCCATTGGAGGTTTGGAGATCAATGAGGTGGTTTTCTTGGATGAAGTTCTTGAATCCCTTACTGTCCAGGTCAAGATGCATCCTTCCTCTCTTCTTTTCCTGTATATTTTTATCATATTGGAATCTCCTCCCATTAGCCAAAGTGGAAGAGATATTTGTTTATTGAGTTCAGCTATGATGTCCAAAAGCTCTATTTTATGGTGGAGATTATGGGGAAAGTAGACATTTGTTAGCAGGCCATGGATGTCCATACCAATCAGGTGAAATTTGGCCTGGATGAAATGCCTATTGGAATGATGTTCTCTAGGGAGATGATTTGGGGGTTCCAGATGATTTCCAGTCCTCCAAACGCTCCATTAGAATCTACCACTATTGTATTTCATCTTTTCCATATCTTTTTGAAGATTTTTTCCAGAGTGGAGTTAGAACGTTTGGTTTCTTGCATGTATAATATTGTAGGGTGTTCCTCAGAAATTATTTTCTTTATTTTCCTGTGCTTGGTGGTGTTTTTGATCCCTATTATATTCCATGAGATGATATTCATTGGGGGGGGGAGGGGTGGTTGGTGGTGTAGGCATAGAATCTTGTTAACTTGGGGAATCACCCTGAATCTACCATTTCTTTGCCTATTTCTTATACTGTTATTTGCAGCGTTGTTTTCCTACCTCTTTTGCAGGACTCTTTCATGAAGTATTTTGTATTTATGAGCGTACCCCCCTGAATGCCTAGAGAGGGGAGTTGTTGTGCTCGGGTAAGGATTTCTTTCATATTTTGGACTTGCTGCTCGGATATTAATCGAAATTCCTTCTTATTGTAAACATCCTCTAACCCTATGATATCCAGACCCTCAAGGTCAATGCTCTCTGGCTCTTCCTCCATGGATTTTGGGATTGTATCCATCACCTGTTCGATGCCCTTTGACACAGGGTTTTCCCCTGCAAGGCTAGGGGTTTGAGATTTCAGAAAGGTCTTTGGTGGGATCTTGTTCTATTGTGCCTTGGAGGACTGGGGCTGCTCCTTCGAGGTGCGCTCGACTTCATTGTCTGGTTCATTCTCATTCACATTCAGCTGGTTTAGGGTGGCGAAGCTATTGCTAGTCGCAGGTCCTTTTTTATTCTGGTGAGAATTAGTTCTCTTGTTATGCCTTTTCTTTCTTGATACCTTCGTGACTCCATCTGAAGCTTGACATTTGATTCATTTTCAACTGCCGCTTTTTTTTAGAGGGAAGTCTCTGAATAGATGCCCATGTTGGTGACACCTCCTGCATCTGAAAGGAATATGCTCATAATCTACAGTTTGTATCCATTCAAAGTCTTCATGCAACAAACTTACCTCACCTGGTAGTGACTCTGCTATGTTCATGTAGACACAGATTCAGGCATATGCTGCGTAGCAGTTGATCTTTGTTTCCTCTACTATCTTGACGAATTCCCCTAGGGATTTGAATATATCTCTGAGGGTCAGACTATCCCAGTAGTCGTAGGGGAGGGAGTAGAGCCGAATCTAGATTGGGGCCCATGTAAGATCTTGTTTGTCGGGGTTGAACTGCTTCATCCAATGTGAGAGGTATAAACCTACAGAGTTGAAAAAATAGGGTCTGATCCTATTTTTGTCTTCAATGCATGTAAAGAGCACATTGAAGAAGCCTTTAGCACACAACTAAAGGTCAATGTGGCCCTTGGGTTTCCATTTGGAAGCTATCCATCCTCGAAGGGCTTTTTCAATGGGCCATAAACCCATGAACATGCCTATCAATGCATGATCCTTCATAAACTAGATTCTTTTGTTGATGTGATGCACTTGGAGCTCAATCATTGTTTGTTTGGGGTTCTTTGGAATGCATGTTGATGACTTGATGTTCGCTTATTCTGCTGCTGATGTATTTGTTTGCTTCTATGTGGGAGTCGCCCCTGAGATGTCATGAGATGGGCTAGATTTTTGCTGATTGTCAATATCAACACCTGCCGCCACCCCTGTGGGAGGCTGGCTTGTAATCGGGGGAGCAGCGGTCCCCCCACTGGTTTCAGTTATTGATGAGCCTCAAGTCTGACCAGGAGAGTGATCGCGATCTAACGGTCTTGGGGGGAGGTCTTCCTGGGGCAGCCTGCATGAAAACCTCCAAAACGTAGGTCATGGCGGTCGGCCTGGTGTAGAGCTCTGCTAGGTCAAATGTCGGTTCTTTAGAAGAGGAATTTTTTTTTTTTTTTTTTAATTTATAAATACATTTTTAATTATATATATATATATATATATATATATATATATATATATATATATATATATATATATATATATATATATATATTTTGGAATAAGGCTTCCAAAATTTTAATTTAATTATCAATAATTATTAGATGAATATTAGAGATTTAATTAATCTCCATAAAATTCTCTAGAATATTTTGTGTAAGAGACACATATCAAATATTGATATTTATCTCAAAAGTAGTTACACTCTTTCTACACTTTCGATTAAATCGATTAATTAAAAAAAAAATGTCACATGAGCATGTGTTATATTAACCCGTTTTTGGACATCTGATATTAGTAAACCATAATGTTGGCAACAATGTTGTAACAAAATCTATTTTCAAGTTAAGAATCTCCATGGTAAAGTGAGGATGAATCTCCATGCTTAAGAATCTTGTTACATGTTTTTTAAATCTTGGCAATGTGAGATATATCAGTAGGTAAGTATTTCAATGCATATCTATATTTACCAACCATTTAATTTATATGGATGCACTTGTTTGACATTTTCTCAAAATTAAAATTAAATAAAACTATACAAATTTTCTTAAAATTATATTATATTTGGAATATTTTTCATGTAAGAATGTTTAGACTCTTTGATACATTGTTTTAATTCTATCTTTGCATCTTCTTAGTTAAATTAAATTTAGAACAATGACCCAAAGCTATGGTTGAATTGTAGGCAACACCCAATCACAAGGAATATTGAAGTCCATAGCTACATCCTTTGCTCATATTGAAGATGTGTGCAGAGCTCACTTGTTTCTAATGGAACAACTTGTTGTGGAAGAAAGGTACATTTGCTCTGCCCACAGCACCACTTTATCGAAACTCACGGATTTCATTTATAAGCATTATCCAAAGTACAAGGAAACAATCAAGTAAGTAACCCCTTTCACTTATCCTTTATTTTCAAGGCCACCATTGTGCATGGTATATTCATAATTCTCTTAGCATATTTTCTCTTGTGCAGGTTGGAAAAAGTAGAGTCCAATAACAATGTTATACCTATGTCATCCAAGAAACTAATAGACCTCGGATTTACTTACAAATATGATATGGGTGACATCATTGAGCAAACCTTACAACATTTCTCTAAGCTCAACATACAGATCATATAATTAATGTTTCAAATGAAGTGGACAAGTTAAGTATTCTGAAGGTGATTTTAGTGAGCTTGATGGTCCACTTGAATTATTCTTAATATTATGTGTGTGGGGTTAAACCTTAATATAAATAATTGTATAAATGAGTAAGTCCTCTTCTCTCTCTATTTTGTAATTGCAACTATCTAATGCTATTGCATTATTACATGTGAAAAATAACACAAATATTCATTTGAAATATAAACTCATCTGTAGAAAATTTATATGAGCTACATGGCTTATTTTTATGGTTTTGTTATATTCATGGAGCTTTTGGATGTTTTCTCTTCTTCTTTTGTGATATGTTAGTAGTTTTTTTTTTCAAAAATCATTCCAAGTATAAGAAAAGGTTAAATACAATGATATTAATATGCCTTCCAAGCAAGGGAAAGAAAACTTGAGGAGTTCAAGTGGTTATGTTGTTTGAATATTTGGATAATACCTTTTGTGTTTGCATGGAATATGAATATTTATCAAAGGTTTGGATATTTTTGTTAACTATTGGTTATGTTGGTTACCTAGAGTCCCAATGGGTTGCTTCAGCTAGTTAGAGATCAAGTTATAGAGCGTGAAGAGAGAGAGAGAGAGAGAGAGAGAGAGAGAGAGAGAGAGAGAGAGATTTGGATATTAGGGAATAGTAAATTTTGAGAGAGAGAGAGAGAGAGAGAGAGAGATTTGGATATTAGGGAATAGTAAATTTTGAGAGAGAGAGAGAGAGAGAGAGAGAGAGAGAGAGAGAGAGAGAGAGATTTGGATATTAGGGAGTAATAAATTTTGAGAGAGAGAGAGAGAGATTTGGATATTAGGGAGTAATAAATTTTGAGAGAGAGAGAGAGAGAGAGAGAGAGAAGGAGATTTGGATATTAGGGAGTAGTAAATTTTGATAGAGAGAGATAGAGGGAGAGAGAGAGAGATAGAGGGAGAGAGAGAGAGAAAGAGAGAGAGAGAGAGGGAGAGAGAGAGAGAAAGAGAGAGAGAGAGGGAGATTTGGATATTAGTAAATTGAGAGAGAGAGAGAGAGAGAGAGAGAGAGAGAGAGAGAGAGAGAGATTTGGATATTAGGGTATGTTGTCCTTTGAGATAACCTAAGGTCGATAATTTATGCCAAATCATCTAAAATATTTGTTGTTTTTGAATATTTGGATGACCAGTGAACAATTTTCTAAAACAGGTGATTTAACTTAGAAATATCTTTGATAAAATAAAAGGTTGGTCTTTAAATACATATGGTTAATTTGATTTTAAGTGGGATGGATAGAAGAATGTAGAGAAGTATAAATGATTTAATATTCAGATAAAGTATTTTATCATTTATAAGAAGAAATCATGAAAACTATGTTTTCATGATCAACAAAATATAATCAAGTCATAACAAGAACCTATGTGTAATTAAATTTCAAGAGGAATTTACAATAACAGATAGCTTTGTAAATTAATCTCTTAATCCAACTACAACTTCACAACGAATCGAAAATGAAACTGAGATTCAATTAAATTTACAATTGGATAACTGTTAATGAATTAAATTATATGAGGAATACATAATGAAAAACATAATAGAAATAACTCACAGGAACACAAGACATATGAAGTAAATCAAGAATCCTTTATTCAATAAAAAATGCTCTAGATATTACAAATCTGTTTGATAACTAGTTGAAGGGTGCAACCTCGAATAATTCTATGAATGAAGTATTTAAACAAAAATAAAAACAAATTACAATCAATGCCTGAGTGACAAGGCATACTAAGAATATTTAAAAACTAACAAGAATGGAAAGAAATCGATCTAAAAGGAGTGCATCAGCGTTTCTAGCCCTGTTCTGCTGGAATATTGTTGTTGAGTCACCACCCTTTTAGTACTGTGCTAGCAAACTAAGTGTTGTGCTGGAAAAATCTGTTTTATCATGAATATTGATGTTATATTATCATATTTTTGAATGAATGCATTGTGCTCTTTTTCGGGTCTTATCTTACACAAGTCCTTTCTATTGTGTTTAGCCTTTTTTTTTACAAAATAGCGTAAAAAACCCATATACCCGAACTTGAAATTTGGTGGGATTTAGTTCTGAACTTCATCGCATCCATATGAATATCGCACATCACATGTTTTAAGGTTTATGGTATGAGGAACGGGATCGACGATGCGATACGAAGTGCGGAGGTGACGTGGTGGGATGACAGTAATGGTGGGGCCAACCGCATCACAAATCCCAATTGGGACTGGATAAGTTTTGCAATATGGTTAAAATGTTGGGATGCGATGAGTGAAAATTTAAGATTTGTGTGATGCGATACATATCGCACATCAACAATCGCAAGTTTTTACATGTTGGCAAAATGGAATAAGTTATTTTTTCCGATATGTGATGAGGTATGTTTTCCAATCTGTGAAATATTATTTTTGATGTGAAAAGGTGTGGTTCGGCGGAAGGTGAAAGGTAAAGTGTTAATCGCACTTGAATCATAATAAAAGGGTTTATAATGTATTCAAGGCTTATGAAGTAGCAAGTAGATGGGTCCCAACATCATCGCATATCACATTTTGGAAGGTTTGTAGGAGACGGAAATTGAAGGACTTTGAGATATGCCAATGTGAAAAGTGATATGAGTGTGCGGTAATAAAATAGAAGGGAATGACTTAGGGAAATGAAAATGAAAAGGGATGAATGGCAGAGTGATTTTAATATGCTTTTAAAAATTAGGATATGGGGAAAGAATGCTTAGGATAGTGTTTTTGAACCATATAAATCATTCTTCTTTTATGGCTAGACTAGCATTCAGTAAAAAAATTTTAAAACATAAATGAAGCTTTCCTTTTATTTTTGCTTCCCTAACGTTTTATTTCATTTTCCTTATTTATTTAGTTCATATAACACCTATCATTTTATTTATATGGATGCCTATAAAATATAAAATTTTCCTAACATTTGTAACTTTTCCATTCTTTTGCATCCATATCCTACCTTAACATTTTCAAAATCATTTGACTAATTATGCTAACATATCAAAACTAGATAATGTTCCAACAGGGCGTAGTAAATTTTGAGAGAGAGAGAGAGAGAGAGAGAGATATTTGGATAGAGAGAGAGGGAGATTTGGATATTAGGGAGTAGTAAATTTTGAGAGAGAGAGAGAGAGAGAGAGAGAGAGAGAGAGATTTGGATATTCGGGAGTAGTAAATTTTGAGAGAGAGAGAGAGAGAGAGAGATTTGGATATTGGGGAGTAGTAAATTTGAGAGAGAGAGAGAGAGAAAGAGAGGTAGATTTTGATATTAGGGAGTAGTAAATTTGAGAGAGAGAGAGAGAGAGGTAGATTTGGATATTAGGGAGTAGTAAATTTTGAGAGAGAGAGAGAGAGAGAGAGATTTGGATATTGGGGAGTAGTAAGTTTCGCGAGAGGGAGGGAGAGGGAGATTTAGTAAATTTCACGAGAGAGAGAGAGAGAAAGGGAGGGGGGGGATTTGGATAGAGAGAGAGAGAGGGAGATTTAGTAAATTTCGCAAGAGAGAGAGAGAGAGAGAGAGAGAGAGAGAGATTTGGATATTAGGGAGTAGTAAATTTCGCTAACATTGCTAAACTTTAAGATAAACTTTGATCCTTAAAATTTTCCTTGCCTACAACTAGGAACTTTAACACATAGGAAATGGTTGAGGTGGGGATGGGGGAAAGCGGGAGGGAGAGAGAGGAGGAGATAGAAAGGTCAAGGAAGATAAATAGAGAAAGAGCAAGGGAGAGAGAGAAAGGGGTTGGGTAGAATAAGTGGGTGAGTGAGGGGAAAATAAGGGGAGAAAGGGAGTGAGTAAGAGTTGAAAACTAAGAGAGATAGGGAAATAGGGTGGGGAAGGGGGACAGAGGGAGAGTAGGGGGATATAGATAGTTTTGGAATATGTAGAGAGGAAGAGAGAGAAAATTTTGGAGGGTGTTGTTGTGAAGGAGGGATGGAGCGAGGGATAAATAAATAGGGAGGAGAAAGAGAGAAAGTGTAGGGGAGGGGAGAGCTAGTGAGGGGGGAGAGAAAGAGAAATAAAGAGGGAAAAAGTGTGTGGTGGGGAGGAGAGGGAGAGAGAGAGAGAGAGAGAGAGAGAGGGAGGGGGAGGAGGGAGTGAGAGGGGGAGGGAGGGAGGGAGTGAGAGGGGAGGAAGGAGGAGGGAGGAGAGGGAGGAAGGAGGAGTGAGGGGGAGGGAGAGAGAGGAGAGTTAAGGGAGAGGGAGAGGATGGGGGGAGAGAGAGAGAGAGGGAAGTATATATATATATATATATATATATATATATATATATATATATATACAGAGAGAGAGAGAGAGAGAGAGAGAGAGAGAGAGAGAGAGAGAAGGAGGGATTGAGAGAGAGAGGGAGGGAGGGAGAGAGATAAAGGGATGGAGGGAGAGAGAGAGAGGGAGAGGGAGTGAGGGAGAGGGAGCGAGTGTGGTGAGAGAGAGAGAGAGAGAGAGAGAGAGAGATAGAGAGAGATACAAGGAGGGATTGAGAGAGGGAGGGAGGGAGGGAGAGACAAAGGGATGGAGGGAGAGAGAGAGAGGGAGAGGGAGTGAGGGAGAGGGGGAGCAAGGTGGTGAGAGAGAGAGAGATAGAGAGAGAGAGAGAGAGATAGTTGGAGTGAGGGAGAGACTCAATAAGGAGAGAGGAAGTGAGGTATAGTAAAAGAGGAAGAGAGATGGAGAAGGAGAGAGGAAGTGAAGAAGAGTGAATGATAATGAGATAGGGAGGTAAATAAATACATAGTTGGATGAGGGAGATATTAGTGAGGCATGGAGGGGGGAGAGAGAGCGGAGGAAGGGAATTGGAGGTGGAGAGAGGGGGAGAAAAAGTATGGGGGTGAAGTAGTGCTTAAAATTATGCACTGTTTATATAGTGCATACATGGTCCTGCCAACATCCACCAAATGTGAAATGGTGAGGAAGAAAGGTTGGCAAGGTATTAATGGCTATAAATTTTAGTCTCAAGAACTCATGTGTAATCCTGATAGCACATGAACATTTATTTTAGGAATGCATGTGTGTTTATACTATTCATTTTCCAACCAAAAATCATGATCACCACTCATTCAACATATAAACAAAAATATAGGAAACAAGCACACAAGAGCAATAACAACAAATTATTGGTATGAGAGGGAGAGAGAGAGAGAGAGAGAGAGAGAGAGAGGGAGAGAGAGATAGAAAGAGGGAGAGAGAGTGGGAGGGGAGGGACCGAGAGAGAGAGAGAGGGGGGGGAGAGAGGGAGTGAGAGGGGAGAGACTGAGAGAGAGAGAGAGGGAGGGAGAGAGAGAGAGAGAGAGAGGGAGAGGGAGAGGGAGCGAGGGAGAGAGAGAGAGAGAGAGAGAGAGAGAGAGAGAGAGAGAGAGAGAGAGAGAGAGAGAGAGAGAGAGAGAGGGAGAGATAGTGATATATATATATATACAGAGAGAGAGAGAGAGAGAGAGAGAGAGAGAGAAAGAGAGAGAGAGAAATAAATACATAGTTGGGGGAGGGAGAGAGTATGGAGGAATAGAGGGGGGAGAGAGAGAGGATGAAGGGGATTGGCGGGGGGGGGGAGGTGGGAGGGGGGGAGGGGGTAGAGGGGTAGTAATGGGATGGGGTGAAGTAATAATAAAAATTATGCACTTGTTATATAATGCATACATTTCCTTTCCAACATCCACCAAATGTGAAAGGATGAGGGGGAAACGGTAGGCAAGGTGTTAATGGTTGTCAATGTTAGCCTCAAAAACACATGTAATCTTGATAACACATGAACACTTGTTTTAGGAATACATGTGTCTTTATACTAGTCATTTTACAACCAAAAATCATGATCGCCACTCACCCAACATCTAAACAAAAATCTAGGAAAGAAGCACACAAGAGAATTAACAACAAATACTTGGTATGAATTTTTATGTAATTAGAAGAATATTTTGTCCACTTGTGTTATTGGGAATAAAAAATTTGTTTTATTGTGTAACTAGCAGACAATGTTTTTGTAATTAGAATGAAATTTGAGTAATTTGAAGACAAACACTGTCGTGTTGAGCAATTGGAAGACACAATTTATCCTTTTTTGTAATATTGGGAGAAAATATATATTTTTGTGTATTGGAGGACAATTTTTGTAATTGGAAGACAATTTATATCTTTATTTTTTATTGGAATACAATTGTTCTCTCCTTGTAATTGAAAGCAATTTAAACACGGGGAATAATAATTTTCAAAAAAGAAAGTCATAAAGGAAAAAAAAAAACCCATAGAAAATATCAATGAAGCAAGAGAAAAGGATAGGGTGGGTAAAGGAAAAACAAGCTTTTAAAAAAGGTTAATCTAAATTTTAGCACAAGAGACGAACCTCTAATGAATAGTCCATCAAAACAATTTTTTGTTGATGATGGATTTGCTTGGAGTTGATTAAAGTATGGATGAAACTAGGGAGTAAACTAGTCTAAAACATATTGATGAAGATGTTCTTATGGTGCAACATCTTTTTAAACAATGCAACATTTTAGAAACGATCCCTAAGCACACATGTTCTACTTCCAATGAGATAACTCCACAACAGAAATTTCAAGAGTGCCAAAATATAGGTCCATCACCCCTTCCTACATTGGAAATTGCATGATAAGGAACTCAAAAACACCTTCAAGTGGGTGAAAGTGGTTTATCGTCACTTGAAGGTAAGCTACCTGATTGAACTATTCATTCCCATTCCTATAAATTAACAAAGAATAATTCAAACCAATGTCTAATGTAGCCAATTGTCAAATATTTTTGTCTTTGTTAAAATCTATGAGTTTAATTGTTGTTTGAAGAATTCTAGACATTGAAATGGGTAAAACTATGGAAACAAGTAATCATATTGCTAGAAACCTTGTGGATTATTTTCAAAAAATTGGTAAGGTAACTTGATCTCGAGACCATAATGTATACATAGTGTCTTTTCACAATTGATTGTTGACAAGAGCACAAGAAAATGTTTTTTTCTAAATCACACATCCCATCTCATTAAATGTAATATCAAAACCCTTCAAAAGTATTCTATTAGATGAGATAGCCATGATATAGGTGGCCAAATAGATATGCAGGCCTTCACTAATAGGATACCCCATTCTGATACAAATTTAAATGGAGCAATTATGGGAATATTTAAAAATTTGTGGAATGAGAACATTAGATATTCTTCAAACCAAAAAGATGTAATAAAATTAATAGGGGATTCTAGGGACTATTAACCCATCATTAAACACTTTATGAACATGAAACAAACGTAATTGTATGATAGATTTCATAATTCACATTATGCACTTAACTTGGGCCAACAACCATTTAGAAAATTAAATCCTTGGTATGTTAGAATAAACAGAACTCATAACACGTGTTATTGCATGTACCACATTGAATACTATTACTATTGTGAGACATATATATATATATATATATATATATATATATATATTTCTTAACACCCTTTTACATGAATGCTCAAATATATTTATAGTGACATAATATAAAGACTTTATTCATAACATCCTATGTACAATACCAAATGGTTATACATTTTATCAAAAATCTTGTGACATGACCTAGGTGTGTTGGAATGACATTATTGAGAAAGGGCATCCATGTGAGTTATGCTTATGAATTTGGGAGGAAGGATGCTAACATGAAAATATTCACATATGTCACATATGATTCTCAATGAGGGAACAAACAAAAAACGATACATTTGGTCACTTCCCATGTTAATAATGAGTACTTAAATAGTATATTTTCTTTTAGTTTATTGTTTGATGTTATGATTTTTACATTGTAGCAATTTGTATCTGTAATATTGTATTTATATGTGTCTTTATTGTTTTTCTTCCAACTACAATTATTGTGACTTCATCAATGACTTATTTAAAAATACTCAACAATATGTGCATTATGTCCACGTGGCTCAATTGTAGGATGAACATTTTCAATTTTGCAAAGATATGCTTCCCATTGGCACTATATTATTAGAGGTATATTTTTTAGAGAACTACACCCTTGAACCAAAAAATGAGATTTCAAGCAAATATTATCATTCCTAGTAGGTCAAAATAATGTTCCATATCACATATAGTGTTACAATATGAATTACCCTAGGGTCTGGGTTGAGAACCCCAATAGAGCAAGAGGCATACAACAACAAGAAGCAAGAAAATTAATGGTCCTAATGTTTAAACAAGTAAAATTGGGAGAAGTGACCTTATTCGTAGGTCCTACATTTGAGGGCGTTCCCATAGGGTTCAAACTCTCTGCTTCTCCATGTACTTCAAAACCCGCAACTCATTCAAGAAAAGCAAATAGACTAGTAGTAATTGAAAGCATGTTCTAGATGTCAGTGGTTAGATCATATGAGCTTATAGAAAATACCTTGAAATCAAATATGACAAGATCATAACATGGATAAAAGCATTAAATATCATGACATCAGGAACGGGATACAGATGATTTATTGATGTATGTAAAAGATGTGGAGGAATACCACTTGATTCATCCACGACTCCAAGAAAAACTATCCTCCGGATTTGTCCAGCCCAAGCTTGAGCAATCTTCTTCCATAAGGATACACAAGGATGTCACATAACGGAGGTGAACATATAAAAAAGAGGGAAACAAGGGTTTCCACAACTTGGGAAGTGCAGGAGGCACGTGGATAATCAAACATTATCAGGGACTAAAAGGATATAGTATCAATACCTATCTCTCTCCTCCTTTAGGCCTTCCCATGAGGTGTATTTATACTTTCTCAAAATAATTTTTCTAGCTGGGTAACTATTTTTCCATGGGCTCCTGTAGGTATGATTCTGGTGTAACCCGTAAACCCCACCCAAAAAATATGGAATTTATATTTTTTTCATATTTTAAATTATATACGTGGGTTGGGTATAACTTGACCCGCATCTACACGTGCTTTTGAGAGGGCAGAGTCACGTATGGAATCCAAAATAATGATTTTTAGGCAAAGGATCAAGTCTGAAAGGAAAGGGTTTCCCAAGGCCAATACATAGAACATCAAGTATATAAAGGTGATAAATGATGCTATAACATATGCTCCCTAATATATGAGGTCAGAAGGGGTACATGATGGCCGAAATGTATTATGTGTATAAGAAGAATATTGCGAGGACTTGAGAGGACTTCACCAGATTCCAACCTACCAAAAACCAATGGAAGAGATTAGAAAGCAAGATCATGTCTGAGGCAGGCATACCCATGCTTAGTGAAAGTAAATAATGTCTGCATATCAAGAATGGAGCGGATCCAATATGTATACAAGTACAACTGAAAATAAAAAGTACATAGTGAATCATCTGATCATTGCCTCAAAAAGTACATATCAAGGTCATGTCATAGTATCACATATAGAACAACTGATCAATGATTCTGAGAAAGATATCTAATCATTGAAGTCACAGATCTGAATCTCCAAGTATCGAATCATAAGTAATGGAAAACTGGTACTTCATGCAACTCGGGTGCCAACATATAAGATGTTGCTGGGATGAAATACAACATATAAGGTGGATGGTGTCACTGGAAGAAAATTGAAGGAGATGTCAAACTGAACCAAATCACGCTGATGCAAACCCGAGGTCTTCACCGATCACCATGGTACAATTCTACACTATGGGAATAAATGAGCTGAAGTTGACCATGTGAGAAATAGTTTGATTACCGATCATTGATGTATACCGTTAACAAATGCGAGACAACTCACCGATAATGATGACAAGAGTCAAGGTACCTCGGTACAATATAACAAGTGTGAACGAATGAGTTGCATTTGAACACTTGAGAGAATCTACCAATTAGGAGACATTGATGTATGCTAACTGTCGATAGTGAAGGAGTCTGCCACTAATGACTGCAAACCCTAAGGTACTAAAAAAAATACTCTAGACCTTGTTCCCAGAGAAATGTGTCGAATTTGATGGGAAAATATCTGTTGTAAGGAAGGCATTAAGGCATCCCACATCAATCCAGTGTGATTATAACCCGCAGTCCAAAATTTGGAAGGAATCAGACAAAGAAAGATTAAGTAACTAACCCAAAGCACGTTTATGGTGTACACAAAATGTAGCTATTGCATGGCCGAAACACTATGAGCCAACCAATAATGAAATATGACATAGAGGCGAGGAATCCACCAATAGGGTCAAATGGAAACCAAGGTACTACATGAATCCCAATGTGTGATAATGGAAGCTGAAATCGAACACAAGGGAAACCACTCAGTTAAAGACCCATGGTGTTGATCAAATGATGAGCACAAGGTCACTTATCAATGGTGGAAATAGGTCTAGGGTGTGGCTCTAGGTGTACTCTCAGAGAAAATTTTCAAAGTCGATAAGAGAAAACCCGCCAGCAAGAAGTCAATGGAGACCTTCTTAACTAGCATGAGAAAAGGACCAAATAGTTGATGCGATAGAACATAACTCTGAGAGACCAGGGATGACCAACTAAAAAAAAAGTCAAGGGACACTGCAGAAAGTCCAAATCATATTACTTCCCTTGAACAAAAGCATAGCTCAAATGTTACTATATGGTAGCATATAATAACTTTGTATAAGCTTGTCATGCAGGAGGCATGAACAAACCCTTCATATGATTGGAAGATATAAACAACTAGGGGAGTACTGACTTAATAACAAGGTTATGGCTCTCCTAAGTCAAACTAAAGCTCATCCCAAGGGATAAAAGACTTTGATTTTTGTGCTTTGTTCAAGGGTGACACAACTGACTTTTAGTTGCCTTTAAATATGGAAGTAATGTCCAATTCCTGCTCTTTGTCGGGATATTTATTTTTTTGTCTTTTCATATTGAAAGCCTGAAAAAGAATAAAATAATGCCTAGAGTATAGTGGATAGAAAAAGTGTCGGGAAACGGATGCACTAGTTCCTAGGATGGGAACAGTCCAATGCTCAATGCAAGGTGGCGAACCTGGTAAGTGACACTTAGAGGAATGTTCTATCCACGGGAAAAGGGTGTCAAGTTGCATATGCTAAGTGATTGCAAGGTTGATTTTGCATAAAGACATGGTCAAAAAGTTGGCTTATACACAAGTCCAAGTGAAGTCGGCCTAAGGCCAAGAGATACAAATGGTTAACATGCAATGCAACAAAACAACTAAAAAATAGGGAGCCTCTAGGGTATAAAGCTAGAAATATAGAAAATAAGAAGAAGAATGAAGCTTCATCGCATAGGTCATGGCAGGACTAAAGAGGACTCCCGAGCCTACACAATTTTTATGGCATGGGAAACGTATTTTAGCGAGGATCTATCTAGGAAGCCCATGTAAAGGATGGATCTACCACCATATCATGACTTTATAAATCGGCGAGTGAAAATGGTTTTAATAATCATAACATGATGGGGTCGACCCTATGGAAAGATATTAGCATGGAGGCTAGAATGAAAAATGCAATGGAAAGTGGATTTACCTAGCCTATATACCAATGCTGAAAAAAATACTTGCCATGATGGGTCAGTGGTCATGGAATCGAAGCGGAAAAAATCATCTCAAAATCTTCAATTGGTCCTGAAAACAACATATCCCAGCACTTGAAAGCCAAAAGGTTATAAAGTTCAAGAAATTTCACAAGATAGACATAAAATTTATAGAAGTGGGTTTCGAAATTTTTTGAAATTTGGACATAAATAGACCATTTTGACTTACATTTCTCATTTGTGCAGTGGTAAATTTGAGAAAAAGGCTATGGAGTAAAAAACCTCCAAGTTCAATCCGTCCAATTTCTTAGTCAGATAACTGCGAATCTTCCAGGTAATACCCTCAAACTCATTTCTAATGAATTTCCTTATCAATTCAAGTAATTTTCAGATGATTTCACCGCAGGAATTGTATTTTTAGATTAACCCTTTGTGTATACACAGGTTTATTATACTAAAGTTGCATATATACACGACATATTGATGAAAAATTGAATTGATGCGGGATGAATATCAGTTGGGGAGAGAGGGAACAAAATGCCATTGACAATGAGGTAATGGAAGATGCTTTGTCAGTGGAAGTGCTCCGAGGATGTGGATTGTTAAAATTCTTCAAAATGCCAAATATGAAGACAAACACAAAATTTCTTGGAATTCTTGTGGATTACTGGGAGCTTGAAGAAGATGAATTTATGATTGATCAAATGCCTCTGTGGATTGAGATCGAAGACATATACTTCATCGTTGTACTTTCTCTAAGAAGAGAGCTAGTAAACTTGCAGGGGAAGGCCCCAGGAGGACTGAATGTAGAGGATTATATCCGACTATATTGCTTAGCAGATACTCAGAAGGTTTGGGCTCAAATCCCAATCAGAGATGTAGAGGGATTACACATGAAAATCCTTCTTTTCACTATTGTCTGAGTAGCTTGATCAACATCACTACACCAAGCCTCATGAGCTACCATGAGTTTGGAAACTGATTGCCTAACTACACTATATGATTGGTGCACAACTTTACTAATCAATTTGAAAAAAAAATGACTTCAATTTGGAAGGGTAAGACTAAGCACTTCGGATATGGTACTATCCTTTGCACTTCAGTTTTTGAGAGACTACCTGGGCTTTGACCCAAAGTGACATCAAAAATCAACAACCCAAGAGATCCACACATAAGGATGACTGGATGACTTGATCTTTTTATGATATACATGATCAAGCATAAGCCCTAATTTTGTAGGACCTTGTTGTCCAATTTTCTATATTTTTGAACTTATGACTCTGATCCATATACAGGTGATTTCAAGATGTGACTCTCTCATATATACAATGATTTTTGATATTTAATGTGATGAATGAGTTATATGCCAATAAATTTCTTGATTAGCTAATGAATCACCAAATTTATTTTCAAATCATGGAATATGGATATATATAATGTAATTAAATGATCTCTGTAATAAAATAACTCTCAGAAATAGGTGATATAAATATGGATCTCTGACACAATATATGTTATTCAATTGAGACACCACCAGTTGTGAGTCCAAGTACACTACTAACGAACTAAAACTAAGAGATATTTATTTAGATATTATATTGACCACAACAGTATATTCTACAACATTATTCGAAGCAGGACCAATAAATATGCCCCTTGAGACTAACAACTGACCAGATGGATAGAGAATTACCCAAGTCGTAGAAGCCAAATTCTGGGTATGTCGACTAGCACCATCGACAAAGCCTAAATAGATCATATCATCCATAGATACCTACCACAGAATATCAAAAATATCAACGTCACAATGAAACTAATAGACAAATATGCATAAAAAATACAATATGTACAAACCAAAGAAAATGCTAGGAAAAATCCTAGGCATAATACTTCTTAAGATATAGCCCATTTCTGGGCTCAGCCAGCTCGTTTCCATTAAAATAAACCAAATCATAAGCTCCCTTTTTTAGGACTCTTTTAACGATAACCGAATCGTATCACATGGAATTAAACTCACCTGCCCCTAAGGCATCCTTGCCTTGATCGTAGACCAGGACGAGGTCACCTTCATAGAAAACCCTAGGTCGCACATTCTTATCATATTGAACCTTCACTCTTTTCTTATGAGCCTCATTAATCGTGGTTGCATCTCAATGTTGCTCATCAAGACGTTCCAGATAAACAAGGCATTCTTCAAGAATTGTAGTGCTTGGAAGAAGTACAACAACTAGCTTAAGGGTAGGGATCTCACATTCCATAGGGAAGATTGGTTCCAATCCGTAAACTAGTTGGAAAGGAATGAAACTGGTTACAGTCTTAACTAACATCTGGTATGCCCAAAGCGTAGGATAAAACATGACGTTCCAATTGGATTGAGCCTTATTGATCGTCCTTTGCAGGATAACCTTCAAGGATTTATTCACGGCTTCCACTTGCCCATTTACTTGAGGATAATAAGGATATGAATGCTCCTACTAGAAACCTAAATTTAGAGCCAATTAAACCATCATGGAGTTTTGAAAATGACTGCCATGGTCAGTGACAATCTCTTTTAGAATACCAAAGTGGGAAATGACTTGGTTGAAAAGAAATAGGGCTTTTGCTTCACCATTGTTCGAAAAAGTAGGCATAGACTCGACCCACTTCATAAATTAGTCCACTGCTACAATGATGTACTTATGAAACTTTGCGAAGGCGAGTAACAAGTTGTAAAATCTATTCCCCACTCTGTGAATGGACCGACGATAATAACAGGAAAGAGCGGAGCTGCATGAGGGCGCATATTCCGAGTATAGACTTGACAAGGATGACATTTTTTGACCACTTCAAAACAACATTTGAAAATCAAAGGAAAAAAATATTCGACACACAATTTTTTTTGGGTTGTAGCAAGCCCAGATAAATGACCACCACAAGCTCCATTGTGGCAATCATTCAACACAACCTCAACTTCTTCTAGGGTTAAGAAATGTCTAAGGATTGAATCAACGCCACGATGATATAAAGTGTCATCGATGATAAGATAGATTTTCACCAAGTGACAATTTTCTACGCTCATCCTTCGAAAAAGAGAGGGGAAACTTCAAATTCTGAAGATATACAATAATATCTCCATACCAAGGATCTTGTGAAGAAATAAGGAAAATATGTTCATTAGGGAATGATTCCTCATAAACTATTTCTTCTCCATAAGGAAACTTAGAGATTAATTCTACAAATATCAATGACTTCTTGGATTTAGAAGAGATGAACTCAATATCAAATTCTTGTAAAATGGAAATCCATCTATTATATTTTTCCCCAATCACTCGCCTATTGAGAACGAATTGAAATGGATTGACGGCTTCCAAAACAAAAGTTTTGTGAAGCGGAATATAATGCCTAAGTCGCTAGACAACATGGACTGCTGCCAAAGATAACTTCTCAATTGGAGAATATCGTAATACAGGACCCACCAAGCCTCGACTTAGATAATAAATCACATGCTCACAAAGAGCATCATCCTCCTGAACTAGAACCATCCCTATGGTAGATTCTGCTGCGGCGAGATACAAAAGGAAATATCTACTATAATCAAGTAGAATCAATAAAGGAGAAGAGTTCAATGCCTTTTTCAAAGCATCAAACGAGCGTTGAGAGAAGTCATCCCACAAAAATGGAATTCTTTTTTTCAACAATCTCATTAATCATTTCATTGTCTTGACATAGTTAACAATAAATCTCCTCAAGAAATTGGCTTTTTCTTGAAGACTCTGAAGTTGATGAATAGAAGACGGGGGAGGAAAATGAAGCATTGCCTCAACCTTGAAAGGATCTACACAAATACCTTCAGTAGACACAATGAATCCTAAAAACCAACCGGATGTGACTGCGAAAACACACTTATTCAGATTCAAGCGGATTTTATAATGACGAAATCTCTCAAAAATCTATCGAAGATGATGAGGATAATTGATTTTATTTTGAGAATGAAAAGCTAAATCATTCAAATAAGCTTCAATGATATGTTTGATATCGTGGAAAGCATAAGACATGGCCCGCTAGAAAGTGGCTCTAGAATTTTTAAGACCAAAAGGCATCTTATTATATGCAAAAGTACCCTAGGGGGAAATAAAAGCAGTCTTATGTTGATCTTTAGGACAACTAGTAATTTGATTATATCTCGAGAAATTGTCCATGAAGGAGAAAATATCATTCCTCACACATTCATTAATAACCTGATCAATAAAGGGTGTGGGGTAATTATATTTAGGACATTCCTTATTCAAATCTCTAAAGTCTATGCACACACAGATCATTCCTTGTTTCTTGTCCATAGGGATTGGATTCGAAACCCATTCATTCAAAGGAACGGGGTATATAAAACCCACCTTAAGCAACTTCTCAACCTCATCCTTGACAACTGCAACTTTCCTAGGATTGACCGGCCAAAGCTTTTGTTGCATAGGCTTAACATTCTCATAAGTCTTGATCTCATGCTAGACAATAGATGGATCAATTTGAGGCATTTCATCATAAGGCCAAGTGAACACATCTCATAACTCTTTAAAAATATCGATGTAGATTTGAATATCTTCAGGGGAACACTCGGCTCTAATGAAAGCATTATCTAAGGCATTGGGATCCCTGGAAATGTTCACTGAAATCATTTTTGAAATTATATCCATATTAAATTCGACAAAAATTTGTGCTGGAGCCAAAGGGTTTAGAATTGGGTGAACATGACCAAGTGACACAGGGCTAGACAATCTTGATTTAACCTCACTCAAATATGGTAGAAAATATGACCGATGATGCAAATCATCCCTCAGTCTTTCCACACCTATAATTGCCTCTAGAATTGCCTCCCCAGATGGTAAAACAATATCAAGGCGGTGTTAAGAAGAAGATGAGTTAAGGGTCCAAGCCGGAGCCACATCTCTATCCAAATCCTCCGATGAAAGAGGAACTGGATCGGAATCTGCAGAGCTAACAATACCTTGATAAGAAATTTTTGTTGTAGATATAGGATATTGCATTCCACTCACTTTCTCTTCTTCTAATGTGGTTGTAGAAGAGGGTAAGGTCCAAGGACCTGAAAAATAATGAGTTCCGAAGAACTCTCTTCAGGTAGGAGACTTGGAGGACGAAATAGCATTGATATGAACAAAAAGAGGAGGAAGATCAAAAGTACCCATCAATGAGGCATACATCCCAACTCCTATATTCTCCAAAGGTTTCTTGGAATTCTTCAGCAAGGGAATAATAGAATCAGAGGATGCATTAAAGTCTATCGAAGAATAATCCATATGATCAACAGTGACGATTATCCCTTTATGGGGGAAACATAGGATGCGAAATAATGATGAAACAATGGCATCCATCTCATAAATCCAATTTCATCCCAATAGAAGGTTATAGTCCAAATTGGCATCAACTATTTCTACTTCAATATTGACAACCTTGCCCCCTATTAGGGTCCTATAATAATAGGGATCATAATTTTGAATTGGCTATTTTTAGTCTTGTAATATTGTACATACCTTTTCTTTTTGCAAATGTTTTCCCATATTAAAAAATGAAAAGAGGGTATGTCCTAAAAGAATAATCAAAGGTCCAGAAGAAAAAATATTGAACAGATTATAAAGTATGAACCCCACAAAAAGAAACAAAAATCTTGAAAGTTTTGCACATTCAAATGCCACTACTCTTAGTTTACTTTACTTATGCAAATAAAATTGTGTGCAACTTGTTCAAAATGCCACAATTCATGATGATTATATAGTTTAATATTGATTATTCATGAATTTAAATTTCATGTCATGATAGTTAGTGAATGAAGATCTGAACAAACCTTTTAATCTTGGAAGATTAGTAGTTATGTAGAGAATAATGAGCTCATCAGTTTAATCTGAGCCATTGGAAGTTATAAGGTTAGAAATAGGTTAGTTTTCTTATCAAAAGAAAATAAAAGGGTCAGCAAGCTCAAATGCACCCAATAAAGGAAGTAAAAATGTTAGGGTAAATAATGGGTAGGTAGAATACTTTCATCAATTATGCAAAGCATCATATGATTTATCTTTAATCACTAATATCTCTCTAAACACATTCCCCTTGCTAAAAACCCTATTTCGACTCTTGGAAGCATTTCCTTTGTAAAAAATCCCTTTCGCCTTATTCTAACCCTTTTCCCTTCCTAAAACCCCTTTTCCTTGCAAAACCCCTTTCCCTTTGATTTAATCCTTTTTCCCCTCTTAAGAATCCTTTTTCACCTTTGAAAAACCCTTCACCATTCCTAAAACCCCTTCCCCTTGACTAACTTCACACTTTTCCAATAAAACATCAAAATCCACTTTCCCTTAGTTTAAAATGCCAAATATTTAAATCCGACCCCACTTTCATTTCACTTAACCTATCCTCCTAATGCATTTCTAACTTCTAGTTTAAATATATTTCCCTCGATATAATTTTTAAGCATCCCACTTAATATATTCTATTCCTTGACCCCCTTATTTTATTTTAACCTAACGCTTAATATAAGTCGGGCCCCGCTGAATTAACATTCTCGCTTCATATATTTACTAAACTCGCCCTTTAATTAAATCCCTCCGCTATCATATTTCTCGAACCCCCTTATTTTATTTTAGCCTATAGTTTTTTATATTAGAAACCCCCTTTATATAAATTTAACCCCACATATATATTCCCTAACCCATCGCATATATTAAATCCGGACCCACTTTATATTATTTATCTTTTCGCTTAAACCTTTACCCTGGCCCCACTTTCCTTTAAGCCTTCGCTTAAATAAATTTCCTGACCCCCTTTTATATTACCTTCCGTTTAAAACCTTACATGACCCCACTTTATTTGAAAATCCAAAACTCCTACAGTCGTCTGATCACCACTATTAGATCCAACAGTCTACAAACAATTTTGTGTCCCCCCGATGATCTATAATTAACACAAATGGGGGGTACGAAATAGGTTGTTTTATTCCTCCTCCCTCTGCCACGTGTCATTGCCATATTTTATCGCACCCCCCATCCTAAAACTACCAAACAAATATGTTTTTGTGTGATAAACCGCCATACCATCATGCGCTATGCTATAAGCCACCAATGTTTGAAATCCACCCCCGCGCCATGTAAAAAAACCACAGAGATTTCAAATGAAACCCCCGCTATTCTTTCCATTTTCCTACCTCTGTTGATTTGCGAAAGAGACCGATTGTGAACAGGATAATTTCCACAGACCTCTCTGTTCCCTGAAACCATTATCACCTCCCTGCAAACCTATGTTTTCTTTAACAATTGTTTTATTTTTGCAGGTAATTAGCAGACCATGAGATTGGATAAACAATTGGATACTAGTTCCAAACCTATTTACTCCAAGACTCATAGGTTATGAATTCTAATGGCTTTACTCAACAGAAGATTATATACAACAATAGAGCAGGAAAAGACAATTTACACAAAGACAGTAAAGGTTAAAAGAGATAAAAACATCTACATTAGAAACAACGAATTTCATTCAAATTGACTCTCCAGGACATATTTTACATGAAGTTACACATGTCTTTTTAGTAAAATCCATTTTGAATAAAAACACAAAAACACAAGAAAGTTAGTGTGATTTACTATAGATGAAAGGCAGAGACAGGTGAAAGAGTAAACAGATGAAAGACAAAGGAAGAATAAAGCGTGAAAGACAAGCCAGCATGAAAGAAACAAACAGATAACATCAATAAAATAAAACAGGGACAGCTTTCAGTCAGTTAAATAGGCGTCACTACCTTTTTGCATTTAGATATTTTATTTCCTATAATAAATCCTAGTCAGTTGAGGATTTCTTTGTAATATTTTTTTATAAATACTTCATCAATTTGAGGTATGGATGGTGGATTCCTAAATATTTCTATAGTTTAATTGATCTACTACCTGAGGTTTTATTGTTCCATTTCCAAGTTGACAGACAAGACAAGTAATAAAGGAATTTCTTTACAGGATTTATGTGTTGAGCTACTTCAGTGAAGTATATTTCAATTGTTCATGTTATTTTCTTAAGTATTCCATAAACTTGCATGTTTTCTAAATTTGAATGGTATAACTGAAATTTTATTGTAGAATTTGTTTAAGTACACCCTGTTTTGAACAGTTATCCATTTTTATGTTTTCTTCTGATATCTGGTTAAGAGGATCCTTAATTTCCCTCTAATCCTGATTGACCTCCTTCACTTTCCTTCATTATCCAGTTTAATGAATCCTTAACTGCTCCTTGATCCCTATTGAAAACCACTTCACCTTTCAGCCTTGAGATCTGATTTTACTCAGCTATCCTACCTTGTAACACTTCCTTTATTATTTGTTTATGCTCTGTTTCAAAGCACTTTAACTCCATAGCCCAATGGAAATTTGATAGCCACCTATTCATCTAAATCGTTAATTCCATCTTCCTACTGAAACCAACCAAAACCAATCAAAAAACCAACCCAATCAAGCATACATAACTAGCCTAAATTCTATTTAAAATCAAAGTTAAATCATTAAGAGAGAGCCCTCTTTGAGCACTAGGAAGGCTAGATCTTAATCTCCAAAAGTGGTTAATAGTTACCTCTGATATTTCTTTTTAAACATCTAGAACAACCTTTGGGAAATTATTGGAGTGATAACATAATGGCAACTCCACTGGGGACAATCCAATTCCTAGTTTAAACAAATCTTAAAAGAAATTATTTTTCTCATTTTTCGCATCAAGATTTGAAAAGGTTGTTTGAAGAGAACATATATCAAAGTTCAGATATAATCACTAATGGTGGACAATTACCGGAAAAAAGAAGGCTAATTTATTCACTTGGCGACTCCATGATCCAAAGAACCCAGATTTTGAGCATTCAAGGTGATTCCACAACATGCTGACCAGAATTTCTGCTGAAAAAAATGACAGGGTTTGTGGCAAACCTTTATTCTTATGAAGTTTCAAATGAAATCAAGAATTCAGTTAGTAGAGTTTCAACTTGATGAAAATTTTCTAATAGCTGTGTTTCATATCCTCAAAACAAGGAAAATTTTTCCTGAAGCTAAAGCTTTCTTTCTCGATTTAGTTGTTGAAAAGTTAGAGAATGCTATTGAACTTTTAAATACTCAGACTCAGTCATACAATTTTCGAGATCCTCAACAATTCTTGGAAAATCTTCCTTCCCTTACGAAAGAGGAAATTGTACTACCTCTTGACTTTCATAGTGAGGATGATTGTTCTTTCAAGTACCAAACTGAATATGTGAGTTCAACGTTTAATATTGAAGACACAACTACTCCAATAGTCATTGAAGGCCTAGAATAAAATATCATACATCATGCTTTTATTGATACTATAGCAGAGTATATGGAGGTTCTTCTTAACTCAAATTCTCAAGCATGTACTCTTTATAAGGGTCAGATACAACAACAGTTGCCATTTCATATTATAACTTTGGTTATGAGAACATATAATCAAGTTATACTATTGATTTTCCTTATAGACAGTCAAGTTTTCCATTTGTTTCTGGAGCTACTTGACTGGCTTCATTGGCATTTTTGTATTAGTTGATTCAACATAAGTTTCAACAGTATAGGATAGGTAGAAGTGTGAAAATAAAACTCAATGTTTTAAACATTTTTCAAGCATTCTTTCTAGTTTCAGTCCAGTTAGCATTTCAATTTTCAAATTCAGTGCATTTCAGATTTCAGTGTGCAGAAAGGTTTGAAGTCAGTTTGATGTTTTCATCACAAAGGTTTTATAACAAAACAAGTTACAGATTTGGAAGAAAAGCCAAAGTTCCAAGGCTACTGATCAGAAAGTTCTTGACATCTCACAAGGATATGCCATCCCCAAGTGGAGTCACTGTTAGGGTCCTATAATAATAGGGATCATAATTTTGAATTGGCTATTTTTATTCTTGTAATATTGTACATACCTTTTAATTTTTCAAAATTTTTCCCATATTACAAAATGAAAAGAGGGTATGTCCTAAAAGAATAATCAAAGGACAAAAATAAAAATATCAAAAAATATTATAAAGTATGAACCCCACAAAAAGAAACAAAAATCCTGAAAGTGTTGCACATTCAAATGCCACTACTCTTAGTTTACTTATGCAAATAAAATTGTGTGAATCTTGTTCAAAATGCCACAATTCATGATGATCACTCTGGTTTAATCTTGATTATTCATGCCTTTAATGGTAGTTAGTGAATGAAGATCAGACCAAACCATTTAATCTTGACAGATCATTAGTTAGGTAGAGAATAAAATGAGCTCATTAGTTTAATCTGAGCCATTGGAATTTATAAGGTTAGAAATAGGTTAGTTTGCTTATCAAAAGAAAATAAAAGGGCCAACAAGCTCAAATGTTAGAGTAAATAATGGGTAAGTAGAATACTTTCATTAGTTATGGAAAGCATCATATGGTTTATCTTTAATCATTAATATCTCTCTAAACACATTCCCCTTGCTAGAAACCCTATTTCCACTCTTGGAAGCATTTCCTTTGTAAAAAAATCCCTTTCCCCTTATTCTAACCCTTTTCCCTTCCTAAAACCCCTTTGCCTTGCAAAATCCCTTTCCCTTTGATTTAATCCTTTTTCCCCTCTTAAAGATCGCTTTTCACCTTTGAAAAACCATTCTCCATTCCTAAAACCCCTTCCCCTTGACTAAATCCGCACTTTTCCAAAAAAACATCAAAATCCACTTTCCCATCGTTTAAAGTGCCAAATATTTAAATCTGACCCTGCTTCCATTTCACTTAACCTATCCTCCTAATGTATTTCTAACATCTAGGTTAAATATATTTCCCCCGATATCATTTTTAAGCATCCCACTTAATATATTTTATTCCCCAAACCCCCTTATTTTAGTTTAACCTAACACTTAATATATGTCGGGCCCCGCCAATTGAATTAACATTCCCGCTTCATATATTTACTAAACTCCCTCTTTAATTAAACCCCTCTGCTATCATATTTCCCAACCCCCCCATTTTATTTTAGTATATATATTTTTTATATTAAAAACCCCATTTATATCATTTTAATCCCACATATATATTCCCTAACCCATCACATATATTAAATCTCGACCCACTTTATATTATTTATCCCTTTGCTTAAACCTTTACCCTGGCCCCACTTTCCTTTAAGCCTTCGCTTAAATAAATTTCCCGACCCCCTTTTATATTACCTTTCGTTTAAAACCTTACATGACCCCACTTCCTTTGAAAATCCAAAACTCCAACAGTCGACCAATCACCACTATCAGATCCAATGGTCTAAAAATAGTTTCGCATCCCCCCGATGATCTATAATTAATGCTGATGGGGGGTGCGAAATAGGTTGTTTTATTCCTCCTCCCCCTGCCACTCATCATTTCCATATTTTATCGCACCTCCCATCCTAAAACTGCCATACCACCCCACGCAGTGTGATAAGTCACCAATGTTTGAAATCCACCCACGTTCCATGTAAAAAAAACACAGAGTTTCAAATGAAACCCCTCTATTCTGTCCATTTTCCTACCTCTATTGATTTGCGAAAGAGACCCATTGCCAAATAGGATAATTTCCACAGAACTCTCTATTCCAGCCATTATCGCCTCCCTACAAACCTGATTTTTCATTAACAATTGTTTTATTTTTGCAGGTGATTAGCAGACCATGAGATTGGATAAACAATTGGATACTAGTTCCAAACCTGTTTACTCCAAGACTCACATGTTATGAATTCGAATGGATTTACTCAGTAGAAGATTATGTATAGCAACAGAGAAGGAAAATACAATTTACACAGAGACGGTAAAGGTTAACAAAGATAAAAACATATACATCAGCAACAACAAAGTTCATTCAAAGTGACTCTCCAGGACATATTTTACATGAAGTGACATATGTCTTTTTAGTAAAATCCATTTTGACTAAAAACAAAAAACACAAGAAAGTTAGTGTGATTTACTACATATGAAAGGCAAAAACAAATGAAAGACGTAGGAAGAATAAAGTGTTAAAGAGAAACCATCATGAAAGAAACAAAGAAATAACATCAATCAAATAAAACAAGGACAACTTTCAGTCAGTTAAATAGGTGTCAATACCTTTTTGCATTTAGATATTTTATTTCCTATAATAAATCCTAGTGATATGAGGATATTTTTGTATAAATACTTCATCAAATGAAGTATTAATGGTTGCGGTCAGTCTGGTCAGGTCAAGTATGGACTTCTGAACATTTTTGTTAGCTGACTGATCTACTTCCCAAAGGGTTATTGTAATCATTTTCAGTTGAGAGACATGACAAGTAACAAAGGCATTTCTTTATAGGATTCATGTGTTTTTTTTTTCTCGGTAAAACTAATTCTATTTATGAAACATAAAAGTAAAAAACTGCACCAATCTCAGCTGTGTGAGCCTGAGAACTGGGCTTGATGTCCATGCATTTACAAAAATGACTGAGCTGACATGAATGGGAAACCAGCTCTTGAGAGAGAAATTTTACCGCCCTGGACAGGGAAATTGGTATACAGTGCATACATTTTAATTTACTAAAAGTCTGAAAACTAATAATGCATACAGCTTGTTCAGCTAATGAAAGCAAAAAAACCCAAAATTTTCCAACGAAAATGTAAACCTGGACCATTGAGGGCTGAAGGAGTTTGAAATCACTGATTCGGAATTGGAGAGTCCGGTTCTTCCACTATTCTGCAACCATACTCATCTTCTTCCTCTGCATTGTCCTTATTAGGGGCGCTATCTTTGTTGAAGAAGCCCTCCTGCACTTTGTCAATTTCAGAGATGGATTACCCAATGCCAGGGGGTGCATTAGGACCAGACGCATCATTATTGACCTGAGAAGGCTGCGGGCGAGGCGGGATGGTGGCAGAGTAGGGGACAAAAGCCTGGCCAAAGCTAGCAGGGCTTTCACAAACAGAAATGGTGACAAACGTAGTGAGGATAGGCTTGTCAAAGGTGCAGTTGAAGCGGAATTCTGCATGCTGAGAGGTATGGTAGTGTGTCGGGCTAGCAGGATCAGGAATAACAGTTATAGAGGTCGAGGGAGGGATAGGCGAGGGGCGCAGCTCGGGCGGAACCGAGTGAGAGCCTCCAGAATGCAAAGAGCGATCTCTCTGCCTTCTAGATGCTGAACGAAGGCCTCGCCCAACATCTTCCGCAGAGGAACTGGAGGTGGAACTAGGAGAAGAGCGAGGGCGGGGAGGGCGACCTCTGCTTTCCCCATGCCTACACCTCATCCGATGCCGAAGTCGAGGCATCTCCACAGAGCGACGCGGGGGTTGCTTGAGGCAAAATCACAGACAGAGGTAGAAGGAGACCACTGTAAATCTGCTGATTGGGAATGCAAACAAGAAGTTATATTACAAAAACAACTTTGAGTAAAGTGGAGACCTGGAAATATTTCCAGACAGCCAATAATGTTGCAGCGACGCCCGGTTTGGGTGTGCACACTCGGCTCTGCGCATTCAACTGGACATGCACCACGAAAAAGAGATGGAGCGCTACAGAAAACAAAGGAACCGGTTGAATTCTCCCAAAAGAAATCCATATCAACTAGAACCGATGGAGCAAGGTAATGGAGCGGCGAGGCAGAATGAGTTAATGCAATATAAGCTGGCGAATTAACTGCGCGAGTAATGGCATTGCAGGGAGCCATATGTCTGCTGCGTGCGAGCACCCTCAGGACTTGCCAGGGGACTAAAGTCCCATCACACTGAGCTATCAACCGCATCCGGTGTTTCATGTGTTGAGATACTTCAATGAAGTATATTTCAATTTTTCATGTTATTTTCTTAAGCATTCCATAAACTTTCATGTTTTCCAAATTTTAATGTTATAACATGAATATTAGTGCAGAATTTGTTTAATTGCACTCTATTATTAATTTGTACATTTTTATGTTTTCTTCTGATATCTGGTTTAGAGGATTCTTAATTTCCCTCTGATCACGATTTACCCCTTCATCCTTCTTCATTTTCCGGTTTAAGGAATTCTTAACTACTCCTTGATCCCGATTGAAAACCACTTCACCTTTGAGCCTTGAGATCTGATTTTTCTCAGCTATCCCGCCCTGTAACACTTCCTTTATTATTTGTTTCTATTATGTTTCAAAGCACTTTAACTCCATAGCCCAATGTACAGTTGATAGCCACCTATTCATCTAAATCATGAATTCCATATTCCTACCGAAACCAACCAAAACCAATAAAAAAACCAACCCAGTCAAGCATACATAACTAGCCTAAAATCTATTTAAAACCAAAGTTAAATCATCAAGAGAGAGCCCTCTCTGAGCATTAGGAAGGCTAGATCCTAATCTCCAAAAGTGGTTGATATTTACCTCTGATATTTCTTTTTAAACATCCTGAACAACCTTTGGGAAATTCTTGGAGTGATAACACCCCCAACATATATGGGCAATGCAGGAATAATTCCATGTGGTCTGTGATAATGACCATCAAATGCAGTCAGAAGAGTAGGTGAAGAAATGGCTTGAGGAGATCCAATAGATTTCCAACATGAGATAGATATGACACATGTGGAAGCTCCTTCATCAACTACAGTTTGAAAAATATTGATCTTTCGATACGTAGATTTGATATGAAAATCCATATGGTGAAGAAGCATCTTCTTAATATTTGACATATCAAATGTGATCGTAAGAGAGTTCTTTGGATTTATCGCTCCGATCACAGTGAGAAGCACACTCCTTTGTATTGGGCACGACTAGAGTACCTCCAACGAAGAAATAACATAAGGACTCTGAGCCAGATCTTCTACAATGGAGTAGTTATGAGTTTCCTTGGCATTAGGGCTGATTCTCGAATGTTTAGTAGAACCTTTCAGCATGTGAGGTATAGGCTAAACTGCGGGCCTCTCAATATGGAGTGGCTCAGAAGTATCGGGAGTGGCCTTAGCCTTTGAATATTTGGATTCAAAATAATCAGTTGATATCATGGTGACATCGACATGAGCACTCACCATGTATACATTTGAGGAATTTCCCCCTCCTTGTTGCCCCCTGTGGGAGCTCCTGTATTTTCATTCGCACCAGAAAAATTTCCTGGCCTTGGGGAAAAGGGTTAATCAGTAAAACCTGGGAACTAAAGGAACCCTATAGAGCTAAAAAGCATTGAGCATCCTGAATCTTAGGGCAAATATTAGTGAGATGGTATCCAGTGCATAGCTTTCAAGGAAACTTGGCTTTATTTTTCGACTCTCTCTTACCCTCTCCAACATTATCGTTGGATTTATTTGGTATTACCCTTCCCATCCTTATCCTTATTCTTATTATGTCCCTTCTTCTTCCCGTCAGATTGTTGATTTACTTGGGGTTAGAGGATTTTACATCATTAATTGTTAAAGGCTGGGAAGGTGTAAAAACTGATGGCGTAGCCTTAATAGGAGGAGAAAATTGTAGAGACAATTGTTGCAATTGATTCAAGAGGTTATCCATATTACTATCGATCGAACAGAAAAGTCCGTCAGCATGGGGACTTGGCTTGGGCTTGGCTAAATATATCTTGGAATGAGGAGCAACTGGCAAGATCTTATTAAGAATCCTAGACTGAGAATAAATAAGTTCCGATTGCTAAGTTGTAAAGATAGCTTACTCCTCAGTGAATACCCTAGAAAGAGATACATCCTTTGAGATTTCTAGTTGTAAAGATTTGAGGAACCATTTGAGAAGGAATTCATTGGGAATATAGGCTTTAATGAGCCTCTTCCTTCTCCTCCATTCCTAAATATGGTCAGAAATGTGAGTTGCCTTATCCTGCTGGAAGTTGGCTAACATATCAATTCCAACATCATAACAAAGGGGCAACTGAAAATTATTCAAAAACATGGTATCCAACTTGCCAAACAAAGAAAATATGTTCCCAGTAAGCTCAATATACCATTTAGCAACATTTCCAATCAAGGTGCACTGAAATAATCTCAACATAATTGAATCATCCATGAGGGAGTTCTATGAGCACCATAAGTGGAAAGTGGTGACATGGTCGGTTGGATCGTCACCAGTATCCCCTTCGAATTTTGGAATATTTGATGGAATCTTGGTAGGAACTGGAGGCTAAACCAGGCTATATCGGATAGGATCATTAGTCAACTTCGATAGATATGGAAAATTTAGGGTTTCTAGGAATGGTAAGCATGAAGGACCCTGAGAATTCCATCCACCATGGGAAGGATTCCCAAAATTTTTAAAAGAATATCCTGGATTTGCTGAGGAACCAAGCTGCCAAAAAATGTTCGTAGAAGAATTTGAACCATAAATAAAAAATTTTGGTCTAGATAAATTCAGAGTAGGACCTCCTCTCACCGAAGGGTTACCATAAACAGGAATGTTCCCCCCAATCAAAGTATTAAAAGAAGATGAAACCCCTTGGTAAGGGTTCCATGCATTAGTGAAAGGTGAAAAAACTTGAGAGGTACCTATGAAGGAGAAAGGCACATTCCCCTATTGACCATACATGAATTGATTCCCAATTCCTAAACCACCAAAAGCAGGGTTCCAACCTTGAAAAGCATTAGAACTTTGACCTCCTAGAAAAGGATTGAAACCATGAATTTGTGAAGAGTAATGAAAAGAACCTAAGGAAGGGTTAGAATGAGGGATATGACCACTTCTGAAGGGAAAACCTTGAAAAGAGGTTGATCCACTAGCCATAGAAGACACTTGTGTGGAGACAACAAATGTAGTAGTGAAAGAAATAGAGTGAATTTCACTGGAAGGCATCCTAAATGAAAAAGGACCAGTATGGGAAGCAAAATCTTGGGTGCCCCCACTCTTATATGGAATGGAGGTAGATCCAAAAATTGTAGTAATAGGAGTGATAGTCGATATAGCAATGGTACCTCCTCCTTCTGTCGAAAGAGGAATACACACACTCGAAGTAATCATAGTCGAGGTTGTGTTCCCAATAGTGACCATCGAAATAAAAGAAGGAGAAGTATGAGGGCTTTCCAGCCTGTGAATCAGAGGCCCAATGTATAATAGAACGTCCAGAAAACTAGCAGGAAGAGGAGAGGAAGGAGTAACTAGAGGTTTAGGAATTTCTTCAACCTCAACTTCTTCTGCCAGAAAAAGGACCCTAGAAAGGAGTAGAGTAATCCTCTCTAAATCATGACTAACACTAGGCTCACCTTCAGAAACTATAGCCCCAAGCAGAAGATCACTCTCCGATACGTTCACTGCTACTAATTAGAAATGACCAACAAAATTGCTCCTACACCTTCTAGAAGAAGGCTTAACACTCACAGGAAAAAGCCCATGAAGCCTCCTAGATCAACAAATTGATCGATCAACCACTTTTAATTATTATGAGAACTTATGTAGACTCAAAAAATTATAAATATATGGAAGTCTAGGAGCAAAGAGAACACTTTACAAAATGTCCCTAAAGATTCAGCAATCAATTACCTCTTAGGTATTTCCGCGCTGGGTGATTAGGACCGGACACCAAAATACAAGAAAGTGAAAATAAGGACCTCACAAAAATATTTTGGGGTAATTACGCCCCAGGCATACTAGCGAAGGTAACAGAAATAATTACGCCAACCTCCAGACAAAAGCCTTTGCCGTTGCATGTACCCAAGCTTCGCAAGGGCACCCTCTAGAAGTAATAATGACTGTAATGCAACATCTACCTCAGGTACCACGCGTATTCCCCCCCGTAGTCACCTATGTGATACCTAGGAATGGAAACTAAGGTCACCAGTTTGTATCAGAAGCTGGGAAAAACAACCTGGTTAGGATATGACAAGTAGGAGAGGGGGTACCTCTCTTCCCTGCTTTCACTCACCCTCGCGTTTGACTCCCTTTTTAGGAGAGCTTTCCTGGACATCTCAACGAGACTGGGTTTCACTCTTTTAATCAATTCTAGGTTTTAAAATTTAGAGTGGCCTTGGAGAGTTAACTCACCACACACCTATTCCAAGGCCCTAATGACCTAGACTAGTTGATGTATATTAATGACAACTTAAAAAGATTCTAGTTCATTTTAAATTATGCATTTGATTTTAAGGGCTATTTTAAGTCAGGGGTAAAATGGAGGTGCAACTTGTGATGTTTTTGACACAAAGAGAAATCAATAGAAACCTGCTACATGAAAATGCAACTTTTTCTTCGATGAAAAGGGATTTCTACATAGGTTCACCGAACAAATAATAATAACAAGTAATTTTCTTTTCCTTTCAAGATACACGCTCACACACTCAAAATCTATTAAAATACTAAAAATTCTTATAGTGAAACTACTCTAATGAAAAACTACCAATGCCAAATGGTGATTCTAAGACTACTCTAATCGAATAAGAAAATGAGTTTCTCAACAAATAGGTCTGAAAACTTGACACAAAAGAAAAGACAAGTTCAAAAAAGAACTTCCTTCAAAAAAAATGCCAAAAAACAACTTGTTACACAAAAAGACAAATTCAACCAAGAACTTCTCTCAACACCAAGCGAGTCCGACCAAATGATAAACTTCACACTTGCTCAAAAACGATGAGAAATACTTATAAAAAAACTAAAAGAAAAATCAAAGGAAAACACAATATTTTTTGAGTCTTTTTCTTTTTAAGGAAACAATAAAACTATTTGAGAAAGAAAAAACTACCCAAGAATCAAAATCACTAGGTTGAGCAAAAAAGAGACCTCAAATTACATAAGCCAACAAGATAATTTTCATGAAAAGTCTTAACAAACGGAAAGAGGTAACTAACTCAAAAAAATAACCTAATTAGCAGTATAAAAACTCTAGCAAATAAGGAAACTACAAGAAATCAAAAAGACTAATTCAAGATTTCCAGGAATGTCCTTCTCAAGAAACCAAGAAAACCAATAAATCCAACACAAGAAAAGAAAAAGGTGAAGCAACAACAAGTCTAAGCATGAGAAAACCGATGCTAGCTCATTGTATCCAATTGTCAGAACATCCAAGAACTTCAGAAAGAATCCTTGGTGCCAAACCCAAAACTGAAACTTCACAAAGCAAGGTAAACCCTAGGTTGACTAGGTTTTCAATCAAGAAAAAGAGAAATTGATACACTGCAAAAAGAAACACTTCCCAAACACATCAAATATTCAACAACAATGACCAAGAACAGGAAAAAGTACCTTGAAAGATTCAAAATATCAAAATTTCATTTAAAACTAGCCATACACAGCTTGATAGTGAATAACCAGTGTGCATACATGATTGTGTACAAGGAAACCCATGTATACACGTGTTTCTTTGGAAAAAATAGTGTATATAAGAAATTGTGTAAACTAAAAAACACGTATAAAAATGGAAGAAAATAAAAAATAAAAATTCCAAGCCTAATCCAGAAGATCAGGACTTTTTCCCAGATGGATAAAGAACCAAAGAATCTGGAAAAGTGATCAAACCAGCCAGAGAACCCAAATCCAGAGAGAAACAACCCAAAATAGGAATTACACATATTTAATTCCCAGTGGAGTCACCAATTATGTTACGGGATGAATTACCCTAGGTTCTGTGTTGAGAACCCCAATAGAGAAAGAGGCGTGCAATAGCAATAAGCAAGAAAATTAATGGTCCTAATGCTTAAACTAGTAAAATTGGGAGATGTAACCTTACTTGTAGGTCCTACATTTGAGGGCCTTCCTGTAGGGTTCAAACCCTCTGCTTCTCCACGTGCTTCAAAACCTACAACTCATTCAAGAAAAGCACATAGACTAGTAGTAATTGAAAGCATGTTCTAGATGTGAGTGGTTAGATCATATAAGCTTATCTAAAATAACATGAAATCAAATATAAAAATATCGTAACATGTATAAAATAATTAAATATCATGACATCAGGAACAAGATATAAGTTCTTTATTGATGTATGTTAAATATGTGGAGAAATACCACCTAATTCATTCACGAATCCAAGAGAAACCATCCTCTGGATCTATCCAGCCCAAGCCTCATCAATCTTCTTCCATAAGGATACACAAGAATTTCAAATAAAGGAGGTGAACATCTCAAAGAGAGAAACAATGGTTTTCACAACCTGGGAAGTACAGGAGGCATAAGGATAATCAGACTTGATCAGGGACTAAAAGGATATATTATCAATACCTATCTCTCTCTCTCCTTTAGGCCTTCCTATGAGGTGTATTTATACTTCCTAAATTCAGGTTTTTCAGTTGGGAAACATTTTGGCCACGAAATCCTGTAGGTAGGCTTCCCGTGAAACCCGTAAACCCTACCCATAAAATAGGCAATTTTATATTTTTTTTCAGATTTTAAATTATATATGTGGGTTGGGAATAATTGGACCCGCTTTTGCACGCACTTTAGAGAGGGAAAAGTCGTGTATGGAATTAAAAATAATGTTTTTTAGGTAAAGGACCAAGTCTGAAAGGAAAGGTCTGCCCAAGGCCAATACATAGAACATCAAGTATATAGAGGTGATAAATGATGTTATAACATATATGCATGGGTTGGATAGTAGCAAAGAGAACAATGCTATTTTGAAGGAGTGTCACTTCTACACAAGTGATGATAAGTGCAATGATGTAGCTTATGTAGAACACTACTTTTAGTTGTTCTACAATAACTTGAAGGAAAATGATATATATATGGATCAACATTAGACTTGGTCAAACAATTGAATTTCCCAATTAATAAATATGCGTATTTGAATGGTTGATTATTTTGCACAAAAAATACAAGGTACCACATATTTGGAACTATTTTGATACTATGCACAACAAAAGTGACAATGAAATACTTGCGTGCATCAAAATTGTATTACCTAAGGAAGAAATGAAGTTCACTACTACTTCCCTCATTAAATATTCAAAATTCATTTTTGAATGGTGTTATTTAGTTATGGGTGAGGGAGAAAGAACACGAGAATACCGATCAACCAATAAATCACATGTACATACATTTTTGTGGGAGGTGGTCAATGTAGATTGATCATATTTATATGAATGAAAAACACTCTAGGGAACTCAAATATTTCATTCAATTTGAAAATAAAAAAATTCTATACTTGAAATATGCATGAGAAAACTCTCTTTCTTATATCTTGCATGTGGTAGAACTGAATGGGACAATTGTGAATCCACGAGCTAGGTTGATAGGTGAGCACATGTATCACTCTCTAATGGTAAATGTATAACTATACAATTATCATAGTTGGAGGAGGAAACTCAAGTAGTCTAGTATATTATGATAGCATATTAGATATTTTACAACTAGGTTAAGTGAATATTTTATTATTTTTTATTAACTAGCTTGACTATAGTTTCTTTGTTTATTTATTAGACTCACATGGTTGCACTCCATTTTTATCAAGGCACAAATATGTAGTGGTTTCTCTAAAAGGTAATGAATGGATAAATGGCTATTCGTTAGTGAATTGCATAGAGAGAAAGAAACCCTCATTGTCTCATTAAAAAAATCTAAAGGAATTGATTTTTTGATTTGGGTCGATGGTTATCAAAGAAGAATATCTAACAAAGAGTGAAAGAGCATATAAGATAAAAGGGTTTGTATCTAAAGAATATAGACCAGGTCATTTTGTATACCACTGTACAAACTTATTTATTGGTACAAACCTCCAACTACAAAAAATTCCAAGAAATAACTGATCAAAGGTACAATACATCCTCCTTGACCATGAAGATGAGAAGTTAATGGAGACTATTAGTATTAAAATTTATCCTGATGGTCTACTTGACTAACCATAAGTAGTTAGGTATATGGTAATTTTGGTATTTTTTGTTTGTTATGTGGTGTGTGACACATTTTTTATTCAATTAACTTATGAATTATTCCTATTTTTTATTAATTAATGAGTCTAAATCCATTGTCCTTTGTTGTGCCAAAGTTAAACAATGAATCATGAGCACATCAAGGATCATCAATAAGAACATTGGTTTTTTTCAACACCACCTCAGTGGTTTTTGGAAATACATGCTTAGGATGGCTATGATAAGTGGTTGTAGTTAATTATCTCTAAATTAGTCACTTGCATGTCTAAGGTATCTCTATTTGCATCATCAATTCGTACAATTCTCTAGACATAATCATATATCCACTTCTACATGATACCTATCTAGACATGAACCATTCCACATGGTATTTTGACAGTCACACCTCTAATATTCCCGTGCTTTGATTTTATATTCCTTATTTTACATTCATTTATCTATTATATGCTCTTTCAAACACCCAAGCATCTAATGACCACCCTTTCGTAGTGTGTATACAATGTGTTCTTCATTTGTTATCAAATTCCATATATATATAGTGTTGCCACACAAAAATTGATCACCTAGCCACAATTATTAATTGGAATAAAATATGTCATGTATTATGGGTTTTACACATTAAAACCCCTTTTTACATAAGGAAATATCCTAAGGAACCACTTTTCCTAAGTTATTTTCATTAAATAATTCACTTATATGAGAATAACTCATAAATTCATTAATATGTTGTTCTCATAATTTTACCCATTTAGGTGAAAATAATCTAAAATATTTCACTCACATTTTCCAATTCTGTAGGAATAATTCAATAAATTATTTATTTATTGATTAATCCTTAATATGTTAAATATCCTCATAAATATAATTATTAATTCATTATTATAAACTATTTCTAACTTATTTTACCATTTCACTTAGAAGTAATTTAATAAACCCATTCATAATTAATTATCTCTAACCATTTCAACCATTTTTATTAATTAACTCAATAAATCATTATATTTTGAGTTAGTTATCTAAATAAAGGTTATTGACCATTAGCTTTAACCTTTTCCTCTCAAAAGAAAGAATAAAATACCAAATTGGTTAGATCTTGATTTTCTCCAATAAATATTTTATTATATTTGACATTAACAAATATATCTAGCATTTTATTATAAATAAAGAGGTTTTCCTCATCATTCGACATGATCCAGTTTCATCGACCAACCTATGATCTTGAAACACTTGAGCATTCTCCACTAGGGACACTCCATTTTATTTTTCTTTTTGTTTTTGGATTACATTCCCCTTTTTGGAGAGAGGGAACCACACAAGCTACAAAAAGTATCACACAGGAACCATCCCAACGAGGAGGTCCTTTTGAGCCACTATCAGAATGGAGCTTCTCATTAGGTGAGAAGATAATATAATAAAAACACTTTCTTTAGGTAAATGGAATTCGCATTTGTTGTGTAATGATTTAGTTCTATTTATCTTCTATTTTCCTAGTTTTTATTCTAGTTTGTTATGCAAATATTGAATAGCTACACTAACACTTTCTGCTCCTAAGGTTTATAATTAAATCCTCATTTTTTTAGACTATTATCCACTCGTAGGAAAATTATTTTTGCTAGCCCTTATGTTCGAAGACATCTAACAAATGACGACTCCATTGGGAAGTTGAACACTTCAGGCCCTAGGTGGCATTCTATAAACTTTTTCCCCCATTCCTTTTTTTAGAAAATTTCCATTTTTTGGTGATTTTTTAAAGAAACTTGCTGAATTTTTCCTTTTTGAAGTGCTTTTTAGGTCACAAATCTTAGAACTACCAAAAAAAAAATTCAAATCAAACCTTGAATTATAAAGGCTTGAGGAAATCAATGCAACTTTGGAGTTCTTTTCTGCATTGGTCAATGCATGTTTTAACCTGTTTTTTACATTGATTGACACTAAATTCCCAAGAATATGCATTGATCAATGCACTTCTGGGTGAGTTTTCTACATCAATATTTAAAAAAAAAAATCAAAATTTTCCTATTTTTCTAGTTGTTTTTTTGTCATAGGGTTTTGGGATCCCTCTTGTTTATAGCTAGTTATTAATCCTTGATCTCTTCACTTTTTAAACCCTAGGAGGCGAAAATAAATCCATTTTAGGGCTTATAATACTTCTCCACCAAGCTAGGTTGGAAGGCTAATGTGGTAGTTTACTATATTAGGCTGGAGAAAACCCTTGTCACCACATTATTTACAAATTTGAACATTTTCATTCTCATTAGAGACTGCGATTACGAAATCCTCTCTTTGACTAGTATTGACATCCCTTTGTTTTTCTCCTTTGAACCTCCTTTTTGGTAGATTTTTTTGAGGCCAATATACAACCCATGTAGTCTCTAAATAAATTTGGCTATAGGATATCATATCATATTCCATTATTATCCTTGATTTGTTTCCCACCAATTAGAGACTCCTTTTTTCCCATTTGAACCTCTTTCTCTTTGCACACAATCCTCCAAGGTTGGGTAGTGAATGGTTTTTGGTGAATGAGTGATTTTTGTTTTGTTACAAAATTTTATCTATTTTCTTATGCAATTTATTATCTATAATTTTAGTTGAAAGTCAGTTTATTTTATGTTTTATCACACATACACTTGCATACACCTACAAACTGCTAAGTTAAAATTCTTGGTTCATGACCCCAAGCCGAGCCTCTAAAATTGACTATAATCTAAAGCATTTGTTAAGCCCACTTCATTATTAAAACAATCTATTAGTTAGGTTATGATCCATGTGATAAGAATCCAAATAACACTCCTTAATCACTATACATTGAAACATAGTGGTTTTTGACATGGGGCTTTAAATACTTCCATCATCTAGTGATAAAAATTGGTGCACAAAAGAAACTTGTGAAGAGAATAAGGCTTATAATGTAGATATTAGTGGTTCCCCTTGAGGCTCCAAACTCTTGGTTAAGAATTTGGGCCCAAAATTGAGATCAAAAAGCTGAGATTCTCTCTCACCCAATGGACAAAGGTAATCATAGTGGTCATTCTTTTAGGTAAAACCACCCTATAGGTGGCAGTTATGGGAAGCAACCACACCTTTTAATACCTTCACTTAACCTTGTTTTCAACCCTAATAATATCAGAGCTTGGTTATTTGGAAGGCCATTTTGAAAAATATTTTAGGACTTGTTTGAAGCATATTTGATCTTATAAGTTAGAGTCTCATTATTTGATAAGATAAGATTGATTAAATTATATTAGCATAAACTCTTATTTATGAAACCATGTTGCACCATTGCACATAGTTTCTAGCTACTAATTGTTAATTTTATTTTCCTTTTCATCCATTTATCATTTTAGACTCATCACAAAGATTGAGAGGTCTTCTCCCTCAATTTCCTCTTGGATGATCCCTTACACTTACTCAATGAGTCAAGGTACCTCACCCTAACCCACCTTTGGGTTCTAACTATTATGATTATTCTAGTGGTTCCTCTAATTTTGAATCCATCAAACCCCAACCCACTACCATCGAAGGTTTTAACCTTGGTGTTAATGTCAGTCCGACTGTGGGTTCCAACAACAAAGGAAATATCAATGATAATGTTGGTACTAATGAGGGTCCTAAACCTAGAATCAATGTAGGAGCTCGTAAAGGAGTAAATTTACCTCAACCATTCTCCCTTTCATTGGAAACTTGAATCTATCAAATTTCAGCAAAATAATTCATGATCCTCTTCTTAGTAATTTAAGATGGCCCCTGATGCCAACCAAACTTCCCTAAAATGTCCTAAAGTTTGATAGGAGCTCAGGAGACAAACCTACCAACCATATCCAATCATTACATATGTGTTGTTCATAAAACTCCATAATGGAATATTCAGTCTTCCTTCGTCTATTTCAAAACACACCTAGTGGTGCTATGATGAAATGATACATCAACTAGTCCCATGGTACTCATAGGGTGTTTTACACCATCATTAACGATTTTATTTCTTATATTTAATTACCTATATTCCATGACACTAATATAGATATCTTAAACTCCTATCACCAAACCACCACCACTCACATCATTAATCATATTCAAGGGTGGCATAGATGGTATAGCTTGTGTAAAGACCTAAAACTGAATCACTAATTTTTCATAGAATAGCTTTTGAAACCAATATTTCCTCCCATTGAAAATATTTTTTCTTCAAAATTATCCATAACCAAGGAAGAGGTCATTCAAAAGGCCATGTAGTATGATTTTATCTAGGCTCAATCATGCTACTTATACACTGTCATCCCTTATTCCCTGTTGTAGCACAACTTTGCAGGGCTAAAATATTCAAACTCTCTTCCAACAAATTTAATCAAGGACATAAAATTGCATACAAATAAATCACAAGCACTCACAGGCCATCAATTTTGATTGCTTTTACAAACAAACAAAATAAAATTTTAAATTCTGCGATCTGGGTTTTGTGCAGAAAAGCTCTAATTATTTTCATCGCGAGAATTTTCCAAAATGTGGATTAGTTTAAGAGATATCATTAGTTCCACAAGAAGCCATACAAGTGTAAGCTTGAAGACGAAACTTTGGTTGTGATAAGGTGTTTGGAGTTTTAATGGAGATATTCCATTTAAAATTTTAAACCTCACTTGAAGCTACTTTCAAAGCTACAACATCACCACTTAGTCAGTCTTCTCGGACACTGCATTGGTTATGAAGAATATGGTTCAACTATAAAAAGGATTTTTCACATATTTGAATATGCATCTAATATAACATTGCGAAGAAATCTCTCTGGACGAATGATTGGAGAAGTATCAACCTGGCCAGAAGGACTAGCTGCAACGATTGGAGTGGCTAGGGGCGTTCTTTTCTTACATATAGGGGTGGTACGTGGTATCTTCCATAATAATTTGAAAATCACTAATGTACTTTTTTGGTTTCAAATTTAAAGGGTTATAATTTACCTATGCTTGCAAAAGATATGGATGAATTTGGGACACAAGTTGAAAGGCATAATCTTGTGCAAAAAAGAACCAGAATATTCAAGGAGGAGAAAATTTACTGATAAAGGCAAAATTTATAAATTTGGTCTAATTTTACTGGAAACCATTGTTGGATGACCACTTTCTATGCAGAACCAAGAAACATACATAGTACAAGAACTGTTGAACACCATTAATGATGAGAAAAATAGAAGGAATGTTGTTGATCCTATTAGTTTAAGTACTAGCACTCATGAATCCCTAGCGACAGTGATATAAATCACTTGTAAATGTATTTCAAAAAATCCCGCATCTCGTCCTTCAGTGACGAAGATGTTCGTTGGAATTTGAAGGATACAACCCAAGTACAAGATACATCAGGTGGTGACTTACATGGTGATGATGATTCACCGAACAATTTCCACATTAGAAGATAAGAGATTGGTGTATGTGGAACCATTGGAGAGTTGGATGAATAAGATTGTGTTTTTTCAACAGAAGGTTTGGTGGTTATAGGCATACATGTAGGAGATAATGAAAATCTCAGGAATGGGAAGCAAACACATATAATATAAAAGTAGTCTACCTCAAGAAAAAAAGTTATCGTTCAACATAAATCAACGACTTGGATCATCCAGCCTAGATCCTATGGTTTTGCGACATCACAAACTGCTCAAAACTTATATGAGAGAGTGCTCTCGCAGAGTGGTTTGGCCTAAACCAATGTTCGCAGATCGACAGCTATGATGCAATGTGGCATCACTCACACCTTTTTGAGAAACTTCTACAGGTGCCCTCGTAGGTGGTTTATGGTTTTGGGGAAAGTTGTGTGCAGTCAAAACAATGGGGCTCATGCATCATTTATGTTCAATATATCTATTTTCTTACATTGAATATTTTATGTATTAAGAGTCAAATTAAATGCCAACATTCAAATGTGTAAAGCATGTAGAACTTGGATGGCCAACTTGTCTGAAAATACATCAGCAACCAATACATCTGCAGCAAACATGTCATCAAAAATCCCAAAGACTTAACTTCATGATGTTTAATTTTATCTCTTTATTTTATCTTTCTTATTGTAACGAGGATTCCTTTTCCCTCGAATTGTAATTAAATTAATTGTTAAAACAAGAAGTATTTTAGACAGTTTTGAGAATTTTGAGCAGTTACAAACTACTTTCAATATGTATTTAAGGGAAATCGGAATAGAAAAGAGGGTTACGAGTTTTGGACCTTTGGAATATTGCAAACCTTTTACTCAATTTTTTGATGATTAATGAATGAAGATCAAGATTCTTGCATATGTTGTTATTGATATGTTTTCCAGTTTCCATTATGTCTTTTCTTTCTATGAATAAAATGAAGTAATGTAGCTGTGGGTCTCTTTTTTACATATGTAAGTAAGAGTTAAACATCCTTAATGGGTGCTCCTTCATTCTAACTAATCTACTCACATGAAATTATTCTGAAGTTTAAAGTGATAGATTCTGTTTATCAACATATTAGTTTGAGCTTCTCCATGTTCTTCTTTTCACTTCAATTAATATCAGGAGATAATGGCATTGTGAAGCATTTATTATATCAGATTCTTGAGGGTTTGAATAATTAATTTCCGAAGGTGATTAAGAAAAGGAAATCTGATATCATATTTTTGTGACATATATATATATATAGATATATAAATGTCTTGAGCACTGATTCCTTACCACAGCCAAGGGATAGTTTCTTGAGATACAACATTCCCCATGTTATTTCCTAGGTGACCATTCAATACCAAGGGCATCCCATACCACTGATGGTGTGATTATATCTATAAAATATCATCACCCTTCCCCATGCTAGCCAATATACATGGGATATGTACAAAACTAAGGGGTGCCCACTACTTCTTACAATCGTCATCCCCTAGACCCCTCTTGCATTGCATTAAACTAGTATCTCTTATTTCTATACCCATCAACACTAGTGTATGTCTAGGAAAGCACACATTCCACCTACCTACTATAATGTAACAAAAAACCCTTCTATATGTACCCGCAACCAAGTAATCTATCCCCTCCAACATCAACACCTCAAGCTCCCATGCCTCAACATGCACCTCCTCAACAAAGTTAGGTGTATGCTAGTAGAATGTTACCAACCCTCCTAATTTGAAGAAAAGGAACAAGGATAAGGGGAAAAAAAAGCCAAAAATTATGGTAACCAAGGTAACTAGGGTTAAAAACCTAATACCAACACGAGAGACAACTCGAATACCATAAATCAACAACAAGGTAACCAACCTAAGGAGAAAAAGGCTATTCACATGAACCAGCCTTGTGCATATTGTGGTATGTATGGTTATTAGACACATAAGTGTCCCCTTCTCCCTGAAATGAATAGGCTATGGGAAAAACAAGGGACTACTAAAAGGGGTAACCAACCTCCTTCTACCTCCAATCCACCCCCTTAGCAACTAGTTTTATTTTAAAATATGTTAACCAAGGGTACATGGCATTCATGATAGTCAAAATTATCCTCCTACTACTACAAACCAAAAAATGTATGGAATGTACCAAAACCTAATGATAGATTCTTCTGACATCAACCTCTCCACTCGGTCGCGTCAATATGGACCTCCACTTGAGATGCAACCAACACCTACCATAGAGTGTCTATCATCAAAAAATGACAACCTACAAATCCCTTAACCTATGGTTGAGGTACCTTCTAAGATCACCAATTCTTTCCAATGATAAAATGGGTTTCTTTTATGTTGATAAAGTATGATCTCCATTTATTGCCATGTATTCATATCCATCAAGAAATTTATCATCCAATGGTGTATCATTAATGAAGGGGCATATAAATTTTTGCTCTTTTCCTAAGTCTAGAAAAAATTCGGATCATCGAAAATATTACCATGCATGATCACACTTAGAGCATATGGTGGTCAACCCTTGGAACTTGAAGGCTTGTATCAAAAAATATCTACCAAGTTAGCTAGAAATAAAGTCTTGATCGACATGGGGTTTGAAACCTTCTAAGAGAATTTTTAGGTATTAAACAATGTTTTTCTAGGGGTAAAACTTCACTGCTTAAGTATGCACCTTTAATCATTATTATAAACATAGTTGCACTTCTAACAATGTAATATCACCTCAATAAGATTCCATATGAAAAATTTATGCCACTCAAATTTTGATCTTATATTTTTTACCTACCATAATTCAAAAGGATGTCATTTCAACCCCCATTACTAGTGGAAAAGGGGATAACCATGTGATATTATTAATAAGACTCTAGAGGAGTATATATTGTTATTATAGTTAAGAGTTGGATTCAAACTTAACCACTAGTATGCTGTCAGGTTGTGTGATAATAGAGCCACTATGATGAAAAGTGGTTCCATTATATTCAAGTGAATTTTGTTCCATATATGAGTAGAGTAGCCAAGAGTTGATATGCGAGAAAAAAAGAGAGAGTGTTTTTGCATATAACAACCCATGAGCCACAAGTATCTCTTATTTTGGGCCTGCATCCATTTTCCATTCAGAGAAAGATAACAAAGAAACATTACCTTCCAATTGGGTTTTTTCCCGAAAGGGTTTCCCATTTTACATCTTTTGTCAATTTTGGTTTCTGATCTTTATTTCACCATTCTCTCTTTTCTAATATTTTATCAATTGCATGTGTAATCATTAATTAACAATCAACAAATCCAAAATGTAAGGATAAATTAACTCTCATAGCATAGATTTCACATTTTAAGTATAATTTCATCAAATCTATTATGATGAACTATCAAGTGGAATATCCACAAACTTTTATGAATGAATGTGGTGAATTATTACCTATGTCACCATAGTGGCTTCAAATTTGAGTTTTTTTCATGCTTCCTCAGTCACATTTTATATATTGGTTTAGAAATTCAAGCACTAATGCCTATGGTAATAAAATGATTTTCATTTATTCAAATTTATATAAACATATGTTTAAAATATACATTATGTTTTTGAATTTCATACTTCTTATATATCCAAGTATTCATTAAGATCTTATACTAATTATTTTTGGATGCAAACATTTTATTCAAAGAAATGAAATAATCACTTCAATTAGTGTAGTATACCTCATCAATGGATTTCACTTTATTGTCCCCCTCTTCTTAATACTAGTATTCATTATATTTTGTGCTCCCATAGACGAATGAATTTGATTATTTTTCATCATTTGAAAATTCCACACTAGAAATTTTAATGAGTGTGATTAGCTAGATGAAGAGAAATAAGATATGCATTAGAGCTATAGGAATTTGTGTGAGATCACTTCCCATCAATTAGTATTACAGGATCCACAACAATACTAGGGACTTATTTATTTCTCCATTAAGATTTAAGGGATAAATTATGATCACATGCATTTAGGAAATAAATTATCATTAATAAGTT